>JAUTXW010001761.1:0-370685 GCA_030620095.1 Kuschelorhynchus macadamiae
GGATCAAGTGCAGATTGTATTCACCTTCATTTCTTGCTTTTTCTTCATCTGACTTATTCTTGTGCTGAGTACAAAAGTCACACTGATCCTTTTTAGGGGTGTGAAAGCCGTAGTTAAATTCTGAGACGAAGATAAACTTGTAAAAACTGAACTTTTCTGGCTGGACCTCACGCTCTTTACAATACTCTACGTAGTCCAGGTAAATACGAGTCTCGCTTAAACCTGACGGTAAGTATTTCCTCTTACTGCTGCTGCGGAAGTAATGGGAAGCGACAACTGGCAATGATTTGATGTGGTCTCTGATTATGGTTTTTACTTCTTCCGACTTCTTATTGGGAGGTTCTTTATGACCTCGGCGATCAATTTCAGTGACACTTGAAGATGTCAACTTATTTAGGGTAGTTTCAACTTTTTTGTCTGAGATATCGTATGTGGCCAGAAAAAACTGTTTGCACACTTGGACTCTCTGCTCATCGCACATCACAGTATATTTCAATGTGTGTCCTCGTTTGCTACTGTCTCCACTGTACCTTCTTTTCACTGGAATGCGGCTTACGTTTTTGCTAATAAAAGCCCATCTTGCTCTGTCGGAATCAAGACTTAAATAATCGGCCAACATTTGCTTCCGCCTTGATTCATCTATTTTGGTTGTACACTTATAATGGCATTTACAATTAACTTCTTTAACTCTCCTCACTCGAATCATTTTCCCAGATCTGCTTTGGTATTCCTTGCCCTCAATTCTTAATGTATTCTGTGAATTCCGCTTCCAAGTTTTTGGATTTCGCTTGCGTTTTCTACTCAAATCATCTATATCTTGATTCAAAGCATTAGCTGCGGGTGGTACATAATTATTGTCGATCTCTGATAGGTCAGAAGTAGAACTTTCTTCTACATAAACTTTGCGTTTTTGGCGTCTAGTACCTAAGAGAACCTTGTCATCTTTGTCCGGTATTGCAGAAGTAGATGGTCTTGGAATCTTAGCATGTAGTTGCTCTGCGGATTCCTGCCGGATTGCCTCTTCTGGATCTAGAAATGCAGATACCAGGTTCACATCACTGTCTTCAATATGTACACTTGAAATAATATGCGGAAGAACTGCATGTTTAGATTTTCTCTCAATTTCTTTAATAACTTGACTATCCTCTGCAAACTCTATACATGCAGCTTGTACAGCAGTTTTTTTATAACCGTCATTGTATGAATTCAAAAATTGCACGTTTTGGAGCTCTGTGTATTTGGTTTGTCCGATAATTTCATCAAGATCTTCTATGTTCTGCTCAAGCTCTAAGCATCCTGCATGTATGAGAATTTGTTTACATTGAGAGACATTCTGAATATCTTCATAATTGGATTTCCCGACCGTTTGATCAAGTTCTTGTGGGTTTTGCTGAAACTCTACACATCCATCTTGTAGGGCGTTCCGGATACCGTTTCCAAGGGGTGGGATTAGAGTGACATTCTGGAGCACCGTAAATTTCTTGGTTTGACTGGTAATTTCGTCTAGGTTTTGCATATTTTCCTCAAGCTCTATACATTCAATTTGTTTGGCAATATGTGGACGCGGAGTAATATTCCGGCACTCTATATGCTCAGCTTCCTCTACAGTCTCATACCAATCTCGTATATTATTTGGACTTGTACCCATACATGGTGGTTGAACTGTTTCCTGATTGAATTCTGTAAAAGAGAACTGTAAATTAGTAAGATATAATAATAAGTTTGACCACAACATACAGAATGTTAATTTTTATTTTTTAAATAATTTTTTTTATAAATCTCTTAAACATACTTTGGTCGATTTTGTTAAAACGTGGTAGTGCTATTTGTAATGATAAGAGGTTGATTTAGTCCTAACTATAATAAAATTATTATGTCCAGTATAATCTCAAAGGCACCTAATGAATTTTTTTTGACAAAAATTAATGTGCGCCACGGCCTTCTTTAAAAATTGTATTTTTTTTGAATTAACCAACTAAAAATACAACTTTTTTATTCTTTGAATTGTTCTGTATATAGCTTTGTTTAAAAAAATCACATTATTACATGTCCCTGGACAAAATAAAAAAAATAAATATTTTGTCAAATTATCAAAAATCGAGGATTACCTATTTTTTGGCATCTTAGTAGTTTATAGTAATCGTTCTTGTTTTTTAAACCTTTTCTGTGTGGTCGGTCCAGGGACATGCAAAATGTGATTTGATTTTTTTAACGAAAACAAGGCGAGGTATGAAACTAATTCAAGGGACAAAAGTTGTATGTATTGTAATTTCGTTAATCTGAAAAAAAATATCAAACTTCCAGAAAAGTCGGTAGCACACACTTTTTTTAATCAAAAATATGCATTAAGGTGCCTTCTGAGGCACCAATGGACGTAATAAATTTGAACTAGTTAGACCTAAACTAGCCTTTTATCACTACGAACAACACTGCCGAATTTAAACAAAATCGGTCGAAGGATGTTTAAAAGATTTATAAAAAAAGCTTTCTTAAAAAAGTTTAACCCCCTGTATTTTGAAAATGAAGCATTTGCGGACACATGTTCATATGAACTTTTTGTTTTAACTTTAAATGCAGAATCTTCGTTTAAGCTATGGCATATTATGTTTTTGGAACACCCTGTATAATAAAAAAATCGAAATTTAACTGAAATATAAATTTATTTTTTTGCTGGGTCCTTTCCTACAATATGATGAAAACACTAACAATCTGATAAGTTATTCGCTTTCTGGGACATCCTAATTTAAGGACTGAAAATTCCATAAAGTAGCACATTATTGTTCAATTACAATAAAGTATCTTTAGCGGACATAAAGTAGCTTTTATTTTACTATAATTCAGATATTGAAATTAGTATAAAGATCTTTTTCGTAAACATTTGGCAGCAATTGTACATAAAATCTTGTACGCTATGCGTACATAAACGGACCTTTATTGGCTTCGCAACTTTACTTTATATACTTATACCATAAATAGCTATTATCGCAATAATTCTTTGGGAATACTTACCTTCGAGGTTATGTTGAACCGGTCCCGGTGGTTGTTTCAAAACTGCTGCAACCATTTGCTTCCCACGGGAAAGCTTCATTGTTCACCACACTCAGTAAGTACACTTAATTATACCTATAAATCTGAATCCGCAAACAAAGGAAAAAGGACAAAATTTACAAATAACGAGTAAGTAGATGCGTTTTTTAGAAATGACACTGTCAATTGACAGTTGACTGATGTAAAAAACCGGCCGGACATCATCAAGTGCAGTATTTATCTTTCTTTGTTTAGCTTGGTGAGTAGGAACAAGATAATACTATAATCACAAACGGAAGGAATTCATTCAGTGTGAGTTGGCTCTATTGGCAGGCGCTTCTGGCCAAACTTTTACCTAAAAAGTTGTAGTAGTCAACAGCGTTAAGCTGCTTAAATCTATTGATTAGTAAGCAAACAGACGAAATTATTACTAGTCAAACGATTTTAGCGGCTTGGTCTCATTGACTGCTATGATGTATGTTGACTAGATCTATTGACAAAATGTTAAAATACGTTAAACTATGACGTATTGTGGCTCAAATCCATTGACCAAGGCATTTTTGATGGTTTTTAAGATCTTCTAGGCACTTAACTCATTTTCACCAAATTTGTGGCTTGACTCCCTTGACCTCTACGGCGACGATATGTAAAACCTGAAAGGCTGATTTTTTTTCACGAAAATATTTTATTTCACCGCCTTTTTGTTCTGCCATCTTAAATTAATACCACAGTTTTACTAGTAGATCTCTGTACCACAAATACTTATTTCAAACAATTTGAAAGCAGTCTATCAAGTAGTTTTTTCAGGCTAAATTTTTAAATATTTTATTAAGCCGCCATCTTGAATCCGTACCAAAATTGTATCTGTTGTTTCCTACCTAATACTCTATTTTTTGTGCAAAATTTAACATAAATTAGATAAGGAATTTTTTAGTAATAGTTTTTTTTTAACATTTCACTAGGCCGCCATTTTATTTTGTCATATTGGATTTTTGCCAAAATGTTACTAGGGCATCCCCAATTAATCGTGTAAGTAATTTTTAGCTATGCCGCGAACAGGCAGACAGACAGGAATTGAGAAAACATGTTTGTGATATCTAGAGACCGAAACGGAAAGATCTGAAAAAAATCTCACGATTACAATACTTCTCTTTTACGAGGGAAGTAAAAAGTACATAGAAACAAATTGATAATTCGCTCCTTTTTTGAAGCTGGTTAAAAAATGGTCTGCTTTACGTTATATGAAAATCCAACACTTAACGACTAGGATAAAATGCTTACATACCATTTTTAAGTAAGTGTTTCTTCTGTATATTACTTCCGGGG
Source organism: Kuschelorhynchus macadamiae (assembly GCA_030620095.1). Taxonomy (NCBI): domain Eukaryota; kingdom Metazoa; phylum Arthropoda; class Insecta; order Coleoptera; family Curculionidae; genus Kuschelorhynchus; species Kuschelorhynchus macadamiae. Next base: position 4,354 of record JAUTXW010001761.1, read on the forward strand.
TTTTTTCTACAACAGAAACAAAGTTGCGATTGATTTTGCGCTCCATCAGTATTCGTGAACACGTTTAGAGAATTCCATGTGTAAGTAATTCTCTCTTCAATTGGCACACTCTTCAAACTGGGTCCGGGTTGGCTAGATGTGCCGTAAATAGGAAGTCTGAACGACGTGTCTGTAGAACTGTTTCCACTCTATAATGAGACATTTGAAATTTATAATTTAATTTCACAATAAATTAGAATTTTGTCAAACAGAATTTTTGTTTATTATTTGATTCCTTTTAAAACATAACATAAGTTACTTTATTACTTTATAATATACTTAAACTATAGTCGATTTCTGCTTAGTATCCGAGATACTTAAGGTTATGTATGATTTTTTGAAAACGAGTTATTTTTCAAATCAAATAGCAAAAAAATCATAAAAAATACCTATTTTTTTCATCATGAAAATACTTATTGTTTCATATGAAAAAATATGTTCTATACCTAAATTCAATGGTTACAGAGAAAATCGCAATTTAACAGAAAATCTCAATTATTTCTTGAATATTGTGATGCTGCATACTGCATACTGCATAACTATTTCTTTTAAATTTGACATCTTTTCAATTTATTTGTGTATTTAGTGGTTGTTTTATTGAAATCATTTAAATTTGAAATAATTAGACTTTAAAAACGTTTCCCTGTATCGGTGTTTACTTGTTCTAATTTAAAAAATGGCTCAATATTCAAATCAAGAGCGACCAAATTTGTATAACTGTTACATTAAAAATAATAAAAGTCCAGCACTAACATTAAGAGAGTGTCGCCGAATATTTTCCATGGCAAGGATACCAAACAAAAAAATTTTTGTCGTCTCTGAAGATATTCAAATTGAAGTTTTATTATATTTCATTGAATATCCTAACAACTCTTTAAGATATGAACAAAGGAATTTGATTTTTTCCATTACCAGCATATATCGAGTATTAAAAGAAAACAAAACAGTCAATTTTGAATATTTGAACAGACAAACATTTTTAAACCTTTTAAGAAATCAAATTATAGAAAAACTCAATGTATTTGAACAAGATAATGCTCCATACCACCGTGGAGAAGATATAAGAGTATTTTTAAACGAGCAATTTAAGTTAAGTATATATAGTAACGGTGAGATTCCATGGCCGACGCGAAGTCCCGATTTGACACCCTCAGATTATTTTTTATGGGGCACACACAGAGTTTATAAAAATTGAAACAGTTGTTCTGTAAATGAATTAAAACAAAAAAATCGTTAAGAAATTATTAGTATTAATAATAGTGACTCTGTCCGAAACGCTGTGGCAAACATTCAAGTGCGATATACACTATGTATAGTAGAAAAGGGACAGTATGTGGAAAATCAATTATAAAGTCATTTGTTTTAAATTTGTCCTGTTTTTCTATTTCCATGTATTCTGTTGTTTATGATGATAGCTATGTTACTCAAGAAGTTTGTTTCTACTGTTATTTTCAATAATGGTTTTAAATTTAAAATTTAGCAATAAATAAATATAGAATAAAATTAGGACTGTAGTTATGCAAACAGAAATATTATCCATTCCATGGCCTCCTATAGTTTTTTTTTGAGTATGCAGCATCGCAATATTCAAGAAATAATTGAGATTTTCTGTTAAATTACGATTTTCTCTCTAACCATTGAATTTAAGACATATAATATAAAAAAGTAGGTATTTTTATGATCATTTGCATAAATGAAAAATATAGTGGGTATTCTATTGAAAAAAATCGACTTTTTTCACTCGAAAAAGGTGCAAGATTGATTTCGTAGTACCACACAAACGCACAATTTTAGATTTTTGCTATTTTTGTTGTGATTTGAAAAATAGCTCCAGTTTTCAAAAAATCACACATAACCATAATTATCTTGGAAACTATGCAGACAATTAAAATGGTAACTTATGTTTATTTTTGACAAGGAATCAAATAATTGACAAAAATACAGGGAGTCCATTTCAAATTTTATAGTTGATGTAGTCCCATTGTGACACCCTGTATACATTGAAATGTATACATATTTTAAAATAACTTCAAACTTAAAGAAACTTTTGTATTAGACTTTTTTCGTATCTATTACGGATTTCTAGATAATAGAGTGGGTATACTTTTATGTAGAACAAGGTGTACCGGGTAAAAGCAAAAAACTTTAAATTCAAAAGTTCTTTTACAGAATTTTTATAACATGATATCACAAAAAACAATTGAACATAAAAATCGGATTTATTTACCAAACTTTTGTTTTTTTTTTACGGAACACCCTGTATATTATATGTTCAACAAATGGGTCTCTTCTAGCTGATTATACCTTTACCAGGTTTAATACTTTTATCTTTAACGATGCCTGAGTAATTTGAGAAAAACCTTGCCATAAAAGGCAATATATTCCATTTGACTCTCCATACGGGGTGTACCAAACTAAGTGCGCACTATTGCTAACTGGTTCATTACAGGAGCTACAAAGTCGGTTAAATTAGCAAACTAGTAGCATTTTTTGTTTGTGATTAAAATAATAAAAAGAGAAAAACAATCGAGCATCGCGTTTCAGAATCAATTTAAAAAATAGTGTTTTTTTAAATGGGATACCCTGTATATTTTTTGCTGTTTTGATTGCAAATCTTCTGCTGAACAAAAAAGTGTATATGCGTTGCTGGCCTAAAGTTAAAGATAACCTAGTTATTATTACATTTCTCTTTTAGATAAGGAAGGCTATGTATTTTTAAAATAAAGTTTTATTTTACTTAGTATTTTATTTAAGTTAGAAATAAGAACAATTTAAGAAATCATGGTTCTTGGGATTAGACCGTGTCAAAATGGAACCACTTTCCGACGTTTCGCTTTCGATTGCACAAGGCATCTTCAGGGGTCTTCACTTCACGAGATCGGAACACTGAATGAGCTCGGAGAGACCCAGGCCGGCTATTTATAGTCGACCTGTGTACTGTGATGTAGACTGAAGCCCGTATCTCTATTAAAATTGTTAGGATGCTTATAAATTTCAATAGATTCTCTAATTTCGCGTTTATAGAATCCCGAAACCGATGCAAGAACTTTGGTTTCCATTACGTTTATGACATGTCCAGTAGAATGTTGGTGTTCAGATACAGCAGAATGTACAATTTGTTTATTTCTGATACATCGTTCACGTTCCTTAAGCCTAGTCGATATGGATCGTCCAGTTTCTCCATTGTAGACATCACCACAGGAACAAGGAATTGCATATACTCCTTGCGTTTGAAAAGAAGCAATATCCTTTGGCGATCGCAAACATTGTCCAATTTTCTTGTGTGTGCTGAAGATTGTACGTATGTTGGACCGGCGAAGTAACCTTGCAATCTTGTCTGTGGTTCCGTGTATAAATGGAAGAACTATATTTCCTCTCTGTAATTCCTTATTAGTATCATTTCATGTAGTAGAATTATTATATTTCCTAATAGATCGTCTAATATCATCATCCATTCCCTCTTAAAGCTTGAGTCAATTTCTGTGTTTCTGATTGTAAAGAATTTTGGTCACAAATCGCGAAGGCTTTGTAAACCAACGAATTAATAACTGATTGCTTTTGTGCTGGATGATGATGGGAATTTGCATTTCAGTACCTGTTCGTATGTGTTGGTTTTCTATAAACATAGTGTCCTAAGGACTCCTATCCCCTTTCCTTTGTACAAGAACATCTAGAAAGGGAATCGTGCCTTCTGATTCACTTTTAATTGTAAATTTTATATTAGCATGTTGTTGATTCAGATGAACAAGAAACCCAGAGAGGTCTTCTGGACCATGTGGCCATATCACAAAAGTATCGTCTACAAATCTGAAGACTCTAAGGCTTCCTCCTCAAAAGCTTCCATGAAGATATTGGCTACCACTGTTGACAGCGGAGTTCCCATGGCTGCTCTTGAGGTTTGCTCATAGAAAGTTCCTTGAAAGACAAAATACGTTGATGTAAGACATGCTTCAATTAGATCTAAAAGTGAGTTGTCAATACTATTATGGTGAAATAAATCTGATGTTATGGAAATTGAATCATTTCTAGGCACATTCGTATACAGCTATTCTACATCGAAACTGACTAAGATATCTTTAGGATCTAATTGGATACATTAAAGTTTGTCTACAAAATGCGTAGAGTTTCTAACATATGAATGTGTTTTTCCTGTAAAATTATATTTGAAAGATATTTACCAATTTTGTAAGTAGGAGATCCTATTGTACTGACGATAGGTCGAAGTGGTACATTAACCTAATGTATTTTAGGTAGTCCGTTGGTCTTAACATCTTCTCCTCTGCTGGTAGGTTAGATATGTTTATAAGGTTGGTTATCCGTCAGAAAATTGGACAATGTTTGCGATCGCCAAAGGACAAACGCAAGGAGTATATGCAATTTCTTGTTCCTGTGGTGATGTCTACATTGGAGAAACTGGACGATCCATATCGACTAGGCTTAAGGAACATGAACGATGTATCAGAAAGAAACAAATTGTACAGTCTGCTGTATCTGAACACCAACATTCTACTGGACATGTCATAAACGTAATAGAAACCAAAGTTCTTGCAACGGTTTCGGGATACTACAAACGCAAAATAAGAGAATCTATTGAAATTTATAAGTATCTTAACAATTTTAATAGAGATACGAGCTTCAGTCTACATCATACGTGGAAACCGATCTTTACACCGAGTCACGCTTCGGTAAACAACGGATCGACTATAAATAGCCGGCTTGGGTCTCTCCTAGCTCATTCAGTATTCCGATCTCGTGAACTGAAGATCCCTGAAGATGCCTTGAGGGCGAAACGTCGGAAAGTGATTCCATTTTGACACGGTCTAATCCCAAGAACCATGATTTCTTAATGGATCACAGCCGTGAAAGCTTTTGTTCTATCTTAAGAACAATTTAAATTATTCTATTATCTCCCATTTTCTTTAATATATTTTTTAGCATCTTTTAACACAGCTTTTGTTGCCTTCAAAAGTGTTCTGCCATCGATAGCAGATGTTACAATGCGCCTAAGTTGACGTTCGTCAAATATCTCTTTTTATATACCTCTTCTTTGACATAATTCCAAAAGTAAAAGTCTAATGGAGGTATGTCAGGAAATCTTGGTGGCCGACGAATCGGACCATTTGTTGTTTTACATCTATTTTGAAAAAGGTCTGTCAAGCAATATTGTGATGTAAAATATAATTTTATTTTAAAAATGCATAGCCTTGTCTATATAAAAGCGAAATATATGAATAACTAGGTTATCTTTAACCTTAGACCAGTAATGCATATAAACTTTCTTGTTCAGCAGGAGATTTCCAATCGAAACAGTAAAAAATATACAGGGTGTCCTATTCAAAAAAATACTATTTTTTAAATTTATTCATCAACGCGATGTTCGATTGTTTTTCTTATTTTAATCACAATCAAAAATACCACCAGTTTGTAATTTAACCGATTTTGTAGCTCCCGTAATAAACAAGTTAGCAATAGTGCGCTCTTAATTTGGTACACCCTGTATAGTGGAGCTTTTTCCATCTCTCTCATACACATTGCCCCTTATAGCAAGGTTTTTCTTAAATTTCTCGGGTATTTTTAGAGAAAAAGGTGTCAGACCTAGTATATTTATAAGCACCTAGAAGAGGCCCATTTGATAAACATATAATATACAGGGTATTCCATAAGAAAAAACAAATGTTTGGTAAATATGTCTGATTTTTTATGTTCAATTGTTTTTTCTGATATTATATTATAAAAATTCTGTAAAAATCTTATAACTTTAAGTTAGAAATAAGAACAATTGAAATGTATAGCAAGTGGGCAAATATATCTCCATTTTCTTCAATATATTTTACAGCAATTTTTAACACAGCTTTTGTTGCCTTCAAAAGTGTTCTCCCATCGATAGACGTTACAAAGCGCCTAATATTAAGTTGAAGTTCGTCTAATGTCAAATATCTCTTTCTATATACCTCTTCTTAGACATAACCCCAAAAGTAAAAATGTAATAGAGTTATGTCAGGAGATCTTGGTGGCGAACGAACCGGACCATTTGTTGTTATACATCTATCTTGAAAAAGTCTGTCAAGCAATATTGTGACATAACACGTAATATATTATGTTAAAATACATAGCCTTCTTTATATATAAAAGTGAAGTATATGAATAACTAGGTTATCTTTAACTTTAGGCCAATAATGCATATAAACGTGCTCAGGAGAAGATTTCCAACTGAAACAGTAGAAATTATACAGGGTGTCCCATTCAAAAAAAATACAATTTTTTTAATTTAATCAGAAACGCGATGGTCGATTGTTTTTCTTTTTTTTACTGTTTTAATTACAATAAAAAATACCACTAGTTTGCTAATTTAACCGACTTTGTAGCTCCCGCACTTGCTTTGGTACACCCTGTATAGCGGAGCCTTCTCCCTCTCTCTTATACACATTGCCTCTTATAGCAAGGTTTTTTCTTAAATTTCTCGGGTATTTTTAGAGAAAAAGGTATCAAACCTAGTATTAAATAAAGTAAATATTTATAATCAGCTAGAAGAGACCCATTTGATAAACATATAATATACAGGATGTTGCATAAGAAAAAACAAAAGTTTGGTAACTATGTCTGACTTTTTATGTTCAATTCTTTTTTCTGAAATCGTATTATAAAATTTTGTAAAAACCTTATAACTTTTGTATCTAATGTTTTGTGCTATCTTCTTAAATAACCGAGATACAGGGGGGTGCAAAATATAAGAGATCACATGTTTATTTGATTTAATTCACTGGCCGACAAAAAAAAATTTGTTGTAACACAAATCAGAATAGCATAATCTAATAGAATGGACCTATCCAAATACGAAAATGACAAATAGAAAGCCGTAGCACGTAGGGTTTTCTTGTTAGAGTTGTAGAACCATATCGAATGTTAAGATACTTAATATATATAGAAAAAATAATTTCAGAAAATTCTTAACCCTGTTTCTTGACTATGTTTACAGTTTAATTGTATGTTTAATAGCACGCCTATTAAACATACCATACATCTAAGAGAAAAGCAAACGAGAAAAATATTAACTTAAAAGACTAATTAAACTTTATTTTTTCCGTTTATGAGATGTCCTATCTTCTCTCTTCACAAACCAATAGTAGTCACCCATCATGGCTGGATCCCATCGTCCTTGGTACCGAATTTCCATTGTTCTGATATCTTGGTGAAACGTTTCACCCTGCTCGTCACTAACAGCTCCCACATTTTTAGATAAAAATGACAGATGGGAATGGAGGAAGTGAATTTTTAATGACATTCTGGCACCAAGCGCTTTATAGGCAGGAGTTCATTAACTAATTGTTCATAATTTTCCTCCATATTGTTGCCTAAAAATCCTCTTACTACATTAACAAATGAATTCCCTGCTCTGAGTTCCTGCCTGTTATGCTTTTCCGGAAAATTGACATCGTCCAGCAATTTTCTGATCTGTGGCACAATAAAAATTAGGTATTTAAATCCATCACCATCTTTATTCAAAGCCTTCACAAGGTTTTTCATCAGCCCAAGTTTAATGTGAAGAGGAGGCAAAAGGACATTTTTTGGATCAACAAGAGATATAAATTTAACATTTTGAGATCCCTGTTGAAATTCGCTTCTTTCTGGCCAAATTTGTGTTACATAATTGCACGACTGTCCTATAAATAAAGAAAACAGCAATATTTTGTAAATCCCCCTGAAGTCCCACTAAAATCGCTATAACTTTTAAGTCCCCACATATCTGCCATTTATACCTATTGTAGTTTATTTTATCCAAAATCGTGGGCATATTTTCATAATTTTCTTTCATTGCAACTGAATGGGCAACTGGTATGGAGGGTTTTAAATTTCCATTATGCAATAACACAGCTTTTAAGCTATATTTAGATGAGTCTATCAATAAGCGCCACTCACGGAGAGAATGTTCAATATCAAGTTCCTGCATTAAACTGTCTATATCAGTACACGCGCACAACGAATTCTCCATACTGTAGAATTCAGAAAACATAGCATTTCTGCTTGTGATTTCACCAGAAATTCTCCACAAATATAAAAAGATTTGTCAGGAGAAATTTTGCGGCTTCGGTGCGTTTTACTCGACATTATCGTCTTCACATACACTTGCTTATCGATACACAGAGAACCACTCAATTCGAAACCCAACAGAAGAGTGATGTTTAACGTTTATTTTATGTCTAATGTTGTAAACAACCCAGTCTAGGTAACTGTTCCGTTGTAAAATGGACCCATTTTAGCCGCCCCACAATAAAATTGTTTACCTGTCAATATAAAAGGTTCTAATTAGGCTATTAAAAAATGGTACATATTAGGGCTTTCCGAATATCTTTTTAATAATTGGGAGGGTATTTCCATTGTGAAAATAATGAGCTGGACTGTGTTAGAAAAATCTTGTCGGCCAGTGATTGCATCAAAACTTACACGATTTTATGAATGAAGCAGCACAAGATGATGAGTCTCCCTGATGATGTCTATGGTTAGACTCTTCATCATTTCTAGAATATGGAGAGATTACTAAAACCAGTCAGAATAAGCGTGTGCGTGGATTTAAGTAACATATACATTTTTTTATCATTGATTTTTATCAGAAAAGTTATTCCACATAAAAAGTCTTGCTTATTATAAAAATAGGTTTTGCTTCAAAAAAATGCCATATATCTTCGAAGCATATAAGATACAAGTTGCACAAAAAACACGTAAAAGGAAATAGACAAGACAGAAAATTTGGGAAATCAAACTTTCTAAGATAACCAAATTGGAGAGCATACAAATATGAGATTAAAGCCATTTAAAATTTTTTTTTTGTACGAGGTGTAGTTTTTTGGTAATTTAATGATCAATAAGTCCAAAACGGGCAACATGAACAACTTTTTGATTTGTGATTTTAGGCGAAAAAGTTATTCTATAATCTACCTATACTAATATATAAAAAATATTAGTTGTCTGACTCACTCGTCACACTCCAACTCAAACCGCTTGAGTTTAAAGGCTGAATTTTGGCATACAGGTTGACTTTAGGGTGTAGAGGTTCGATAAGAAGGGATATTTCAAAACTGAAATTCCACGGGGATAAAGCCACCGCTTAAATATTAGAATATTTTTTATTTAAAAAACGGTCAGTTTTTCGTAAAAACGCTTGAAAACGTGTTTTTTAATTTATGTTTTTACATAATTTAGCATTTTTTAAAAATTCATGCAGGGTGTTCAAAGGGGTGAAACCACCACTTAAATATTACAATATTTTTTTATTTAAAAACCGATTAGTTTTTCAAAAAACGCTTGAACACGTGTTTTTTAATTTATTTTTTTACATATTTTAGGATTTTTAAAAAATTCATACATTGTGTCCAAAGGGATAAAACCATCCCTTAAATATTATAATATATTTTATTTAAAAAACCGTTAGTTATTCGGAAAACGCTTGAACATAATATGCTTCATATTTTATTTTTTACATATTTTAAATTTTTTAAAAAACCCAGACAGGGTGTTCAAGGGGCTGAAACCACCCATTTTAATATTATATTTGTTATTTAAAAACGGTTAGTTACTTTATTATAGTTATTAACATATTTTGAGATTTTTTATGAATTTATACAGGATGTATAATATGTATATATATATATATATATATATATATATATATATATATATATATATATATATATATATATAGATATGTTTGTACAATGTGTTTTCATTCCGGGTGTACATCCGTTCACTACTGTCGTTCTGAAAAGAACAGTTTTGCTGACGTTTCGCCAAAATCACATTTGGCATTTTCGAAGCTTTCTTTCTCGCGTCCGAATAGAGACTGAAGTGTTCGTGACTGCGACGCTTCCTTTTATACCCCCACTCGGGAACGAAGGTTATATCTGCACAGGCGTTGGTCGTTATTTATGTTTTCCGGATGGTGCTGTTGTTGTTGCGCTAATTGCGCTTGAGTTTTTGCGATTTTAGATTTGTCGATTATTGTCTTCCATACTGTTGGTAGTTTTAATGATTCGTCCCTTTTATTCAAATCACCTTGTTTTTCAATTTCTATGGCTTCTCGGATTATTCTGGTCTTATAATGTTCTATATTGGCAATCTCCCTACACCCATCGAAATTTATTTTATGGCTGGTTTCCTGATGATGTAGGAATAAAGCTGAGGTTGTTTGTTTATTTCTGATGCTGAGTTTATGCTCTTCCACTCTTGCTGATATTCGCCTGTTAGTTTGCCCTACGTACAACTTTTCACAGTCCTGGCACGGAATACTAGAATAGAAAGCTTCGAAAATGCCAAATGTGATTTTGGCGAAACGTCAGCAAAACTGTTCTTTTCAGAACGACAGTAGTGAACGGATGTACACCCGGAATGAAAACACATATATATATATATATATATATATATATATATATATATATATATGTTGATTTTTACTCCTTCACGGATGGAAAAATACAATGTGTTTTCATTCCGGGTGTACATCCGTTCACTACTGTCGTTCTGAAAAGAACAGTTTTGCTGACGTCTCTATTCAGACGCGAGAAGGAAAGCTTCGAAAATGCCAAATGTGATTTTGGCGAAACGTCAGCAAAACTGTTCTTTTCAGAACGACAGTAGTGAACGGATGTACACCCGGAATGAAAACACATATATATATATATATATATATATATATATATATATATATATATATATATATATATATGTCGCATGCTCTAGAGTAAGTTCGCGTAGTAGCTTGGCTATTTTACAGCCAGAGAATGCAACAACAAACGTGGTTTATAAACAGATATCCTAATGAGGCGATTTAAGTACCTCTTTAGATACCTTTCATTATAGTCATATACGCGAACGAAGTCGCGGGTACCCGCTAGTAAGATATATTAGATTAAATAAGATTGATTTAAAAAAGAGTATTATTTTATATACAGGGTATGAAATAAATACAAAAATAGAAGTGTGAAAAACAAAAAAAAAACAAATTTCAACATTTGAGACAGCTACTTAAAAAGCCTGCGAACAGAAGACTAAAAACTATTAGAAGTTTTTTGATAATAGACTTAGTTTTTGAGAAAATTAATGGCGAAAATGTAAAAAATGCGTCATTATTACATATTTACCATTAATGTTCTCAAAAACTAAGTCTATTATCAAAAAAATAAAAAAATTCTAATACCTTTTCGACTTGAATTAGCAGGCACTTTAATTTAGCTGTCCGTAAATTAGCAATTTCAATTTTTTGTTGCTTTCAAACTTATGTTATTATATTTATTTCTTACCCTGTATATGAACTGGCATTTTTTTTAAATCAATCTTATTTTTCATATAAGCAAAACTTTTTATGAAAAATAACTTTTTCGCCTAAAATCACAAGCAGTCCCATTTTAGGGAAAGTATCATAACAATATATCATACTGCCATAATAATTTTACAAATGTTCTTTTCAAATATTTAAATAAATGTTGTTGATTGTTAATTTTTATAAAGTGTTATATTACCACTTCTGATGCCGATTCCATATTAGCCATATATGATAAATCCACAAACTCACTCAAAATAACAGCCTAAAACTGACTTGCCTTCAAACCCTCAATAACAAACTAAACGTTATGTTGTATCTTTAGCGTCAATGCATTTAGATATTTCTTCCCGGTTCTAAATACATGATGCAACGTAGATAAATCTTTGTTCTGGTTTACTTACAAATAATTATTTAAGACAGCAGGTAGACTCGAGTCGATCTTTGTCGGTTTGAAGGTACCGAAGAAAAGTCAACAAAGAAAGCGAAGTATTCAATAATGTTTTAAGTCAATCTGAATACTAAATACCCAATGACATATTGTAGGATGAGGATGGTATAAAAACAGACCCGGATTCACTATATCTATAAAACTAGGTTTTGTTATTTTCAGGATTTTATAACTTTTTCAATAAGTTGTTTGGGATTTATCTTTAAAACGTAACTATAAAAGCATAAATGGTATTGCAATAATAACCTTGCAAAATATAAAAAAAATCAGTAATATACTTTTTCAGGCATAATGAATCAAGGTTAGCTTAAGTAGTGATAATAAATAATAATAATAATAATAAAAATAATAATAATAGAATAGATAACATTTATAACTTCTGGTACAAATAGTTTATCTCCACACATGAAGCTCTCACTCGACAAATTAATGAAATTATTTTAAAACCTAGCACACTTCCCAGTTTTCTCACTCAAGGAATAACCACCACATAGATTATAAAAAAGCCTTTGATTCGATACCCCTCAGTTGGCCAAGCAGAGTGCTAGAATTATACAAAGTCAATCAAAACTTCAGGCAATTTCATATACACATCGTGAGTACGTGGAAAACTAAAATCAACCTGAGAACACAAAAAGAACACATCGAAACAGAAGAGATCTACATCAGACGAGGTATATTCCAGAGAGATTCACTCAACACTTTGTGGTTCTGCCTCTGTCTCAATCCACTCTCAAACACACTGAATAACACAAACTTCGGATTCCACAGTAAACACCAAAAAATAACCTATACAAAATAAACCATCTCTTGTACATAGATGACATAAAATTATACACAATCACAAAGGCACAGCTAAAGGAACTCCTTAAAAAAAGTAAATACAAGCTACTTCATATCAACAAGAGATAGTGGAAAGACCACCCTACGACGGAAACAATCAACAATGAAACCATAGATAACATGCTCAAAGAAGAAACATACAGTTACCTAGGCTTCTATCAAAGCACCAAAGTTAACCACACTCATATCAAATCAGAGCACAAGACGGAATTTAAAACCAGACACACAAAACTACTAAAAACAAAACTGAACTCCAGAAATCTAACGAAAGCTAGAACCTTCGCCATACCTATTCTTACGTATTCGTTTGGAATCATTAAATGGACACAGACAGACCTAGAAAACATTCACATTCTCATACGCTTTGAATTCCCTAAACACATGAAGTTACACCAATCGAGAGAAAAGAAGAAGGGGGGGAATTATAGATATACAATCGCTAAATAAAAAACAAATTTAGGAACTCAGAAAATTCTTCCACAACAAACAAACTAACCTCCACAAGGTAATAGTGAAGGCAGACAAGAATTATACACTGCTCGACCTATCTCAAACGAGTCAAGCAGCAGGTGCACACACTCACATTCAATCATGACTAGAAAAGATGAACACCTGGTCTGGAAAAACAGTCCACGGGAGACACAGATTCCACATAAAGCAAGACCACATACATAAAAAGCTTTCATATACGTGCTTACAAGAAGGGCAGCTGTTCCCCAAAACAGAAGGCTTCCTGCTTGCCATCCAGGACAAAGTCATACCATCCAGACACCAAGCATTAGCCACAACATACAAACTGACGGAGAACACAGACCCTTACTACCATTAAACATCAACATCTATTCATACTTGAAAACGAAGACTACAAGCTCTACTGGGACATTGACACAAAAAATACATCGAGTTCGCAATGGAAATAAAAAGGCTGTGGAAACAGGAAAGAGTCATCATTGTTCCTCTCGCCATATCAGTAACAAACCTCACCCTAACAACTTTTACACCGCATTTGGCCCATTTAGGACATACAGACATTCAAAGGAACATCCAGAAACCGGTCATTTTAAAGATTTAAAATTTAAATTCTTCACAATAGTTGTTTTTTTTTGGTACTGACTTGGTATAATCCCGTCAGTTTAAAATACAACCACAGGAATTCTGTGAGACAACGAAGTGGAGAAATAATAATAATAATAATAAATGCTAATTCACATATATTACATTAACCTAGATACTAATGCTAGACAACCAACATTTTTTTAAATTTTAATTACCAAACATGGAAAGTTCACATTTTCATGTGCTTTAATAATTAACCCTTTAAATTATTATCTTGTATTTAACTCAGTTTTAGTATATGATAGTGTGCCTTTAAAATGTTAAATTTAGAAAATATTGCCGTCCATTCTCAATGCAATTTAGATCAGGCTACCTTGGTGGAAGACGGATTATTAATAATGCGTTTCTCTAATCATAACAACAGCTTTGAGTGGTTGAGCAATATTGTTTAAAAAGACAAAATTCCTCCTGGAACGATAAGTATGACATTTTGAACTAAGGTACATGGTTATGCTGATATTATCCTGATCATTATGGTTACTCCTCTAAAAGGATAAACACATAGCACGTCTACCACGATATCTTCGAAATCTAAAAATCGTTTGGTTTTTAAATTATTATTTAGAAAAACGCGTTCATATGGTCTCACGCAAAATTTGTATACTATAGGCCTCTACAACTTACTTTTAATGCTCTGCAATTAATGATGCTTTCGGACACCGGATACCTATTTGCAACTTGATTTTGATTTAAATTAGCTGAAGGTTTGGCGTTAGCCTCTGCTTCTGATTAATTTGCGCCTAGGCATTATTACCAGTTGAACGGTCACCATGATAATGCTGTGTTAACCATCAGTTTATATTTCCTTTCAATATAACTGCCACTTGAAAAACAAGTATAATTTTTGTAAAGTATTAATGGCAATGGATTTGTACAGTTTTACATTCAAAATGTAGACGAACCTTATAAAGCAAAATAGAAGTCCCTATATCATTTTTAAAGAGTATGCTATCAGGTACATAAAACTAACTCAAGTTAATTGCTAGCCATTGTGTCTAAAAACAGTGGCGGCTATTCAGGTGAAGTAGATGAAGTGCTACTTCACCAGTAAATATAAACAAGCAAACATCTAACTATATTTATTATAAATATCTTAAAATTTTAATTTTCACATTCATTTATTCACCTAATTGGTAAAAAATAAACTGTACATCTCGAATAAATATTTCACTTGACCGTTGGCGGCATGTCTTTTTAAAACTTTCACTCGAACTTTATTATAACAACTATAAAAGTGGCGCAAACCGCTTTAACTTTGCTGGAGGTGCTATGTTTAGTTTACGATTTTCCTACTATGTTGCCAAGACAACGCGTACGCGATGACGTCGAGCGCATGGAAGAATAATGTTAACCAGCGCCATACAACGCTCTCGGTGAACTGCAGCCGCAGTACACATTTTCACGGATTTCGCTGTAACCGGTGAGTTCCTTTGCAGTTTGCTTGACTGTTTTGGGTTATATTTATTTATGGTGTTGTTACAACTTCAAATTCGAAGTTAGTAAATGTGATTGTTCAAGATTGGAATAAATTAAAAGACGTCTTTGAATTTATTACCATCTGCGACAAATCTGATGAAAAATCAATACGCTTTGCGAAAGGATTTTTAGGTGAGATGAACGACTTTGAATTCACGTTTCTGGCATTAGAGTTTAATGACATTTTCTCAATTACGGACATACTATTTAACGTTCTTCAAAAAAAAACGCTTGACATTCATTTTTGCATATCCAATATAAAACGCTTCCGTGAGGCGTTCTGTAAAAAAAATGAACATTTTTTTTAATACCATGTTTGATAAAGCAAATTCTATTACAAAAATAAATCATTACAAACGTGAGCTCGCTAAGCTTTCACTTAAAGAAATTAGGGCTAAGTATAGAATCCTTTTTTATGAAATATAGGACCATATTTTAATGGAAATGACACTAAGATTTCAAGACTGTGAAAAACTTACATTTTCATGTTTGGCAGGTTCTGCTAAATTTTCAGAATATAGTTTAAATTTTTCGACTGGCCCGTTTGAAAATTTATTACATTTTTATGGGGAAATATTTTCAAAAATTTAACGACTTAAAAATGAGCTTGGTCTTATTTTTGCCAATGAGAGTAATTGGAATATATCGCTGCAAGAGCAAGTGAAAAAAATTAAGAAAATAAAGATATTTTTCCCGAAGCATATAAACTGTTTTCCCTTATTTTGACAATACCGTCGACAAGTGCTTCACTGGAAAGAAGTTTTTCTTGCTTCAAATGTGTAAAAACTTATTTAAGAAATACAATACCTCAAGAAAGACCTACTTCTCTTGGCAATATTTCGATTCAAAAGGAATTTCTGGAGGAGATTATGTCAACTCATCCATTTTATGAGGATGTTATAAATAAATTTGCTGCTATGAAGAATAGGAGAATTGATTTAATATACAAAATTTAGGTAAGTCGTAAAAATATATTCTACCCCCTCCACATATAAAAAAATTCTTGCGATATTTTCTTGCTTCATTTGCACTTCACTTACTTTTTCACCCGCGAGCCGCCACTGTCTAAAAACGTATAACAAATTGTTGAACCCCGTATATGTTTCTATACTTAGTTGCATTTTGAAAATAAATCAAAGTTCACTGAGAAAGGCTCGCCCACTTATTGTTAACATTATGTTTTTATGTAATAATGTTTTTAACATTTCACTGGCCGCCATTTTGTTCCAACCTACTGGATTTTTACCAAAATGTTACCAGATCATCCCCATATGACCCTTAATTTTTAACCAAATTTTAAGGTCAATCGGGTAAATAGTTTTTTAGCTAGGCCACGAAGAGACAGACAGACAGACCGTCAGCCGACGGAATTTAGAAAATGGTTTACGGCATCTCTCAAACTCGAAGAATTGCAAAAATCTCGGAGGATGATTTTTTCACGATTAAAATACTTCCCTTTTACGAGGAAAGTAAAAAAGCAACCAGCCCGTCACTGAAGAAATTCATTTATATGGTATCTCTACACATCGGTGAAAAGAATTCGTTAAAATAAAAAAAAATAAATTAATTTATAACTAGCATTTATCACAGCATTATACTTACATTGGTATCATCATTATTAAACACATTTTTTCCAAAAAGTGGAGTTCTTTCATCACTCGTCATATGTAACAATGTTCGTAAAAAAAATCACAGTAACTTAAAGTGAATTAACAATCAAGATGATTAAAAAAATAATAATTTCTTTAGTTACTATTAAACTGTTATCTTTTGAGTTTACTCGATTTTTAAATATTTACTTATGAATCTACAGATACGATTTTATCTCAAGCAAAGGTAAAATATGGCGCATTTGCTTAGACAAGAATAGAAATAGATACCAGTAGGTTTGGTTCGTTGTTTTTGCGCAATAGGATTATAGGAAATGTGGAGACCCCAGTATTTTAAAAATACTTTTGTAAACTGATATTTATCCTCTAGTAGTCAGGGAATTCATTGATCATATTGGTTATTGATACCCCGGCATGTATAATGTGTACAAAGTGGTTATATACAGCGTGTTCGGCTAAAACATGAGTTTTGATATTTCTTCTGAAGAATAGTTTTGTAACGTAATATTTTAGTGCTCTTGAATTTTTTTAGTAGGTCATGGTATATACTTAATAAAGGTTTCGCTGTTTAATATATGAAACTAATAATTTACAAAAGTTGGTATTTACATTTCATCAAATTATATTTTTTTGTGTCAAAAATGATATCTTTTTAAACTATATTTGATGTCAAAAGTGACTGTTTATATAGTCAGAAGCAGTGTTATCCTGCGGGTCATACGATTTATCAACGACAAACTTTTTAAGTTTGTTTTTCTTTTATTACGTGTAATCATATCCTCCGCATAAAATCCGGAAGATGAATTAGATAGACCTATGATATTTTCATATGAAAAAAGAGGATAAACATATAAATACCAGCAGTTGCAAAAAGCTTTGAGCGATGTCACTTCAAAGTCAGATTGACAAGTCAGTGACAAAATGAGTAATAGAAAA
The DNA here is from genome assembly GCA_030620095.1 of Kuschelorhynchus macadamiae. Taxonomy (NCBI): domain Eukaryota; kingdom Metazoa; phylum Arthropoda; class Insecta; order Coleoptera; family Curculionidae; genus Kuschelorhynchus; species Kuschelorhynchus macadamiae. The sequence goes on from JAUTXW010001761.1 coordinate 22,136, forward strand.
CAATTTTCGGGTTTTTTTACATCCACAAGCGAAAAAAATGGTATTAAATCTAATAAAATATTACGCAAATGAAAATTCACCTACCAATATCCAGGAGACAGTAGCAAAAGCTCTGGGAATCGGTATAAGGACTGTGCAGAAAATTGTGCATGAAAAGAAGCATAATTTACTACCGAAGAAGATTGAGAAATGAACACGAAAAAAGCCAAAAACAAAAGACTAAAGTGACAATGTAAAAATGTATGTTCGTAATGCAATTTACGATTTATACACATCAAAAACTAATATAATCCTTCAAGTTTTAAAAAAAAAGCTTTAAAAAATCGAGGCATATTGGAAATTGGACTAAAATCGTTGTCAAAATTAATAAATATGTTGGGTTTTCGTTATAAAAAGGACTGTAATCGAAGTTTTTTATGCGAGTTGCCACATATAGCAAGTCAGCGTATCCAGTTTTTAAAGAAATACAGGGAAAATATTAATTCAAAGTTTAGAAAAGTGGTATTTTTAGACGAGACTTGGATATTTTCTAATAGAAGTGGTTCGAAATCTTGGCAGGACGAGTCTGTAGAAATGTCAAGAGAAAAAAGGGATATGGTACTGGAAAACGGTTCATCATTTTGCATGCAGGTTCTTCAACAGGATTTCTCCCAGGTGCAAATTTACTGTTTTCTTCGACATCCAAAAGTATGGACTACCATGATAATATAAACTGTGAACTGTTTAAAAAATGGTTAAAAGAACAACTGAAATTTAGATGCTCCATCTTTAATCATTCTGGATAATGCATCTTATCATTCAAGAATCTTAAATAAACAACCTACTTCATCCTGGAAGAAAAGTGATATTTATGACTGGCTAATAAAACAAAAACAAAATCCTTTACTCAATATGCTGAAATTAGAACTTGTTTTAATGGCAAAATCTATTTAAAAAAAACAACAATATATGCCGTAGATGAAATATTACGGGAAAATAGACATGAGGTTTTACGACTGCCGCCATACCATTGCCAGTTTAACGCAATAGAATTAATATGGGCTGGGGCAAAATCATATTACGAAAAACACCTGAACGATGGTCTTACATCAGATGAAGTGCAAATTGTTTGGCAAGATTCATTAAATTATATTAGGTCGGAGTACTGGAAGAAATCTGTGGAACATACGAGAAATTAATATGGGATTGTGGAATCGAGAACGAGTTCTAGATGTCGAAATAGCACCAATGATCATTGCGCCATTTGAGGACGACTCAGAAGAGGAGGACTTTTTAAGTGATGGTGATATTTTTTTAGTCTATAATATTAAAAAGTTTCTGAAGGATTATATTAGTGTTTGACGCGTATAAATCATAAATTGCATTATGAATATCCATTTTTGCATTGTAACTTAAGTCTTTTGCCTTTGGATTTTTTCGTGTACATTTCTTAATCTTCTTCGGAAGTACATTATGTTTTTTTTTTCATGCACAAGTTTCTGTACATTCCTTATATCGATTTTCAGAGCTTTTGCCACTGGCTCCTAGATATTAGCCAGTGAATTTTAATTTAAACATTTTTTTATTAGATTTGACACCATTTTTTTGCTTACTTTTTTAATACATTTGTAATTTTGTAGGCAATAAATAATTATAGAATACTTGTTCCAATTTTAAAGCGTGTTTAAAATAAGTAAATTTTTTTATTAATTATAAGACATTGATATATAAAAATCGGTAAAATCACTTTACCAGAAACTCGGGGCTAACGAAAAATACGGGCTATATATATATATATATATATATATATATATATATATATATATATATATATATATATATACATATATAGCCTGTATTTTTCGCATGCATGGCCCTTAATTTTAGACTGAAATTTGAAGAAATCGGATAAGTAGTTTTTTAGCTATGCCGCGAACAGACAGAGTGACGGACACACATACCTACAGACAGACGGAATTGAGAAAACTTGTTTTCCGGCATCTAGGGACCCTTAAACGTAAAGATCTGAAAAAATCCCACGAGGGAAGTAATAACTGATTATCTTGTGTTTTTAACAAAAGTGTATAGAATTTTTGCAAAATAAAATTATATTAATTAGTATTTAATTTTGTAATACTATTTTCAGTTTAAAAAAAACTTTAGCAAATAAATGTTTACTTTAAAATTAAGAAAATTTGTAAGAGACAAGTAATCTAGCAGTGTCTAGAAGATATACTTTGAAATCGTTTATTTGTATATTAAACCGAGGGGGTACTCACTGGGGATATTTTATGTCCCAAGAGAAGGAGAGATCTGGGGGAGATCCGAGGAGATACGGGGTATATTCGAGGAGATTCGGGGATATCCGAGGAGATTCGGAGGATATCCGAGGAGATACGGGGATATTCGGGAGATATCCAAGGAGATACAGGCAGATTCGGGGGATATCTAGAGAGATTTCGCGGATATCCAGGCAAGATGCAGAGGACATCCGAGGAGATCCCGCAAGGAAATCTATCGAAAAATGCATAAATCATTACAGGATGGCTGAAGCTTTTGGTCTAACAGGTATCTAAAAACTAATTTTCAAGTTGTGGCCTATAATTCTAATGTCTTAGATATTCCATGTTAAAAAATTTGAAGTTTTGTTTTTAAGAATAGAAAAACGTAATTTTTCTATTCTTAACTGACCCTGTATAATCAACTTAACATTTGATATCGCTAAATTAATTTTTTATGCATCAATTTACTAAGAATAAAATTTAACAAATCAACAAAATATTTTTTGTTACGATATACTCAAAATATCTGTACTATTTAAAATAAAGACCTTTTTAAATATTAATATTAAAGCATTTTTAATTATCAACCCAACTAAATTATACTTACAGCAAAAAAATGGTTAAAAGTAAGAATAACTGCAACCTCAGGGATGGAGGAGGGTTAACGTAGGGGCTTGAAAAAGGATGAAAAATTGTATTTTTGCAATTGCCAGCAAAAATTGACCTTCTATAGAAAAGTTTTAAATCATGCAAAAATTTACAACTTTTGCAGAGATCATTTTTCAACCTTCCTTTTGAAATTTCCAAGAAAAATGCAAAAGTTCGTTCGAATTTTTTTGTTTCGTTTTTTATTTATCATTTCCACAAAAATTATTTAATTTTAACGGAACTAGGTAAATGTATATCTCTTTATATATTAAATAACCAAAAACTTTTTTAAGTAAAAAAAATCAAGATGTTTCCAAGATTAATATTTTCCAGTCTAAAATTTTTGTCTTCAAAATAAAATCCTACGGTAAAAGATCATTGTTAGAGTTCCGCGGGTGATATTTTTGATTTAGACATATACTTTTAGGAGAAATGAAACAAAAATAATCACAATTCAAAAACATGTTGAAAAATGAAAAAAAAAATGAATCTTGAATGACAAAAACATCTTGGAAAGCTTTGCACCAGTTGCCGCACAATCGCCTTTTCTCTGTACTTTTCTCAGATCCTTTGGTACATAAAATTATTCAGCTTAAATGTTTAGTATTCCTAATACTGTACAAAATTAAAGCTTCTGGTCAAATAATGCAACATAGTTTCTTTTGTATTTTTTTTCCATATAATTGAAGAGTGTAACATTTTTCGAACATTTTTTTTTTATTTGTAGAAATTATAAACAATGGTTTTTCACCGTGGAATAAGAACGGGAAAAACGAATATATCAAAAACTTCTGGATTTGTGTAGGGGAGATCGGGGTAAGATGACGAACTTGTATATTTAAATAAGCGAATAAATGTTCACAGCGCTACTACTGGCGCCATCTAGGTACCAATGTCTCGTATTAAAATAAATGCCCACTCGTCCGGCCGGGTCGCTACCGTATCAGTAATACGTAAACAGCTGTTTTGATGGTATCGTTTGTAATATTTTCGTGAATTTAATAACGATTTGTGCATTCATCAGGTAAGTCAGTAAACCTAATTTGTTATAAGAAATTCTTTAATACCGATAGTTATTGTCAGTAGTAAAATCGTTGATGTTTTTGTTTGTGTTTACTTTTAACCTTAAAATTGGATAAATTTATACAACGGGGGTAAGATGACCAAGGTAAGATGACGAATTCGTCATCTTGCCTCAAGCAAACAATATATTGAAGTAACTTCTTTTACAGAATGCCGCGAGTATACAAGCGTAAATCTAATCGTATGGAGTGGAATGAAGACTCTCTTATAGGAGCTATGAAAGAAGTACGAGAGAGATCGTTATCTTGTAACGCAGCCGCAATAACTTACGGAATACCGGAACCCACGTTCAGAATATACATAAAAAGAGAAGCTCAAAATAAAGAGTTCCCGGAGGGTGAGGGCCGCTTCAAAAACACCTTCAATGCTAAGCAGACGAAAGAATTTGTTAGCTACCTAACAGAATGTAATCAACGAGGTCTTGGGTTAACTTGCATGCAAGTTCGAAAACTTGCATACCAATATGCAGAAGCAAATCATATAGAACACAGGTTCAACAGAGAAACAAAAGCAGCCGGGATTGATTGGTTCAAAACTTTTAATACACGTAGCAGCCTGAGTCTGAGGAATCCTGAAGTCACTTCAATTGCACGGCTGCGCGGATTCAACAAGATCGCTGTCGAAAGTTTTTTTCAATTTTGAAAGAAGTTAAAGTGAAATACAATTTTAAAGCAGACCGTATCTATAATGCGGACGAATCCGGACTTTCAACTGTACCAACGAAGTTACCCAATGTTATCACTCCAAAAGGCCAGCGACGAGTTGCTAAAATACTGACAGCCGAGAGAGGTCGAAATACAACTTTGGTTTGTGCAATGAATGCTGCCAGGTCATATATACCCCCATTTCTGATATTTGGCCGAATTAGAATGAAACCCGAATTGTTAAATGGTTGTCCTCCCGGTTTGATGGTAGGGCACCACCTTCAGTTTAGATGAGGGCTGAAACTTTTCTTGCTTACCTAAAACACTTTGCCCATTATGCAAGACCATCTATTAACGATCCTGTATTATTACTGGTTGATAACCACAGTTCCCACATTTCCCTCCCAGGAATAAACTTTTGCCGAGAGAATGGAATTGTGCTAGTGGGATTTCCACCCCACACGACCCACCGACTACAACCTCTCGACGTCGCTTTTTTCGGCCCTTTCAAATCATTTTACAGTCAAATGTATGATTCTTTCTTAATCAATCATCCAGGAATTTCAATAACTGATAAAAATATCGGACCTTTGTTTGGAGAGGCTTACTGCAGGGCAGCCAATGTAAATAATGCTGTAAACGGCTTCAGAGCTTGTGGCATTGAGCCATTTAACCCGCTGATTTTTGACGACAGTGACCTTCTAAAACAACTGAACGTATTGAACAATCTGAGGATAACAGTGCTTTCAATGGTTAACAATACCAGGTCGACAGTAGGAAGCGCAGATTCGTCGTCAACTGATGAAGAGGACCAAATACCTTTGAGTGTGTTGGCTCAAAATATAAAATCGGTTACTACACGAGAGCAGAACACATCAAAAGAAACATTTGATGCTCCAAAGAAACTTCAAATAAAGTCTCATAAACGTCAACTATTTACAGACGAGGGCATTTCCAGTGATTGCCTTCCTTCTATCTGGAATACTAGACCAATTGCAATGGCTGAACGGTCCTCAAACCCTAGAAAGAAAATGTCATCTTCTGTTATGAGCAGCACGCCAATCAAATTGCAACTAGAACAAAAACAAAGAGAGAATGAAGAAAAAGAAAAACAAAAACAATTGAAACAAGAAAAAAAACAATTGAACATACAAAAAAATCAACAATTTCAGAAAATAGAGCACAAAAATATCGAAAAACACCGTTGCCTAATGCTGCTGATATTGCAGGTTCCAGTAGTGACATTCAATATTTATGCCCTGTATGTGAGGAGGAATATAGTGAACCACCATCTGAAAATTGGTTGCAATGTTGTCAGTGTCTATCATGGTGGCATGAAGCATGCAGCAACTATGAGGGTTTTGGCAGTTTTAATTCTGATCTTTGTGGATAGTCATCTTACCCCAATAGGTTCGTCAACTTACCCAGAGCATGGGGTAAGTTGACGAAAATTACCTACTTTTTTTTTGTTGTTTGTAGAGAACCCATTTATATTTTCATGCTTTTGGTAAGATTAATTTGACACTAAGTCATAAACATGTTTGTACTGATATGTATTTAACCCTCAAATAAATGTATTTGCTTTATATTTTCATTTTCCCTTAGCTTCGTCATCTTACCCCGATCTCCCCTATCTAAAAAAAATTGTGTCTATTTAAGACATAAAAAGGTACATATTCACCAAGTTACGTTAAAATTACACTATTTTTGCGGAAAGGAAAAATTAAAAAGAAAAAAAAAATTGAAAGAACTTTTGCATTTTTCTCGAAAATCTTGAGGTTATGTTAAGAATTGATCTCTACAAAAGTTGAAGATTTTTGCATTATCTAACTTTTGTATAGAATATTTTCTTATAGGACGTCAATTTTCGCCAGTTACAATTAATTTTTTTTTACGTTTATTAAAAGCCACTTTACCATTTGGACTTATTTCAGTGTGACAGTTTCTTTTTTTCACCAGTTCAGGTGACAGTTTCTTTTTTTTACCACTTAATGAGTTATCCAATCGGTTGATATATTAAGTTAGCCGAAAAGTATTGTAATTTGTTTTTGAACAGGTTAAAATATCAAAAATTAATTTTTAAGTGGATTTGACTCGTCAAAAAGTGCCCACTAAGTGTATTTCTATTTATTTTCATGTTCTCTTGGCGACAATATACGGAAGGGCACTTAATTTGCAGTTTTTGACTTGTCGAATTCGCCAAGATTCAGAAATTAAACTGAAATAGCACATTTAATTGGCGCTCCAAATAATAAATAGTTGGCGGTCCAATCAATGGAAGCCGCTATTTTGCTCAAATGCCATTTACACTTTACAGTTGTAACTAGAGCTTTCATCAATCTCATTTGCAATTACAGTTAATGCTCCATTGGTGAAGCTAAATATTTATTCGTTCTTTTACTTCTTATTGATTAAACGGAAGAAGCAATGCTCCGTATATTCTTCTCGATGTTCAATTTTGAGATACAAAGCAATTTGTTTTCGCAAGGATCCAAAAGAATTAATGCTAACCGGTTGCTTCATACACACACCATTTCGAAATTGGATAAAAAACCTACCATGCTCGATGTTACATGGGCGAAGATTAACCATGTCTATCTCTTGAATATTTCCGGATGTTACATAGAATTCCCTGAGTATTTTCGTTTTCGTTGTCCGTAAAAAAAATGAAAACAACATCGTCCTTCATCCTTGACATTTTCCAACAACAAATTTGTCAACTCCTCTCGCCTGCAAGCTCCTGCAAGCCCAATAATCAATTCTACTTTCACAAATAAATATTTTTTTGTCGTCCGCTTCTAGAAGGAGTGTTGTAATATTGATTTTAGTTAATACCCTTGACTTTTTTGATTGATATCCCTCAGATTCAATTTTGAGGATGGCGACTAAATTTCTAAAATTGCTGATATCAATATTGGGTTTAATCGGGGGCATGCAGTCCATGGAAGCAAGGGAAGCAGTGCTTCCCCAAAAAAAAATTACAAAACATCTTCTAAAATGTAATTTTTGAAATAGGAAACCATTAACTTAGTGTATATTGAAAATGATAAAATATTATCTTAATTATCAAGCCCATAATAAATGCGGCCTTGACTCCGACCGAGCCACAATTGAAATCGAATAAAACCTATGCGGGCCGCTAGCTTCTCTGCAGCCGAGTCCTGTATGCTTGATTTCCTGTGAATCGAGCCAGAGGTTATTGAACTTTCCACCGACTGTTTGCGATTTTTGCATTTGAGTCGCGTGCTTTAAGTGGGGGCGGAAGCTATCGTTGGAGTAGGTTCTTTGTTTGAACGGCTATCCGTGTGTTGTGTGATACGTACGTCGCGTCGTGCATGATGCAATATGGAAGACAATAATACGGACGTGGATATGCAAATCCATATGCAAAATGAAATACAGTCAACTTCGGCTGTCGAATAAGAATGAATGAAAATGTTGGAGAATTTAGTAAAAAGAGTGTGTGTGAATATGTGGTGTGTGTCTTAATAATAAAGGGATTTTCAACATTAAACTTCGCTGATAAGCTTCAAATAATTTCCAAAGGAAGGGCAAAACCGCCTATGAAAAATTTAACCACAAAAATGAAAAAATGACTAACAGGGTGTGAAAATATAAGTAAATTATTTTGTTCGCCATGTTTACTTTTTGAAAATGAAAAAGGTCTCTGGAATAAAACTGGTTTTTCCGATTTAAACAATTTCCATAAAGCTGTAAAAAGACACATTATGTCCAAAGCGCATTTGCGTCATAAAAGAAAAAGTCTTCGGCAAAACCAGAATTGAACACGCCCTTAATAAACAGTTGGAAATTAGTCACCGCCAACACAATGAACTAGTCGATAAAAATAGGCAAATATTAAGAAGACTTATCGATGTTGTTTGTTTTCTCGGACAGCACGATTTGGATTTAGAGATCATGACGAAACAAGGGTTTCTTCAAATAAAGGAAATTTTCAAGATTTACTTAGATTAACGGCTAAATATGATGATTGCTTAAGGAATCATTTAGAGCAGTCTAGCGTTTTTCGAGGAACGTCGAATCGAATCCAGAATGATTTAATTTCCGTTATTTCAACCATTATTCTAAAAAGAATTAAGCAGGAGATTGGCGAGGCGCGGTTCATTGCTGATTTCACTAATTTTAGCCAATTATCTATAGTAATACGCTACGTTAAAACAGACGGAAGTTTTCAAGAGCGATTTTTAGGTTTTAAGAATGTGTCCGAAAATCGTACAGCAGATGCATTATATACCGTAGTTTATAACGTTACTAAAGACATTAATGGAGAGAAAAAATTAGTTGCTCAAAGCCATGATGGAGCTGCAGTGATGGCACGACAATTAGGGGGTCTGCAAGCTAAAGTTCGAGAAACTTTCCCAAGTGCTGTGTTTGTCCATTGCTTATAAATTAAATTTAGTTTTATCCCAGTCCATCAATTACATTAAAGAGTGGAAAGTATTTTTCGTTACTTTAAGTGGCATGGCTGCTTTTTTTTCCAAGTCAACAAAACGTACCCAAGCTTTGGACTCCATTGTCCACAAACGATTGCCCAAAGTAGCTCCTACTAGTTGAAACTATAATGGAAGATTTGTGTTAACAGTCAGTATCTGAAAATCGTGAATCACTGATTGAATTATTTGAGAATCTAATAGAAAATAATGAAACGTGAGACTCAGAAACAATAAATAGTTCGAGGGGGTTTTTGGACTGTTTGAAACGAGATTTTAATTTTAATTATTTGTTGAACATATTATATATATAAGTCAGTACAGCTTGCTGTCCTCTATCCGTGTGCCAAATTTCCGGGCGATTGGCTGTCCGCGTTCCTCTGCCTCTTTTTCTTATATAGTCAGGTAGGCCTTTATGGCGACTACCTACAATTTTAATGTTAGCATCTAATTAGTATAAATAAAAATTTTCCTATTTTTAACCACTCTCACTTTCTGTAACACCCAGTATATTGTTGGAAGTTTCAATACGTCAGTAGAGTTCGCTGTCCTCTATCCGGTTTAGCTATTGTAATTATTCTATCAATCAGAAAATTAATATCTACTGCGCTAAAAATATCATAATAAAGATAAATACATTGACACCAAAGAAAAAAAGAATTTGCCTACCTACACTCTGAAAATCAGAAATATAATAGTATATTATATTTACGTTTTTCACGCTCTCGCTAATGGTAGAAGTGAAATGAATATAACATGCGCTAAACCCTTTCTACATGATACTAAAACACAAGTTTTCAAGTTTAGCCATGTAACTGAACCAGGGGCGTGCAGTCCATAGAAGCAAGGGAAGCAGTGCTTCGCCATAAAAAATTACAAAACATCTTCTAAAATGTAATTTTTGAAATAGGAAACCATTACTTTAGTTTATATTAAAGATGCTAAAATATTATCTTAATTATCAAGCCCATAATAAATGCGGCCTTGACTCCGAGCGAGCCACAATAGAAAATCGAATAGAACCTATGCGGGCCGTTAGCTCCTCTGCAGCCAAGTCCTGTATGCTTGATTTCCTTTGAATCGAGACAGAGGTTATTGAACTTTCCACCGGCCGTTTGCAATTTTTGCATTTCAGTCGGGTGCTTTAAGTGGGGGGCGGAAGCTGTCGTTGGAGTAGGTTGTTTGTTTGAACGGCTATCCATGTGTTGTGTGATACGTACGTCGCGTCGTGCATAGTGCGATATGGAAGACAATATGGACGTAAATATGAAAATATCGTCAACTTCAGCTGTCGGTAAAAACGTTGAGAATATTGGAGAATTTAGTAAGAAAAGTGTGTGTGAATGTGTGACGTGTGTCTTAATAATAAAGGAATTTTCAACATTAAACTTCGCTGATAAGCTTCAAATAATTTCCAAAGGAAGGGAAAAACCGCCTATGAAAAATTTAACCACAAAAATGAAAAATTGTATTAGACATTTTTATCCGGAAAAACAATACGAACAATTTAAATGGCTAACAGGGTGTGAAAATATAAGTAAATTATTTTGTTGGCCATGTTTACTTTATGAAAATGAAAAAGGTCTCTGGAATAAAAGTGGTTTTTCCGATTTAAACAATTTCCATAAAGCTGTAAAAAGACACATTATGTCCAAAGCGCATTTGCAGGCCGTCATAAAAGAAAAAGTCTTCGTCAAAACTAGAATTGAATACGCCCTTAATAAACAGTTGGAAATTAGTCACCGCCAACACAATGAACTAGTCGATAAAAATAGGCAAATATTAAGAGGACTTATCGATGTTGTTTGTTTTCTCGGACAGCACGAATTGGGATTTAAAGGTCATGACGAAACAAGTGTTTCTTCAAATAGAGGAAATTTTCAAGATTTACTTAGTTTAATGGCTAAATATGATGATTGCTTAAAAAATCATTTAAAACAGTCTAGCGTTTTTCGCGGAACGTCGAATCGAATCCAGAATGCTTTAATTTCCGCTGTTGCAACCATTATTCTAAAAAGAATTAAGCAGGAGATTGGAGAGGAGCGATTCATTGCTATTGTTCTGGACGAAACAACTGATATCACTAATTTTAACCAATTATCTGTAGTAATACGTTACGTGAAAACAGACAGAAGTATTCAGAGCGATTTTTAGGTTTTAAAAATGTGTCCGAAAATCGTACAGCAGATGCATTATATACCGTAGTTTATAACGTTACTAAAGAAATTAATGGAGAGAAAAAATTAGTTGCTCAAAACTATGAAGGAGCTGCAGTGATGGCAGGACAATTAGGGTGTCTGCAAGCTAAAGTTCGAGAAACTTTCCCAAGTGCTGTGTTTGTCCATTGTTTTGATCATAAATTAAACTTAGTTTTTTCCCAGTCCATCGGTCATATTAAAGAGTGTAAAGTATTTTTCGTTACTTTAAGTAGCATGACTGCTTTTTTTTCCAAGTCAACAAAAAGTACACAAGCTTCGGACTCCATTGTCCACAAACGATTGCCCAATGGAAGACTTGTGTTAACAGTATCTGAAAATCGTGAATCACTGATTGAACTATTTGAGAATATAATAGAAAATAATGAAACGTGGGACTCAGAAGCAATAAATAGTTCGAGGGGGTTTTCGGACTGTTTGAAACGAGATTTTAATTTTAATTATTTGTTGAACATATTTTCAGAAATATTCCCATTCTCGAACAATGTTTTTAATATATTACAAACTAAAACAAATGATATTGCTTTTTGTCTAAAAAAAGTGGATGATTTTTAGTCATGTTAAGCCAAAAAAGAGATGACTTTGATCTATTTTGGGAGAAAACGATGACGTTAAATGTAGAGCCACAAGCCAAGCGTCTTCGAACAGACAAGGTGGGAGATGTTCAAACATCATACAGACGCCTCTTTTATGAAATAATCGATCAAATTCAACAACAAATAATCTATAGATTTAGCGATTTAAATGATTTTAAATTCCTCGAGCTCTGTAATTTTGATGCATTTAAAGGAAAAACGTTTCCAGAAGATGCGTTTAAATCTCTTCTTCTTCATTATGGCCAGTTCTTCGACCGAGTGTTACTGCGATTTGAAGTAAAAGTGATTTACGAAACTGATGACATTAGCGCAAAAAATAACGCTAAGGAATTAATGCAATGTTTAAGAGACAAGGATGCCTACACCGAAAGGTCGAAATTGTGTGAATTAGTATTGACAATACCTGCCACAAGTTCATCAGTAGAACGCAATTTTTCAACACTTAAACGTATAAAAAATTTCGTGAGAAATTCAACGGGGCTGGAGAGACTTTCGCATAAATCCCTGTTGTCCATTAAAAATAAACTTCTCCAAAATATGTCGGGGCATCGACGTTCTTATCATGAGGTCATTGACGAATTTGCAAAAAATGATCAAAGAATCGAATTACATTACAAATAGGTAAGTTTCTAAAAATTGCTTCCCTTTCTTAAAATTTCACCGCACGCCCCTGAACTGAACTAATAATAATATTAAAATTTAATCTTGCCATTATTCTTTCATAAATCTATTAAAAACTCAAACCACTCTGTACGTGCATAAATACTATGTATGCACTAATTTTTCAATATAGATATATTAAACTTGGTCCGCCCAGCTAATGGGGTTCGATTAAACACGTTTATGAATGAAAATTCCAGGAGTGCGGTATCTGATTAATTGTTAATCTGTGTCTGTGATGTAGGTAAAAGAGGTCCAAGGTAGCTCTAGTGAATCACCCTTCCTTCGTTACACAATACATCAAAAAATATCCACCTTTAAAGCAGTCTGGTCTCAATGAGAAATGTTAAAACTTTATTTGAGTCGACTCCTTTCTAGTGGTGGTTTATATACTTATTGGATCTCTAAAACTCAAAATAAAAGATGATATATTTAAAAACCATTTTATTTAAACATAAAATGTTATGGCAACATAACAATGAATATATTATAGACTATACTACTGTATTGAAGAGAGAGGGTTTCACGATGTTTACTAAAAACTGTTTGCGCCTAATACACAATCTGCAAAATCTTAAAGCACAAGTTTTCAACATATAAAAATATATCTACTGCATTTATTTTACAAACATATGCAAGACACTAAATCTAAAAACCACTCAACCAACTTAACATGTTTGTAAAAATACTTAAAATCTAGCATTTAGGAAAGAAATCTGCCACAGCATTCAAGTCTTAAAAAAAAGCTAAATATATAAACAAAGTATTTACAAAAGATCAGCCAGGTGATAATTCTGAAGCTGGTTTTTTTTTTGGAACAGAAACAACCTTAGAGACACAACAATCCAAATCACGCAGATATAAATATTTTTATATCTTTTATTTTATGTCAATTATTAATATAATGTATTTTTGAAAACTCTTACATCTTTGCCAAAACAATGTCTTGAAATTTTTAAGATAGTGTGAAATGTGTATTTAAATGGCTGTTAATCTGTACGTACTTTATCTTTTTTCTTTTTACTTTTTCTAGCAATTTCCTTATTCTGACCTAGACTATTTTCAAATGATTGTTCATTACGATGATATTGCAGTTTCCTCTTATTGTTTTCAAGACTAGTTTCTTCCTTTACGATAGATGTATGCGAATAAGTCAAATGAATGTTTTCTTGGTTACTCAAAGCCATAGAATCTGTGTCTGATAGGTCTTTTATTAGCTTTTGTTTTTTCTTATTTTTTGCAGGATTGTCAGTTTCTGAAATATAATTATCATTATCATTTGCTTTCCCAATATTACAGCTCAGTTCTGCATTGTGTTTCCTTTTCTTCTTGTTATGCTTGCTTAAATTCAGCTCACTGCTTTCATATTCAAACTTTTGGGCAACGACATCTGTTGCTGAAGCAGTACTATCTAGTTGTTCAGTTTGATCACTTGTTCTTTTCTTGTCCTTTTTATGTTTCTTTTTCACTTTTTCAGATTTAATATCACTTTCCTGACTATCTATTTTTTCATTTCCAGCACTGACATTGTCAACATCAATCTCAACGTTTTCTACTATTTCTATTAAATCTTTATTCCTCTTATCCTTTTTATCTTTTTTCTTTTTGACCTTTATTAATATAGTTGCGACTTCCTTGTTTTCTACATTCTCATTATTTTTATTGAAACTATCAACATTTTTAGGATTTTCTACTATTTCTTCTACATCTTTATTAGTTCCAGTATCTCTTTTATCTTTATGTTTTCTCTTTTTAACTTTTTCGGATTCAACATTATTTTTATTAAGTTCTACTAAATCATCATTATTATTCCTGTTATCACGTTGGTTCTTTAGATTTTTATGCCTTTCAAGTTTATCTAAATCAATACCATCTTTTTGGCTATTTACGTTTTCATTATAAGCACTAATATCCTCAACATTATTAGAATTTCTTGTTAAATCTTTGTTAGACCTGTCACTTTTGTTCTTTCTCTCCATTCTAGTTTGCTTTCGTTCCAAATTTTTTGTGTAATTCAAGATCCTTCCGTTATAAAACTCATTATGTTCGCCTTCCTCTAGTCTTTCGAAAACGGCAAGGAAAAATCCATTAGTTAAATCCACATCAGGTCGAGAATACAGGCAATATTTGCCAATATTTCCAAAATCAGGTGAACCGAAGTTCAACCATTCCCTATCTAAAGCAGCTCCCGCCGATATCAGCTTGAATTGGTTATTGGTTTCCAAGACTTGTCTAACAACGTCCTCATTTTCCTCGGGATAAAGAGAACATGTAGAATATACCACTCTTTTAACGCTCGGATACCTACTAAGCGCACTGCGTAGAATCTTTATTTGAAAGCCAGCTAACTTTTGAAGCCTTAATGTATCCGAATTAGAATTTATTTCAACTCGATCCGTCATACCTAAAAATGAAAAAGAATTATTAAAATGTTTTTATTCTAAATAGGATAAATAAGGATAAAAATGTGTTCTATGCTGTCATAAGAATATTCAAAGAAGATTCATCCTAAATCAGATGGTTTAATACAATGACGTCAAAAAGAAATAGACCCCGCATTTCATTCATAAAAATGAAATAAATAGAATCAAACATCAATTTGTTGTTGTGTATGAGTGGAAAAAAGACGGCCTGATCTCATAAAGAATAGTTTGCGGTGAAAGTTGCAACGCTGTCAGATATCTTCGCGAGGCTTACCAGTGGCGTAGCTATTTTTGCGATAATGTATTATGTGCTATATTTTTTGAGCCCAAATATTAGTATGGTGGATACGACAGTTTTTTTTGTTCTAAGATGAACACGACAGACTTCACTTTGCAAAAGTGAGAGTTTTAATAATAACTTGAAAACAACTAATTTAGATATTATGTCGAGGAAAAGTCTGCACTAAATGCGAAACTTTTTTATTATCAATTTCTCGAAAAACTTTCTTCTTGATAAAACTTGTGTGTTTGTCGAAAAAATAGTTTTCACAATATTCAACTTTAAATCAGATATACAAGGCATTCAAAAAATACGAAAAAGTGTATTTCAAAAATTAAAATTTGTCGACTGTCGCGGCCGTAAAAAATCGTAAATAAAGGTTTAGTATTAGTTATGTCATATTAGTAATAGCTAAGGAAAGATTTAAATAGAAAAATGTTTTTTTGCTATTTGACCTTAAATATCTCCACAACTACAATATAAAAAATTTTACTCAGTTTATATTTAGTTACGTTCCCGTGAGAAATGCAATTCTGCATCTATGCACTTGCAATTCTTAGACTTTTATCTTTTCGTTCTCATGCAACATAAGCATTACTGAACTTATAAATATAACTAAAATGCATTTTGTAGTCAGTTCTCTTTGTACGCTTATGAAATAAAATTGATTTTTTAAAAATAATTTCTCGTGTTTCGAGTTGTTAACTGGCGCAGTCGGTAGGATTATTGCCAACAGTCGCGCATCGTGCGTATTTTCTGGTTTCGTCTCAACGATTCGTGGCAAAAATCGGACAATTAAAAAATCTTCAGGGTGTACTAAGAAACTCAAAAATTGACCAGGGATTTGGAACAGCATCGTCCAGCGTCCTATTGGTGCGAGTTTGGGAACACACATCGTCCCACCCTCATAGCAGCTAACCAGGGAAAGGACCACATCGCCTCTCCTATTGGACCCTAGTTTAAGAATGAGAATTGGAATTATCTTCAGTACATTGCTGTAAGTGCTTCCTTTCAATTTTCCTTATTTCATTTTATTTTTATCCTATCTTAAATATTGATATTTACGTCTTTTGTAATTCCGCAAACTGGAAGATTTAACATCAGCTTTTGGAAATTTAAATTGTGAAAGAAATCTAACACCTTTTTCTAATTTAATTCAAATAAGTAAAATAATGACTACTGAACCTAATTTACAACTAGTCAGATATCAGGCAGACAATATTCCCTTATTTGATGGGAATCCAAAACAAATAAACAGATTTATTAATGCTTGTGATAATTTTTATAATAATCATAGAAATAAAACGGACAATAATGCACCTATAAATGTATGTTTACACGATACTATATTAAGTAAACTTGTAGGTAGGGCAGCCGATATTATTTGTTCTAGAATAGAATTAAATACATGGCCCGCAGTAAAAGCTGCAATAATTTCGACTTTTTCAGATCATAGATCGATTGATTGTATTATTCAAGATATAATAACGTCCAAACCGGAAAAAAATGAAACACCGCAACAATTTGGCCTGCGTTTGCAAGACGCTCGCAGTTTGTTATTTTCCAAAGTAAATTTAAGCAATGAAACGCAAGCTCTAAAACTTTTAAAAATTAATGAATACGGAAATTTAGTATTAAAAACCTTCATAAACGGTCTAAACTACCATATGCAACTTGTGGTTAGATTAAAAAATCCAGTTACTTTAGAAGAGGCAATGAGCTGTGCCTTGGAAGAAGAAAATTTTATGTATTATAAGAACCGTAGTAGCATATTACCAAAAAACCCAAATTTTAATTCACAAAAACCAAAAATAAATTTGCCTACACAAGCACATTATCCTGCTAATGTGAGACCAATATTTTCGAATTACCCCGTTCAGCAATTTTCAAATTTTATGCCTTCTTATAAACAACCAATCCCAAATTTTAATAATGGAAATAATCAATTTATGGGCTTTGGACAATTTAGGCAACCCACAAATAATTTTAGACAATCGAATTTCCCAAATCAAAATTTTATGCAAAGAAACACTTTTACCCCAAGACCTTCTTTTAACCCCCAAAATCAACGCCCAACTCCTTCTGGAATATCACGCCAACAAAAGCCTGAGCCGATGGATACTTCTTCAGGGAACACAACCCTTAGAAGAAACCAACAACCGCATTCTTCACAACGTAATATTGTTGTAGAAGAACTATATAATCAATCAGTCGAATCGATAAATGCCGATAATGATCAAAATGAAAATTTTCAAACTAGCAATGCTGAATTTCAATATTATTACCCGGAATACACCGATAATTCGCAATATTCGTATAATGACTCCAATACCGAATTTTCTTGTCTAGAAAATAACCCTTATGAAAATCAAATTGATTTTAATGAAGAAAATTTTCAGGAGAACCAAATTTCCAACAACCAAACATAATACTTTTAAATAATTATACAAATTCAGATTTACCAGTAATTTTCATACCCGAAATCAAAGCAAAATTTTTAATTGATACAGGTAGTGGCAAAAGTTTTATAAAGCCTAATTTAGCATACAAAATTTATTCAAATTTCATTTTTTCGGAACCTTTCTCAGTAAGGACAGCCCACGCTACGTCCATTCACAATGAAGTAATTAATATACCAATATTTCCTTGTTTTAATCATACAGGTAATCATAAGTTTTATCTTTTTGATTTTTCACCTAAATTTGACGGACTTTTAGGAATTGATTTTCTAACACATATTGGAGCTAATATAAATTTAAAACATTGTTCTTTAGATACTCAATTTGTAACATTGCCTTTATATTATCAAAATAATATATCAAATTTACATAATTTTGAAACTATCGAAATAATAATTCCCCCACGTACATGTCAAAGAATCAAATTGCCTGTAAATCAATCGAATGGTTTAGGTATTTTAAAATATACAGATTTTGGTTGCGCAGAGATGCCAGAAGCTTTAGTACAAGTCATTGACTCCTACGCAACAACTATAATTACGAATAGTCGCGAAAACCCAGTTAAAATAAAAATATTTAATCCCATAGATATCGAAACCATAAATGAAGTAGAAAACAACTTCATAGAAAAAATGGAAACCGATACAGAAATAAATGAATATATGGATAATACACAAAAGCAAAACTTAAAAAATTTAAGACTGTCACATTGTAATCAGGAAGAATACAGAGCTATTCGAAACTTGTGTTACGAATATCGTGACATATTTTATTGTGAGGGCATCCCACTTACATTTACTAATCAAATTAAACATAAAATAAACCTAACCGATGACACTCCTATATATACAAAAACTTATCGATATCCCGAAATTCATAAAAAAGAGGTTAAAACCCAAATTAACAAAATGTTAGAGAACGGTATCATTCAAAACTCAACGTCACCGTGGAGTAGTCCAATTTGGATTGTCCCAAAAAAGATGGACGCGTCCGGTAAACGTAAATGGCGTATCGTTTGCGATTTCCGTAAAATCAATGAACGCAGTATTGATGATAAATTTCCTTTACCAAATATATCGGATATTCTCGATAAACTCGGAAAATCTCAATATTTCACCACATTGGATCTAGCAACCGGTTTCCATCAAATAGAAATGGAACCGAATGATATCCCTAAAACAGCCTTCTCAACCGATACAGGTCATTATGAATTTAGACGCATGCCTTTTGGCTTAAAAAATGCGCCCTCTACATTTCAGCGAGTCATGAACAACGTCCTTCGGGGACTTCAAAATGAAATCTGTTCTGTATATCTGGATGACATAATAATTTTCTCTACGTCACTTCAAGAGCACATCGATAGATTAAAATCCGTTTTTGATAGACTTAGAGAATCCAATTTAAAAGTGCAGCTAGACAAATCAGAATTTTTACACAAAGAAGTTGCTTATTTAGGTCACAAAATTACAAGCGAAGGTGTAAAACCTAATCCTGATAAAGTCACCGCAGTTAAAAATTTCCCCATACCAAAAACCCAAAAAGACATTAAGTCATTTTTAGGACTAGCCGGATATTATCGTAGATTCATCAAAGACTTCGCAAAAATCACAAAACCCCTTACATTATGTCTCAAAAAAGGAGCAAAAGTTGAACACTCACCAGCCTTTATTCAATCCTTTAACCATTTAAAAGAATTGCTTATTAATGCTCCAATACTAAAATATCCTGATTTTGAAAAACCCTTTGTCCTTACGACAGATGCCTCAAATGTAGCCCTAGGCGCTGTTCTCTCTCAAGGCAACCCGCCAAATGACAACCCTGTAGCATTCGCGTCGCGCACTCTAAATGAAACAGAACAAAAATACTCAACGATTGAAAAAGAACTTTTAGGAATCGTTTGGGCATGTAAATACTTTAGACCTTACCTTTATGGCAAAAAATTTAAAATATATACTGATCATCGCCCATTAGTATGGTTATTTAACCTCAAAGAACCAAATTCGAAATTAGTACGTTGGAGGCTAAAACTTGAAGAGTATGATTATGAAATAATCTACAAAAAAGGGAAACAAAACACTAACGCTGACGCCCTTAGCCGAATTCAATTAAACGCAATCGAATCCGAATCATTAATAAATTACCCAGGCGATATAGACACCGACGTAACGCAATTCCTAAACGACCAATTCAACCCAGATATCCTTGACTCTGAAGTAGTGTCACAAACAATAGAAAGACTAGAACACGAACCTGAAACAACACCCAAAATTAATATTATTTCTGACATTCTAATAACTCCACCTATAACACAACTAACCCATTCTAATATTCCAATAAAACCACCCGTAACGGAAACAATACATAGTACAAATGCTAACGAAAATCATTCCAATATGACTATATTAGATGAAATTATTAATAATAAAGCTCATCAACTTATTATTAAAAAAGCACCTTATGACAAATATGTTAAAACCAAACGTGAAAATTTCGAAGGACATCAAATTATTCACGCAACATTACCCACTAATATTATAGTAATTACTAACTTTTTGAAAGAATATTTAACAAATAAAACAACATATGTTTATTTCTTTTCCAAAGAACTAAGAACCTATTTTCAACAAACAATGAATAACCATTTTAAAAATTTGAAACTTATAGAATGTTCAAAATTAATAAATAATGCTCAACCTGACGAACGAGAATTACTAATTAAATATCGTCATGAAGGCAAAACAAATCATAGAGGAATCGAAGAAACTTGCAAATTTTTAAAAGCAAATTATTATTGGAAATCACTTAAGGCAGATGTAACAAAATACATCAATAATTGTGAAATCTGTCAACGATCAAAATATAATCGAAAACCACCAGATCAACCTTTGATATTAACCGAAACGCCAAGCAAACCTTTCGAAATTGTTCATATCGACACTTTCATCATAGGTAAACAAAAATTCCTAACTATTATAGATAAATTCTCCAAATACGCACAAGCCTTGCCTTATACCGGAAATGCAGTGTCGTGCTGTGAACAGTTAATTAATTTCTTTTCCTTTTTACGTATTCCAAAACAAATAGTTTCAGACAACGGATCTGAATTTCAGAACGAAGTCGTTAAAGGCTTATTAAATACACATAATATTAAAATACACTTCACTACCCCCTACCACCATGAATCAAACTCTCCTGTTGAAAGGCTACATTCCACATTAATCGAACACATTCGATTACTTCGAGAATCGGACCCCAATGCAGAAGTTACCAAACTTATGCCGTACGCAATTATTGCCTATAATAACACGATCCATTCTAGTACGAATTTTACCCCATACGAACTTGTCTTCGGACACACAGACTCTAGAGATCCTATGGATTTAATACCCGCTCATGTATATACCGAGTATGTCAATAATCATAAAAATAACACACAAATTTTGTACGACAAAATTACAAAGGAATCACGAGAACTAAAACAAAAAATTATAGATAGGGCAAACAAGGATAAAACCCCGACCAATTTAATAATAGGCTCACAAATTTATAAAAAATCAGATAATCGATCTGGAAAAATAAAAAAGAGATATTTAGGCCCATTCATACTAACGGCTATATTAGAAAATAATAAAATACAAATAGAAAATCCCAAAAATAAATACAAAGAAATTATACATGTTAACGAAACTAAAATAATACCCCTTGTTCCAGATGCTGGACCATCGTCGGCGGCTACGTAAAATTCCATGATTTAAATAAACATCCAGGAATACTACCATTCAAAATGGGAACCGCTAAACTTAAATCCAATCATTGGACATTCGTTCAAAATATTAACCTAACCCCTTTAATTAACCAATTTCAAAATATTCAAAAACAAGCAAAATCAATATACATAAACATTCAAAATAACAGCGAATACCATAAGGAATATTTTAATTCTTTTAATACATTATGTACACTTGAAAAAAGAATAGAAACTCTATTAGAACAAATTGTCCCAAATCAAGAAAATTATCGTAGTAAAAGAGGTCTTTTTAACCCCTTAGGTTCATTCATAAAAAGTATAACTGGAAACTTAGATCAAAATGACGCAGAGCAAATTGATGCCAAAATCACGAAATTACAAGAAAATCAAAATAAATTGAAAATTGACGCTATCAATCAAATTACACTTTTAGAATCCACTATTAATAAATTTAAAACAATTATATCTAATATCACACATAACCAAATGGTACTAAAGTCACGCATTTTACAAATAGAAAAAATAATTAATAAAGTTCAAATGGAACAAATAAGTAATCACGAATTTTATTTAATATATACAATAATCAATCAAATAACAACAATTTATCAATCAATCTACGATATTCTGAATAAGATTGAAATAGGTATCACTTTTGCAAAAATTAATGTACTTTATAATTCAATAATAGAACCAAATGAACTATTTATAGAAATAAAGAACTTACAAGATCATCTAGGCTCAGATAAACTCCCTTTAGAAGTAACTTATAAAAATATACTTAATTTCGAAAAAATTATAGAAATTAAAAGTTTCTTAAAAAACTTTAATATTGTATTTATATTTGAACTTCCTCTTGTGGAATCGGAGGTATATCAATATTTTAAGTTATTCCCTTTACCAATTCCCAATAATCGATCATTTCTTGTAAATATTCCTTATAAACCCTACCTAGCATTAGGCAATACAAAATATGCCCATATGGACCAAAGATGTCACGAAATCCAACCACAAAAATATTTGTGTAAAGAAGCCCACACCACGTTTGTCGAAGACAGCCCCTCCTGTGCTGTTCAACTTATCAAACATCACACAAATATTACGTTTTGCCACCCATTCGAAACTCAAATGCACGAGATCCAGACAACAAAAATAATCGACGACAAATGGCTGATAACAGTACCAATACAAGTAATCGCCGTCATAAATTGTCAAAAATCCGAAGATAACATACCCTTATATGGTTCCTATCTTCTTGAGTCATCCCCAGGATGTAAAGTACGGATAAAGTCAATTACGCTTGAAACATATAAATCAAGTCAATTAACATTTAATGGAATTAATCTACCTACCCTTAATTTAAGTCTAATTAAGGAAAACCGAGATTCATTCTACAACCCTCCTAGTATGGACTTAAACTACGTAAACCTAAAAACTACTAAAGAAATCGAAGCCAAATTGGAAAACCAAAAGAAGGCCCTAGAAGAAATGACCACAACGATTTATGTAAAGAAGACCAGTTTTTGGACAATTTTACTTTACATATTCATTTCAATAATTTTTATATTTTTCATATACAAAAAACTTGTAAAAAAGTCTAAGAAAAAACAATTAAATGCAAACTCTAATACTTTAGATATTGAAGAAAATAATAGAATTTTCTAAAATATTAATAATCTTTAAACCTTTTTGGAAATTTTTGAAAACACGTCTTTAAGAACGTGCTTTCAACTAAGAGGGGAGGAGTTACGTTCCCGTGAGAAATGCAATTCTGCATCTATGCACTTGCAATTCTTAGACTTTTATCTTTTCGTTCTCATGCAACATAAGCATTACTGAACTTATAAATATAACTAAAATGCATTTTGTAGTCAGTTCTCTTTGTACGCTTATGAAATAAAATTGATTTTTTAAAAATAATTTCTCGTGTTTCGAGTTGTTAACTATTTACGACTTTTTATGGCCCTTAAAACTACCGTCAGAAAAATTTAATTTTTTTGAAATTGTTAGTGAAATCCACTTTTTTGAACATCCTGATCTAAAGTTTATTACTATCAAAATAATTTTTTTGAACCACCAACTTTTATCAAGAAATCAATAATAAAAAAAGTAAATAAATGCATTAAAATGCAAGATGTTTAAAAATAAAATCATCGAAACTTTTTGATGATTCTGAAGCACCCTGTATAATATTTTACACCATATTTGAAAGTTAATTTTTTTATATAAAAATTTAAATAACAAGATTGAAAGTGCGCACTTTATAAAATTTCACCCGGACACGTGGTTTATAAAAATAAAACAAAGTTTAAAAGTTTGGTATAATTTATTTATAAACGGTTTGATATAATAACAAACAATTATTGTTATCGACAAAACAAAAGTAACAGCATATTAATTTAATATTTCATTATTTACATAATAATTAAACTCGTCTATTACATATTTAATGATTCAGTGACAATTTTCAAAATCGGAAATTTAAGGAAATTTTATATAGCTTATATATATATATATATATATATATATATATATATATATATATAACTTTAGGTTAGCAAGAAGCTAATTTAATATAATTGTATCAATAATTATCTGTGACAAAAGACCGGGCACGTAGTCTAGGGGGGGTCCCGACCCCCCCGCCCCGCGCGATACCCTAAAAATATTTAGGAGTTTTTACATAATTTAACCTACGAAAGTAGAATTCCAATAACTGCTGATTAGCAGTTCCGTATTGGCTCTGCTTACTACAGCTATTTTTTAACTCGAACCTCAGGAAAATTAGGGAGCAGGCTATTTTTTGAAATTCTAACTTTTTGACGGGTTTTTTAACAAGCCCAAATATGTAAATGTAAAAAATTAAGAAAGGCTACCCTAAACAAAGACACACTTAATGATTTTTTCGTAAGTACGACAGTTTCTAACATAAATCGATAGGAAAATAAATTTCATTTCTCTTCCACAAAAATCTCCTGTCATAAGCAAAATTGCGAATGCGTGCCGAGACCAAATTTATAATAATTCCAACAAAAATTATTATTAAACTTAGAATATATGGTAGCTGCTGAAAATTTCTCTTCGGGATCCAATTTCACACAATTTTGAAGTTCTTATCTTTACGTATACAAAACAGGATTTAAAGAATAAGAAAATTATTGAATTTACCTGTGGGGATTGAAAAAAATTACCTCAAAAAAATATTCGATTTTGACAGTGAGGAATATTTAGAATTCTCAAAAAAAGAAAAACTTTTAAGCAAACGCTTATTAAAAGTAGTTTTAGAATTTCGAGAAAGTACTAAAAAGAAAGATGAATACATTTATGATTAAAGATATCCAGATTTTTAATGTAGCAATATGGTTCCAGACCCTCTATGGAAGATAGCACTACATTAACCTCGATATTAACAAAGTGACTACGCACTTATTTATTAAAATACTAATAAATATATAAAACCTAAAAATATTAAGCAAAAGTCGCCAACGTCCTATTTGCTCAAGATATACCTATAATTTTTTACATTTTCATAATTGCTGTACCTGCAATGTTTTAATAGATATTGGCAAATAACTAGTTTTTTGCAACTTTTTTTCATATTTTGTTGCACTTGCAGGGGGACTAGCAACAAGTGAAAAAAAAAGCATTCTTCTTAATAATTTTTTCGCCATTGAATTGGTTTTGACAGGGTTGGATCCCCCTAGAACTGAAATCCTGGCTACGTGCCTGCAAAAGACATATTTATGTAATGGTTCATGTGGAAATATTTATTATTAGCAATAAGCTTAGTCATTAAAGAACAATCATTTCCATAACAAAATACAACCAATAAAAGGGTGAGTTCTCATTACTATTGTTACTAAAGATGAAGATAAAACTAAATGTTGTTACATGGACCCACTTTGTGCTTTGATGTCTATACCAAGAGTATAATGCTTATTTAATACCTTTCTTTATCAGCTTATCACCGACTTCATAGGAAATATGTAATAAAATATAATTTATCACTTTTTAATGCAACCTATTTTTTGAAATCGGGTTTGTTTTTCAAAACATTTTGATTTCACCCTTTTTCCAACACATTTTAGTTCTATTTACGCGAAGTTAGGTAAAAATTTGAGTCCACTACTTTTAAAAGTTTGCCAGGCTCGCGGCAAGTAATATTATATAAAAATGCATCACCTTTACATGTATTGGATCTATTCATATTTACAGAAAATCAGCAATAAACATGGCCCAATATTAATACGAATGCAAAATTGAACTTCGTGTCCCTAAAAACCATAAAAACCATATTATGAAAAACAATATCTTTACAGTATTTATCCCACAATTTACCATCTTTTTTCCCCACTATCCAAATATTTTGTGGCAAGATGTTTAATATTTTTAACATTCATTATAATATATTATATCATTATTTATATTACCGAAATTACCTGATAAAAACAGATTCTCCCTAGTTGGGATAATGTACCTCAGGATGGTATTTATTTACTTTTTTGATTACTTATTTTTAAAAACCAAATTTTTAGGCAGTAAATTAAAGCATTTCAAATTCATTAAAGAAAATCTATGGTAAATGAAAAATTGTAAAGTAACGTTATTGCGTTATTTTCATTTTTTGTATATGCTTGCTATATGAGAATTCCGACACTACCCTAAATATTCCTTGAAAATTTCATAAAAAATGCAAACCATCCTGGAGTAATTAAGGACAACATAACTCATTACTCTTTACAGCTTACTCAATTAAAATTTAGTACCTATGCTTTACCAAATAGTATATTTATGTTGTTTATTAACCCCTCAAAAACGGTGATTTGATAAATTTTAGAGAAATATTTGAGACTTTTCAAAAATATATAATTAGCAAAACGCTGTACTCCGTTTATCATCAGTGTCTTCGACTTTATAGATAAGTTGAAGTTATAAAAAATTAATTTAAGCCCAACGGAAATGTGCAATACAAAAACAATACTTCATTTGCAAATATAAGAACGCTATTAGACGGTGATTTTACCCTTCAA
The DNA here is from genome assembly GCA_030620095.1 of Kuschelorhynchus macadamiae. Taxonomy (NCBI): domain Eukaryota; kingdom Metazoa; phylum Arthropoda; class Insecta; order Coleoptera; family Curculionidae; genus Kuschelorhynchus; species Kuschelorhynchus macadamiae. Next base: position 48,635 of record JAUTXW010001761.1, read on the forward strand.
CTACAGCACTGGTATGACATATCTTAATTACCTTCGAAAACAAACTTCTGGGTTTAAATCGTTTCTTTTTCTGCAAATAAAGCAAGTTCGCACCATTTTCTTAAAGTTTTTTAAACAGATTCTTGAAAATAGCCACACAAAACCGTTGAATTTCTGAAAAACACTTATTTCACCAACTAGAACAATTACAACGTCGCCCATCAAATAGGTCGAAATTATGAATGACTACGACCGTCTTCGGCGTTTTCCGAATGATCCCGAAAGAAATCTGTAGTATACTCGAAAAAGGTAGAATTCCGACGTTGCCGATTATTCTGGGCTTTATTTCTTGAAATAAGGAATAATAATTACAGATTTAAATTACATTGAAAACAGATTCGGTTTGAGTTATTTATAATAAGCTATTTAATTATCCGTTTTAAAATATTCTATATGGAAATTTATACTGGGAATTTCTGGAATTCCTTGTGTATTTAGGTAATAGTATAAAGGATGATATCCGTTATAATCTGGCCACAGTAACGGTTTGGCAAAGCAGGGTTAATGTTGGATTCCTCCAAAATGTAAACACCTGGGTCTATGTTATTTCCATGTCGTTGGTTTAATACAATCTGCATATGTAGAGTTCAATTACTAAGACGCCAGCTAAAAAAAATCCATCTTTTATCTTGAGCCCGCCTTCTTGCACGCGATTGGTTGGTCATATTTTGCCATATGCGTAGGCGGTGTGGTCGAAATTTATAGGTTTAGTTCACTTTGCGCCATAAAAGTGTAGTGATTGTGTCAAACAATTTTTTTAGGTGAAACTTGTATAGTGCTTAAAGGGGAAGTGTTTGTTGAAATCATATCATTTGAACCGTCAAAATCATATCATTTATACGTTTTCTAAAGACTTACACTTTTTTTGTAGAACATGGTGCTGAAGTATATCGCACTGTGTCCATTAATTATAGAATATGCAAATATGCAAATCAATTTCAAATATTCGTAGAATTAAGAATAGTTAAACTAATTTTTTTAAAAGGCCATCTTGTACAGGGTGTGAGATAAGTTCAAGTGTATGTAAATTTTACAAAATATAAATTGGCTGCGTAGCAAATTCCAGCTAAAGAAAATTTGATACTTATAGTACCCCAGTTAGATCCTTATCTATAAATTTTAGTCCCCAATTTTAGAGTGTAATGGTAGCGTAGTAAGTATAAGCTGAAGCAAATTATATATTTAAAGTGTAACATTTAGAAAATTTGAATGCATGGTTTATAACTATCTTGAAGAGTGGTATAAAGCTATGTACTCTTAGGTTAATTGGATTAATGGTTGATTTAAGAAAATAGACTTAAATCTGTTTCTAGATAGGGCCCTTTTAGGTTTATAACGCTCTTCAAGATACCATGAAGAATACTTAGTGTTATAAAAGTTTTATGCAAATATTTATGAAGGGGGTTTATCATTTATCTTGAAGACATTCATAAAACATCAAAATGTGTAATGGAAATATTTATATTCAACTATTAAAAATAGTCCATACAAACTACAGAATTTGCGCTAAGTTATGAGCTCAGTATAAGAGTGTTTTGTACTTTGTAACAACAGTAAAGCTTATTTTAGGGTCCGGTTAAAATGTCTCTAAAAAAACTTGGAGAGATTGTAGTATATCTTGTTTTTCAGATAATATATATATATATATATATATATATATATATATATATATATATATATATATATATATATATATATATATATATATATAATATGTCTAATGGAATGAGATCGGGACTGTTTGCTGGCCCTGTTAATGGTCCATGTCTTCCAATCCAAAATAGATACCTGTCATTTAAAAAATTGGTGACCGGCTGGACATTATGAGGAGGGGCACCATCTTGTTGCCATATCAAATTAAGATATGAATTAATCGCTAGTTGTTCTAAATGCCTTTCGATTTCTTTTTCTAACAACTCCTGATATCGTTGTCCGGTTAAATTCCCATTTAAAAATATAGGTCCAATAACATGATTGCTAAGAAGGCCACACCAAACATGTAAAGATCTTCTTCCCTGAATTTTGACCGCCTGAAGGGCTCGCGGGTTTTCTTTTGACCAAAAATGCTTATTTTTCCGGTTAAACATGCCTCCAGTGAGCATTATGTCGCCTCGTCAGTGACAATTATGTTTAACAGATTTAGTTGGTTCATCATAACACGTCTTTCTACTTCTTGGCAGAAGTGTAATCGGTCTATTTTATTTTGATCGATGAATCCTTGAGTAGGTAAAAACTTATATGGCTTATGTTTATAATGTTTTAAAACTGAGTGAATTGTATGCCATGTTTTGTTAAAAAAAGTGGCTAATATATAAAAATACACAAATAAATTATTTTAATACCAAAGTTTCAAAATTACCTTCAAAATATAATAAAATATTTAAATCTTCTTCAGCGTTTCTTTCTACTATTCTAACTTTTCGCTTAAGTGTTTTTCTTTTATTCAATTGTTTAGCGATGTTTAATATTGTCCTACAAGTCGGTGTTGGTCTATCTGGAAACCGTCTACGATATTCGTTACGAGCTATCGATGCATTTTTACCATGTAAATAAAATAATTCTATCATGTCGATTTTCTCTTCTTCCGAATAACCTATCGTCCAACGTATTCGATATTAAAAATGCTCGTAAATAATTACTCTGACCGGTAATCGTCAAAAAGGCGTCGTTTATTGCAATTGTCTTGACCATGGCTCACTAAGTTTTAGCGCAAATTACCTTACCATTTCTTTAATGTTTAAACGCTTATATATCCAAAACTAATCGAAGAATATATTAAAAGTATATATATTTGAAATTAGAAAAAAAAGATCTTCAAGAATATGATTTAATATACTTGGTGTTTCATTTAAAAAAACTGACAACCTGTCAAAATTTGACATTTCCAATAATATTTTCGCACTTATGATATAACATTCTAAATCTTCATAAAAAACCCAACAACTTTTGTATTTACGATATTTTCGTATCTATTCAAATAAACTCTAGGTGGGTGGAAAAAGATACGGGAAAACCCTGGACAATTTTTGAAAAAGTAAAAAAAAACAAAAAATAGCTTTTATAGTTGTTCTACCATAGTAGGCTTAGTTGAAATGACATGGAAATAATTTTTTCTTCATCATTGTCACTTTTTCTCCTCTACAAATTGGTGAGGTTAGTTTTTTAATCCGACGTTTCGGATTCGAGCAACCATCATCAACTTTTTAATTCAAATACGGACCCGAATTTTTTTTTCACTATTCGAAATCTTTTATAACCTTAAATTAAATTATGACAAAAAAGTCATATCATACCATTTGATTTTTTTGAGAAAATTCCTATTATTTGAATAACTACGAAAAAACGCCATCTAGTGACCACTAATAGAATCATTATAGTAAAGTTAGTAGCTCTACGTGAAGAGCCAAAAAGCACCAAGTACAATGTAAGCGGTTCATCCAAAACTGAGATATAAATGTTTGAAAGAAAAAAAGTTTGACCTTTCCCCACTTTATTATTGAAAATTTTAAAAAATGATAAATAACAAGAAGTTGCATAATTGTCTGAAGAATACAATTCTTATATTTTTGACAAACCTTAAAATAAGTGCTCGATGTGGTCACTCACTGTCGTCCATAAATATAAATTTGCGTCGCTTTCTCAAGCAAAATGAAGAATAGGTTGTAAAACTTTTTTCTAGATAATTTCTGGTATTGATATTTTTATGTAAATGAAAAAGTTTATTCTCGAAAACCGAAAGTGAACGAATTGTAGAATATTACATCTACAAAACTTTTAGAAGATGTGCCCGGCTAGGTGTATGATCTGGATCCCTATATTTGGGAACATCTTTTCATACCCTTCGGATCTCTTAATAATACATCCTACGGACCTGGAAAAAAAACCTTTTAGTGAAACAAATCTTAACTGGAAATCTGTTTCGAAAATCTCTTTTCACAATTGTAATATCGTTATGTATTAGATAGTGGGCTTATTAGGGTCAGTATTTATAAAGGGTGTCCCGAATTGCAGTGTCCAAACTTTAACAGCGCATTCTGCATTCAAAATAAGCCCTAATTTTCTATATAAACATATATCGGCAAATGCTTCGTTTTCGAAATACAGGGAGTTAAAAAAAAATTGTTTTTTAGTCATAACTTTTTTATTACTTGAGATATTGTTATTAAATTTGGTAAACAGCCTTGGAGTAACAAAAGGCATTTTTTGATTTGAAATATTTTTTCATTTTTCATCAGTGGCGTCCGTACGGGATTTTTTATTGAATATTCTTGAAGAAAAAATGGTACTCTACTGCTTTTTCTGAAAACAAAAATCATTCCTAAAATCCCCACTCAGTTTGGAGCAAATTTGATCACTTGTCTTTTTTTCGTGCGGTGTAAGGATTTCGAGGAAAAAACTAAAAACCATTTTTATGTATGGCATAGTTAAAATTTCCATTATTGTCAATTTCAGTAGCAAAACCTTTAAGGTGGGATTGTAACAGCAAGTTTTTAAAATTATTTGGTTTCCGATATTTATTTCATGCATTCCGGGTGAGTTCATAATTTCTGAACAACGTATGTAGGGTTTCTAAAATAAAAGCTTGTCTGACAACTAAGGAGAGATGACGTCATCGACCCGTTGTAATGGAGATTTGCATTATGTTTGGGTTATCAGTGTGACATCGCAGAAGTTAGCAGGCAACCTATTAAAATCTAATGTCCTTGGTACTTACCATCATTCCTTCATTGTCGACTCTTGGTATGCCATGATTTTATTTTTGTGATAATTGAACAATTGCTAGGTTCGTCTTTAAAGTATGACAGATGAATTTATAATTCTAAAATCGTCGATTCATTTTGTAAAACGGTAATTAGAATTAATTCAATTTTGAAGATGATACTTCATTTTACAGAAACTACTGTTTATTAACTAAGTTCGTAATTAATTTTACAAAAACTAGAATTCATAACTTTTATTAACTTAGATCGTGAAAAAAATTTATAGAGCACTTTAAATATCATTAAGGATTAATGTGGGCCTTAAAATTCACAATAATTGCTCAAAATAAGCTCCTCTAACTTCGACACATTTTCGGCATCTGCTCTTAACTGTGTCAGTGGCATGGCGTATAAAATTCGTATTGGCTCGCAAAGTTTCACAGACTTGCTCTATCCTTAGAATCAGTTCTTCTCTTGTATGAATTGGTCTGGAATAAACTAAATTTTTCAAATAACCTCACACAAAGAAGTCGACAGGTGTGAGGTCAGGGGAACGTGGTGGCCAGGCTGTAGCTCCTAATCGTCCGATCCACCGTTCTGGATAATTATTATTTAACCACTCGCGATATACAAGTGCAAAATGCGCGGGAGCCCCGTCCATTTGAATCCAGAATTCGTTTCTAAGATTTAGAGGAGTATTTTCTAGATAATGAAATAACTCATTTTGCAGAAAATCATTAAATAACTGTCCATCTAGGCGTGGTGATAGAATATGGGGCCCACAAAAAAATTCATTTATTACACCACACCAAACATTAACAGAAAATTCTTGCTGAAATGCTCTAGTTCGTACAACACGTGAATTGTCATGGCTCCAGATTCGTAAATTATGCAATGGAAACAAAAACTGCGTTGCTATCTTTATCAAACTTATTTAAAATTACGTTTTGATATTGTTCATTTCTCCTACCTTCGTTTCTCGGATTCTTTTTGAGTTTTTTTTTTAATGAAAACTTGTTTGCAAGGTAATCTTCTATTTGGAAATCTTCGTTGGTATTCCCGTACTGCTGCATTTGCATTTCCATTACAGAAACCATAAACTAAATGAATATCAGCATACTCAAAGTTACTGAATAACACCATTTTGAAATCACTAGTTAGACTGATAATTACCTTTTTGTATAAACTGTAATGTACCTGACATTTATTTACTCTAAAAACTCAAATGTCACACTTTAAAGACGAAACTAGCAATTGTTCAATTGTCACAAAAATGCAATCATCTCATACCAAGATGTTAAAGGTTTTGCCACTGAAATAATTAACAATAATGGAAATTTTAACTACGCCATACATAAAAATAGTTTTTAGTTTTTAACTCGAAATCGTTGCATCGCACGAAAAAAAACCCAAGGGATCAAATTTGCTCCAAACTGGATGGGGATTTTAGGAATGATTTTTGTTTTCAGAAAAAGCAGTAGCGTACCATTTTTTCTTCAAGAATATTCAATGAAAAATCCTGTACGGACGCCACTGATAAAGAATAAAAAAATATTTCAAATCAAAAAATTCCTTTTGTTACTCAAATGCTGTTTACCAAATTTAATAACAATATCTCAAGTACTAAAAAAGTTATGACTAAATAACCATTTTTTTCTTAAAACTTTAACACCCTGTATTTCGAAAACGAAGCATTTGCCGATATATGTTTATATAGAAAATTAGGGCTTATTTTGAATGCAGAATGCGCTGTTAAAGTTTGGACACTGCAATTCGGGACACCCTGAATAGGAATTTTTCTTGACCTACCTGAGCAGAAATTTTTTGAATTTGCTTATAACTTAAGAAATTTGACTGAATCAAAGCAAAAAAGGTTCGAAACATAAAGTTCAGATTTTTTAGCTTTAGCTCTATTAGCTTAGCTAACTCTCTCTATATAAAATCCTTAGAGTAAGAATAAAAATAGAGTTTATTATTCACGTATTTAGCCACTGCCTAGAATACCTCACAGTATAAGGTCGATCGTACGACGATGCCAAGCCTAGCCAGGAACACCAATGTTTATACCAATTTATATTACGGTGAATATGTTTAGACATGATGCAATAAAATTTTTATACAAAGAATAGTAATGTGTTTCCAGTATTAGTTTCTAAGCAGTATAAAGAAATTACTTTTATTGCAAAATAGTAAAATACAAAATAAAATACCCAAAGCCTCAGATCAGATTACACCAGTAACAAGAGGTTTAGTTAGCTATGGCAAACCCGATCGACCACTCCACGTATTAGACCATCCCAGTGTAGTATTAGACCATCCCACTTTCATTGACAAGGGATCCTTATAGTAAAAAAGTATAATAGTCTACAGTAAAGATTGTTATAGGGTCACGTGACCGGCGTGGCTTAAAAACAAATAGCGCGTCGTGGAACTACAATAAATTTTAACGTTAAAGAAATTAATTTGCTAAAAAATATTTTATTAGATACCATGCTTTTCTTAGCGTCACTACTGCATGTGTTTTAATGTACAGGGTGTTCCAGCGAGGACTGAACAGGGACCTATTTTCGACCTTCCTTGTATTTTGGAAAAATTCAAAATAGCCAATCGATGTATTTTTTCTTGTAGAATCCAAAAATGTCATCGAAAAAAATATTTGAACCAGAAACAAAAGAGTTACGCTATGCATCAGGTGTTTTTTAAATGGAATGTATCTTTTTTTATACGATTTTTGGAAAGAGTGATTTTTTTTATGTCCGTTCTGATTAAAAGATTTGATTTTGCGATAGCTGTTTATATTACATTTTAATGTTTTACAAACTAAAATTTTAGCTTCACCTGTTTAAAATATACGATAGGTTGGTATAGGTGATCAAGGTAAAATGACGTTTGAATGCCTTGTCAATAAAAATTGACATTATTTTAATTATTGCCGAAGTCTTTACCTAAAAAATATATATTTGACTCTGATCGAAATGAAATACTCTTTGGACGAGAGACTACAGATTGTTATGCTATTTTACAAGTGCCAAGAAAATGCAAGAGAAGCTAGAAGAAGATTTATTGCAAATTTTCATAGAAATATATCCATCAATACAATTCTAAGGATAAAAAACCTATTTGAGGAAAATAAAACTTTACATGATAGAAAAAGAAATATACACAGAAGAAGAAATCGAGACCAGGCCATTATAAATTATTTTCAAGTTAATCCAACCAAATCTATTTCGGATGCAGTTCGGGAAGTTCAGTACGGTGGCGGTGTAAGGCGCAGAAGAGTTACCCGAGGGACTGTTCACAGGACTCTGAAAATTCATAAATTTAGGCCTTTTCGTATCCTTCCACTTCAGCACCTAACACCGGCACAAAAAGAACTTCGACCCTGATTTATTCAAAAATATTGTGTGGACCGACGAAGCTACTTTCACAACATCGGGAGTATTCAACAGACATAATAGTCACCACTGGGCCGTTGAAAATCCAAAAAAGTTCCAGACTATTAAATTTCAAGGGAGGAATTCTATTCATGTTTAGTGTGGGATAAAAAACAATACAATTTTGGGACTAATATTTTTTAACGGGACTTTAAATGGGCACAGATATTATGAGTTTTTAAAAAACGAAATTGAAAATTTTTTGGAAGACTTACCATTGGCAGAATATCAGAATTTAATTTGGCAACATGATGGGGCGCCTCCTCATGCCGTGCATGATGTGGTTCAATTTTTAAATCGGCGCCATAACGAATGGATAGGGCGAAATGGAACATATGCTTGGCCGCCCAATAGCCCCGACCTCTCAGTTTTGGATACATTTCTTTGGGGCCATTTGAAGAACGTCGTATACAGACAACGAAACGAAAATATTCAAGAGATCATGGGAAAAATTGTCGATGAAATAAACGGCCTTAACCAGGAAAATCATATTGTAACAGCAAGTTTAGAAAGGCTACAAAGGGGTTATCGATGTTGTTTCGAGAAAAACGGCGGTCACATTGAAAACTTATGTTATTAGTAGTTTTATTTTATTATTTAATAATTATTTTTTATTGAATTTCTTTTTCTATCATGTAAAGTTTTATTTTCCTCAAATAGGTTTTTTATCCTTAGAATTGTATTGATGGATATATTTCTATGAAAATTTGCAATAAATCTTCTTCTTGCTTCTCTTGCATTTTCTTGGCACTTGTAAAATAGCATAACAATCTGTAGTCTCTCGTCCAAAGAGTATTTCATTTCGATCAGAGTCAAAGACAATAATTAAAATAATGTCAATTTTTATTGACAAGGCATTCAAACGTCATTTTACCTTGATCACCTATACCAACCTATCGTATATTTTAAACAGGTGAAGCTAAAATTTTAGTTTGTAAAACATTAAAATGTAATATAAACAGCTATCGCAAAATCAAATCTTTTAATCAGAAGGGACATAAAAAAAATAACTCTTTCCAAAAATCGAATAAAAAACGATACATTCCATTTAAAAAACACCTGATGCATAGCGTAACTCTTTTGTTTCTGGTTCAAATATTTTTTCGATGACATTTTTGGATTCTACAAGAAAAAATACATCGATTGGCTATTTTGAATTTTTCCAAAATACAAGGAAGGTCGAAAATAGGTCCCTGTTCAGTCCTCGCTGGAACACCCTGTACACTGCGCAAAACAATTAACGCCACGCCTAAAATTTCGTCTAACTTTGAATGGAAATTTCTCGAGAATGGTTGATCCGATTTTGATGAAGTTTTTATCGAAATTTAGGTTAATTCCTCGTGAATATTCTTTTGATATTAAAATTCAATGTTACTTTGTTCTAGGCAATAATACAGGGTGAAAAAGAAAGACATGTTTTATTTACCAAAGTTTAAAACGCCCTGTAGAATAAATCAGATGGATTCAAGAGATCTAACCAAAAGAATGTTGTAGCCCAGTATGTTTCCAACAAATCGTTTTTTTATTCGCTTCAATAGCACAATTTTTGCCTGAGTTACAGGACTTATTGAAAAGTACTGCATTTACTATGTTTTAAATGAATTACCAGTTCATGTTTGAATTGATTCTGTTGAAGACGTTGCCCGGTAACAAGAGAACACAACTTATACCAGATTGACATTTAGACGTCAGTTTCAGTTCGGTTTTAAATTTTTCTTCTTATAGTGTACAGTCATGCCAAGACAAACTAGAAATTTGACCCGCGACGAGTGTGTAATTGCAAGGACTCTTAGGTGAAGGCTGAAGCTATAGCAGGATAACGGAACGATTGAATGTTCATAAATCAACTGTACACAGAGTCATACAGAGACACATAGAGACCGATGATCATTCCAGATGGATGGAACAAGGTCGACAGCGTGTTACCAGTGAGCGTGAAGACCGGTATCTGCGGTTGTCTGCTTTACGACAACGTTTTGTGACGGCAAGGTTTCTGAGGCAGGAAATTCAACACGCGAATGGTCCTCAGGTAAGCACTCAAACAGTGCGGAATCATTTGAGGGAAGGAAATTTGAGACCACGTGTTCCTGCACGAGGTCCTGCGTTAACAGCAACACATCAGAGAGCCAGGCTAGAATGGGCTAACGAACGTATGAACTGGGCGGAAGCTGATTGGTCGAGAGTGCTGTGGACAGATGAATCGAGATTCTGTCTTTTTAATTGCGATAGACGGGTCCGTGTGTATCGTAAACCAAATGAACGCTATGTACAGGGGAATTTTGTTAATACCGTAATGTTTGGTGGGGTATCAGTAATGGTTTGGGGAGGTGTATCTTTGAGGGGTCCTGGTCGTACGGAGTTAGTTATTGTGGATGGGAATTTGAATGCGGATCGATATATCAACGAAATACTGGACAATCACGTGAGGCCATTTGCACATAATGTTGGAGCGGAGTTTTTATTAATGCATGACAACGCTCGTCCCCATACCGCACGTGAAGTGCAAAATTACGTTAATAATGTTGGGATCGATGTCATGCAATGGCCTGCACGTAGTCCGGACCTGAACCCAATCGAACATGTTTGGGACTTATTGGGCAGGAGATTAAGGGCTAATGAAAGACAGCCAAATAACGTGGAAGAGCTGGGTGAGCTACTCATCGATACTTGGAATGGGCTGGATGAGGTACTCATACGAAATTTGATATTAAGCATGAATAGAAGGTGCGAAGCAGTCATAAGAAACTGAGGGGGAAATATGAAATATTAGTTCAATAGTTATAGAGTTTATTTTTTTTCGTTTTAGTTCTTAGTGTTTTGTTTTTTGACTGTCGTGTTCATATCTTAATCTTACCTATTAAACCATGTTTTTCTAACTCCCTGTATTATTGACAAAACTAAACCGATCCTGGCCCTTGATATCACGAAGAAATTTTCGTATAACTAAACTAAAATGTAGAATAGCGCCATGTTCAAATATCCGGTAACCGATGCATTCGTAATTTAAAAAACAGTATAATTTATTTTTCGTTGCACCCTGTATTAATGACTGAACAAAACTAATATTGAATTTTAGTGATCCAAAAAAAAATCTTTACAACCAAGCTACAAATTACAAACGTCTTCAATAGAATCAATTCAAACATGAACTGGTAAATTCATTTAAAACACAGTAAATGCAGTACTTTTCAATAAGTCCTGTAACTCAGGCAAAAATTGTGCTATAGAAGCGAATAAAAAAACGATTTGTTGGAAACATACTGGGCTACAATATTCTCTTGGTTAGATCTCTTGAATCCATCTGATTTATTCTACAGGGTGTTTTAAACTTTGGTAAATAAAACATGTCTTTCTTTTTCACCCTGTATTATTGCCTAGAACAAAGTAACATTGAATTTTAATATCAAAAGAATATTAACGAGGAATTAACCTAAATTTCGATAAAAACTTCATCAAAATCAGATCAACCATCCTCGAGAAATTTCCATTCAAAGTTAGACGAAATTTTAGGCGTTGCGTTAATTGTTTTGCGCAGTGTGTATTTGTTGATATGGTTCAAATCTTCTAATTATATGTTGCCTTACTTCAAGAAGCAGCGTTCTAAAGGTGCGGTGACACTAGAAGAACATCAATTTTTTAAATATTTAATAACTAAGTTTTATTTACTTTATCTTGGACATTGCGAAACTAGGAGCTTTAGTTGACCTAACTATGGTGCGGCAATGTGAGTTTGTAAAAAATGGCCGTTTAAGTTTGGAATTTTCTTTCAATCATGAAGTAAACAGCAAGATTTCCTTTTCCAGGAGACATGTCTAATGGAAGACACCTTATTCACTTATTTTGGGTCACATGACGTATTGACCAATCCGGTTCAGTATAATAGAACGTTTATTTCGTCAAGGGTCATGTGAGAATTCTCAGAACCAAAATGATACAAAAAAGACTCTGAGGTGAGTTTTTTGACGATTACAATAGTTTTTCCTATCAGAGAATTAAAATAATTATAGAATATATCTATACTATATTAAAATAGTCAAAGGGCGTCTCAGGCTCAAAAAAACATACTGCGATTTCGAAAATCACTAGATTTTGGATGAAATCTGGGGAAATATTAAAGTTCCGGATTATTTAGCGCCTTTTTTTAATTTTCACTTGCGTTGGGCCATTTCTTTATAAAAGTGTTGTCAGGTAAAAGAATTTAAATGGTGATTAAAAGTAAAAATGTGTAAACGTTCTAAACTGGTTAGAATTTAAGATTTAGGCTATTAAAAATTTAAAAAAAAACCTTTTTTTTTAAATTTTAGCTATTAACATGGAAAAACAATATGACAATTGGCTATTCTATTCTTATCTTATAGCGCTCGCTTTTGCGAAAAATTCTTTTTTGCAAAAAAAAACATGTTTTTTCGCGGTTAGTTTGTAATAAAAATGAACTGCTTGTCCTATTTATTTCAAGTTTTGGTTAAAAATTAAAAGGTCATATGATGATGACGTGGTAACATCGGTAAAAATCCAATATGGCTGAACAAAATGGCGGTTTATTAAAATGTTAAAAAAATATTACTAAAAAACTGCTTATCCATTTTATGCAAATTTTGCAGAAAAATTAGGTGTGACATGACCATCAACAGATAAGTTTTACTACAAATCCAAAATGGCGGCCTAATAAAATGTTATAAAAGTCAATGTAGAACACTACTACATCGATTATATTGGGATGAACTGGTACAAATTGAGACAAATTCAAACTGGGGGAACAAAACGCTGCCCTAATTAAATGTTTACAAAAATCTGAAAAAAGTACGTATCGGATTAATTGATTTATGACATGCCCATTTTGAATATTTATTACTAAAAATGTATAAACTGCACACTTAATATCGATTTTTAATCAAATCTATATAAATGTTAAAATTCGCTCGCAATCTAGGCATTCCTACTATGATTTTTTAAATATTTACTAAAAATCTATGATATCTATTCTCAAATCTATACAAATGTTAAAATTCCGCCGCCATGTTGGCATTACAATCTTCAATTTTCAAAATGTTGACAAAAATTCATTATGTGCAGTCTTAAATATTCCTAAATGCCGAATTTTTATCAAATCTGCAAACATTTTGAAATTAGTCCGCTATGTTGGTGCCGCCATTTTTAATTCTGAAATATTGACTAAAATTTCATAACTTCTATTCTTAAATACTTCTAGATACTGATATTTCAGCCGAATCTGTACAAATGACAAAATTCGTTCGCTATATTGGCGCCAACATTTTGATTTTAGTTGTGCATTCTTACATAATCCCCACAAATGTTAAAATCATCCGTCCGACCTGTTGGCAGTGTCATTTTGGCACCGCTATTTTAAATTTTTAAATGCTGACAATCTTAAATTTTCTTAGGCACCAATTTTCAGTTTAATCTACACAAGTAACAAAATTCGTCCGCCGTATTGGCGCCGCCATTTTGGATTTCTAAACGTTGACTAAAAAAATTCGAATTTTTATATCCGAAAGTGTATGCATATCAAATTTGAAAATAATCGGTAATAGAAGTGGTGAAAAAAGATCTGAACCAGACATACAAACATACAATCAGACGAGTAGGAAGCTAATAAGAGCGCGTTAAAAGCATTGATTATAGTTTAAAACTCTAACAATAGTATTCACTAAAGAGGTTTAAATTTAGACAAGGTCTAACTTGACAGTTACAGGTTTAAAATGACATTTTTAACAACTGAACAAATAATTTTTCTAAATGTCACAATTATAAAATGACAGTGACATAAGGAGAACATAACTAAAAACTAAAGTTAAATTATATATAAATAACTAATTTCCTTTTAAACTTAACTAACTTATTGGTTTGTTTTTAATAGTGAAGTAGGGAACGATTATTTCTTTGATATTTGTAAAAATACCTATTTGCCTCATTAAGGAATAGAAAAGAATCCTTCCTTTTATCAACGATATTGAAGCATGGCCCATTTCTTCATTTTCATAAAGATCTGTAAATATTTCCTTATGCGGGAAGTGAAAACTCGCTCCGCCACTGGCATTCGTCAACAAATGGCCACGGCTTGAACATGGGCCATCCCCACTTCTTTTTTATCGTAAACATTGGTCGATAGAATGTGAAAAATAGGGGAACCATGTTTGCGCATACCCCTAACGTGATTTATGAATGAATTGTGATCTCTACTTTAATTCTTACTCCAACTCACTATGTCATGTGATGTCACAAAATCAATATATTTTAATTTAATAATAGATAAAATCTCACTATAAACAAGTTTCAACAATGTACATTGCTTATGTGGAGAAGAACATTCGCGAATATCTTTTTGTTTTCAATTACTGCTCCATAATACAGGGAAAACATAAAGCTCTCTTTTAGTTTATATGAATATAGTACTGGAAATTTATATGATATAAGCTTTAAAATTTAAAAAAAAATTAATGGAAAATATGAAGAAAAATAAAACAAAACCAGAAAATTTTTATTGTTATTTACCTTAATGTTAAGCAGATTAAGTGTATTTAATTACAGATTGTTAAAAACTAACTTATTAATGAAAAGAGTGCAAAATATCATCTAGAAATCTTTATCTACTTGAAAAATTGGTTAAACTTCTAAAACTAGCCAGACTGGTTATTTTGTCACCAAACTAGATAAATACTTTTTAACTCACCTGATCCAGAACAACTAGGATCGACCAGGATGTATTCGACGTTGGGAAAATTAGAGTCGTTACACTGCAATATATCTTGATTTATTAATTTTACGCACGTTGCATCTAAAACAAAAACAAAACGTAAATGTTGTTAACAAAAATGATATTGTAATGATATACCTAGCTCTCTTGCTTTGAGAAAGTGTTTGTTTTGTTTTGGATGACGTTAAGCTTAGAAGTTTTAAAAACAATAATATCAAGAGATAAACTTTCATTTTTTTTGCTATCAGACAAAATCACTGAAGGTGATTTGAAAATCTTAAATTTATTTATTTCAATGGGCTAAAGCCCAATTTTAATAAAAAATATATATTATAATATAATAATAGGACATACAAGCGTGAAGTCCCAATTTTCTGTACAATCCAGGGTAAAAATAATTAGAATGAAGGTTATAGAAGACCAGTAAATCTCTGTGCAACAGTATCACAACTCTGTCCAAATCAATCTGAAGTTTAGTGCAGTCTTCAGTTGATTCCACTCTTATGAAAAACTTCAAATCATCAACAAAAAGATGGAAATGACTACAAAGAAAACAACTTTTGATATAATTTATATATAGCTTAAAGATGCACCCCAGAACGTAAATTAACTTCGTAGGATTAAATGTTATGTCCTCTTAGTATCTGAGTTCTTTAAATAAGATAGAAATGAAGCCCCAAAAAAGTGGTTCGTGCACTCCCGCTCTTTTCGTTTAAGCAACAGGACCTCCTGATTGACTCTTTCAAAGGCCTTTAAGAAGTCGGTGTCCAAAGCCTGAACCTGCCCACTACCCTCCAAGGTCTCCAACAGAAAATCTGGAAAGGAAAGTAATTTATCAGACCAGCAGTAAAAAAGTTTCACAAAAAGCACTAAAACATTTTTGGAATTTTCACTGACTATATTTAAGGTAGCTCAGTGGTAAGAGAGCTGGCCTTCCACCCGGAAGGTGCTGGTTTGAGACTTGGCGTAGCCGGCACTTTTTAATATAACAAAGAGTGCTCGATATGCCTGGTCTGGTACCTTCCCGAGGTGCCTTTAGTCGTTGGGATAATAAAATAACGACTCTGTTCGTAGACTTATATTCCAAAATGAAGGAAACATTTTAGTAAAATTTTCCAAAAAATTGGGAGGCCAACAATCTGGACACTTACTTGCAGTGGCGACTCGTGGTCAACTCTTTAGGGAAGTTAATACAGTATATATATATATATATATATATATATATATATATATATATATATATATATATATATATAAACTGTATTAACTTCCCTAAAGAGTTGACCACGAGTCGACAAACACATTATTCAAGATGTCGATGTCCTCAATTCCTTCACAACCGGTAGTGAACACAGACTTGTAAGGTGCAAAATCCTTATAAATGGAAAACTAGAAAGAGCCAAGAAATTCAGCAACAAACTTAAGCCTTTAGACGCGAGCACACTGAAAGAACGCAAAGAAGAATATATGCAGCAACTAACAGAACAACTGAGAAATACATCACCACAAATCGAAGAAAATATCAACGAAGCGAACACTAGAATAACACTAATAATAAAAGAAACAGCTAAAAATAACATGACACTAAGAGCAAAAAGAAAAGATAAGTTGACAGAAAAAACAAAACAGTTACTGGAAAAACGAACGAATCGAACTAGAGAGACACGGTCGAATACGCAGAAGTCAACAAAACTGTAAGGAGAATGGCGAAACAAGACATTAGAGAACATCAGGAAGAAGAAATTGAGAAAATTATAGAGCAAAACAGAGGCATAAAAATATTTAAGAAGGAGAATGCACACAAAAAAGAGATCAACAAGCTGATAGACAAAGATGGCAACATGGCAGAAGATAGACAACAAATACTGAAAGTCACGGAAAACTTTTATACGGATCTGTATGAATCAAAAGCCGACGAAGAAACCTTGAGATTATCAAAGGAAGATAAGCGAAGAATACTTAACATTGGCTCAGAAGAGCTGCCAGACATCGAAATCGAGGAAATTGAAAAAGCCATGAAACAAATAAAAAACGGAAAAGCCGCAGGCCAAGACGACATCCTACCGGAAATGCTGAAGGAGGGAGGACCGCCGCTTATGAAAGAACTCAAAAAAATCTTTAATAAATGCCTCATCCAAGGAACGATACCGACCGATTGGGAGACCGCTATAGTTGTACTAATATACAAGAAAGGAGATCCTAGCAATTTAGAGAATTATAGACCAATAAGTCTTTTATCTCAAATATACAAACTATTCATGAGAATAATAACTAATCGACTTGACATGTAGTTCGAAACCTACCAACCTAAAGAACAAGCGGGCTTTCGGAAGAACTATAGCACAATTGAACATCTTCACACAGTCAGAATACTCATAGAAAAGGCGACGGAATACAATATCACAGTCTAGATGGCCTTTGTCGACTTTCGAAAAGCTTTCGATAGATTAGAATTCTGGGCAATTGAAAGAGCTATGAAAAACGTAAGAATAGATCACAGATATATCAACATACTACACGAAGTCAACGACCGATCCAAATTGAAGATAAGGCTCCACGAAGATACCAATGAGGTGAAAATAAATAGAGGAGTTAGACAAGGCGACATAATCTCACCCAAACTATTTACCTTAGTATTGGAGGACGTCTTCAAGAATCTGCACTGGGATAACAGGGGACTTAACATATCTGGAGAAAGACTCAACAACCTCAGATTTGCCGACGATATCGCCCTTTTTGCCGAAGATGAAACGGAATTGAAAGAAATGCTCCAGGAGTTACAACAAGGGGCACAATATGTCGGTTTAGAAATGAACACCTCAAAAACAAAATTTATGATGAACGTGCAAACAATTAATAATACAATATCCCTACAAGGACAAGAAGTGGAAAAGGTAGATTCATACGTATATCTGGGGCAAGAAGTCACAATCGGAAAAATTAACCAAGAACTGGAAGTCAATAGAAGAATACGTCTGGGATGGGCGGCTTTTGGCAGACTAAAACACATCATTCAGTCAAGACTACCTTTAAAACTGAAGTGCAGAGTCTATAACGAATGTATCCTTCCAACAACGACATACGGCTGCGAGACATGGGTTCTTACCAAGAAAATTCTCAACAAACTACAAGTTCACCAGAGAGCAATCGAAAGAAAAATGTTAGATACATCCCTTAAAGACCGTAAAACGAATGAGTGGATAAGAAGCAGGACCAAAGTCCAGGACATAACAAAACGAATCTGCTCTCTACTGGAACTGGGCAGGACATGTGGTCAGAAACAACACTAACTGGAGCGGAAAAGTTACCAGATGGAGACCTTGGGGAGAAAAAAGAAGCACTGGCAGACCCCAACAACGCTGGTACGATGACATTAAGAGAACAGGAGGTCTCAACTGGTATCAAGTTGCTCAGAACCGGGAAAACTGGAGAAACATGAGAGAGGCCTATATCCAAAGGATAGAAAATGGCTAGAAAGAAAGAAAGAAAGAAAGATATATATATATATATATATATATATATATATATATATATATATATATATATATATATATAATATATATATATATATATATATATAATATATATATATATATATATATATATATATATATATATATATATATATATATATATATATATATATATATATATATATATATATATATATATATATATATATATATATATATATATATATATATATAAATAACCACACAGAAAAGTAGCAAATTTGTTGTTTCAGAAGTTTACCTGATGTTGCAACTATTTTCTCCATTACTCCAAATCGTTTTGGGTCTTTTTCTACAGCATATACAGTTCCGTTATTTTCTAGCACAGCTGCTAACTGTGTAGTCTTCATACCTGGGGCAGCACACATATCAAGAACTACACTGCCCTGGGGCGGAGATAAAATATGAACTGGAAGGCAGCTTGCCTAGAAATACATATAATAAAATAAGTATAAATTTATACATTTATTAAAAGATATCACAGTAAGAAGGAACTAATTTTGAGGCTACCAACTTTCAATTAAAACAAAGGTTAAAAACAACCATTACATTTCAACAAAGCTTCAGATTTCGGAAAACTCATAGTAAACAAGTCAATATGAATTTAAAGGGCACAGACGTCCCCCACATTCTGTCTATGGGAGTACTTAGGCCATAGTTAATTCTGAGTCCCACGTTTCATTAAGGTCGTAAAGCCTCTTCCAGATCTCAGATTAAAGTCCAACAAATATCATATGTAATCAATGTGGGTATTATTAGTATTTACAATTTTAATTATGCTGTGATCGGATAGACATAATCTGAAATACTGAAATGCTTATTTATTTATTCAAGCAAGTACAATTACAGGCCCGTAACCCAAGTAGTACAATAATATTATATAAAAGAAAGTTACAGGGGTTTAAAAAGTATATAACTAAAAATAAAGTATCAGAAATACAAAAAAATATACAAGTATTAAACATAAAAATATAAACATAAAAATGTTGTTATCTTAAGACATAAAACACTTAATTACATATTACAAAATATAACATAGGATTTGACATACATCACCAGACGTCACACAAATAAAATCAAGAAAATGTCAATAGAGACGGTTGGGAACATGAAGATCATTCAAGGCTGATCTTACTGATGTGTTGAACTTTATTATGCTGCAGTTGTATATACGTATATATATATATATATATATATATATATATATATATATATATATATATATATATATATTATATATATATCAGTACGGCTGTAATTCAATTAAAATCTCAGGTTGCCTTGTCCTACGGGGAGGTACTTTAAAATTAAGCAATGCCAGTAGCTCAGGACAATCAATCTGACCAATGAGGAGTTTGCGGCCAAATGATAGGGTTAGTCTTATCCGACAATGCTCCAGAGTTTCTAGACCAAACATTGCCAAGCGTTCGCCATGTGTCAGCAGCGATCTGTTTAAATGAAGTTTAAAAAGCAAAAAGTTGACAAACTTCATCTGACTCTTTCAATTCGTAAGATGTGAATCCGATAAAATGGCGACCAGACGTTACAGCAGTAGTCGAGATGACTTCGAACTAATGAAATAAAAAGCATTTTCAACACTTCTGAGCTCCTAAAGTCGGAGCACTGTCGTTTAATAAAACCCGACATCTTGAATGCCTTTGCAATGACCCAATTAATGTGTTGCACAAATCTCAACTAGCTGTCAAACAAAACTCCCAGATCATTCACCAAATTTACCCGTTCGAACCCACAGCTACCGATGCTATATGATCCAAGACTGGAGATTTCTTTCTGCTAAATGAAATAATTTTACATTTCGCCATGTTTAGCTCTAAATGATTTTCCATGCGCCATGAATCCAAACTCTTGATATCATCCTGCAAAAGACTACAGTCATTGGTATCTCTGATAACACGGTAAATTTTAAGGTCGTCCCCAAAGAATAAGAAATGACAATGTTTGAATATAAGCCCCAAGTCACTAATAAACAGAAAGAATAGGATTGGCCCCAAGTGGGATCCTTGTGGAACCCCAGATTTAACCACAAATGGGTCTGATGAAAAAACGTCAATAACTATAGTCTGAACTCGATCCTCAAGATAACTTCTAAACCAAGACAATAAAGGATCTTGTATTCCGTAAACTCTCAGCTTTTCAAGCAGAATGTGATGGTTTACATGATCAAAAGCTTTTTTAAAGTCGAAGTAGACTGCGTCGACTTGCAAACCACCATCGAGAGCAGTCGCCAAAACATTCGAGAATAAGCTCAAATTGGTTTGACAGGAGCGACCTGGAAAAAAACCGTGTTAAGAAGTGGAAAGAGCATGTTATAACTAGAACATCTGTTACTATTTTTTCGAGGATCTTTGCTATACAGTTCAGACAAGAGATGGGTCGATAATTGGATATATCATTCCTTTTGCCAGTCTTAAAAAGTGGCCTGATAACCGCAGATTTTCAAATGGTAGGAAATACACCATTTCTGAAAGATAAGTTGTATTTATAGTTGAGGGGCAATGCCAGAGTTGGGCTGCAATTATAAAGAACCAGCGCCCTTTTTTATGACAAGATCAATCAGTTTGCGGAAGACCGAATCAGAGTCAACATAGACGTTGCAAAGATTGACATCAATCAAAGAAGACATGTGGATATTATTATACTGAGTTTTGCTGTGTTGAATATATAGTGTTGAAAAAACTAGCAAAAAGATTGGCCGCTTCCTTAGAATTAGAGGAGATAAGGTTACCAAAAATCATTTCTTTGGGATACCCTGCAACATCGCGCTTAGACCTAATATAGGACCACAAGGATTTCACGTTATTCATTATAGCGAATTGGGTTGTAGTCCCTTCTTAAGTTCTTATAAGAATCCTCATCCAATGGCAGTCTGGTTTTCCTAAATATGTTGAAAGCTTTGTTCTTCCTTGATACTAATGAAATAGTTTGCATTGAGAAATAAGAAGGATATTTCAAGGAGCCAACACGTTTTTTAGGAACATATATATCTACTGCGCTGTAGACTATTGAGTAAAATAATTGAACAGCCTCATCCACACTATGTGAACACGAAGACAAAATATTCCAGTCAACATTTCCAAAAAAATCGTTAAGAGAGTCCTAGTAGGCCCTGAAAAAATTAAAACTCTCTATTCGAGTGCCAATAGAGTCATGTAAAATATTTTGGTGAAATCTTATGTCTATTTCAAGTGGAGGGTGATGTGCATCAACCGCATTAGATTTCGGAAAACTATCATTTATTAGAGTTATGTTAGTTATATGATCCTCGTAAATAGCCAGAGAAGACACTGGCGGAATGTACACTGCTCCAAATATACAATGAGAGCCGTTAAAGGTTAAACCAACCCATAATTCCTCGACCAAAGTAACCGGCGTCCCGAGAACAACAGACCGCAATTCAGGCTTCACCGCAATCAACACACCTCCTCCCCGCTGCTTACCACTAGCTGCTGGATCTCTGTCCCTTCTGTACACTACACAGTTGCCAGGAAACTGTTCAGCACTGGAGATATCTTGATTTAGCCAAGTTTCACTTAGGACAGTAACGTCGTAGTTTGAAGTTAGAACTTCTCTGTAGAAACTTGTAGTTTTTGTGCGAAGGAACTTCTCATGTATTATCAACAGCCAAACGTAGGTGATTGGAGGTAGAAGCAATACCCAGTGCTAGGCTTGAGTCTGCTGTGTTTTGTGAAAAGCTGAGAAGGCCTCTGCGCCGACAACAACATATATTTGTCCTCCCTTCCATTGTAGTATGTTACGAGTAGACAAAGATAAGGGTATAAAACATTCTCCTTCTGCCCGAATTGTTTTTGCTAGAAAATGTTCTGCTTGTGAATAAAGTCATTTAGTACAGGTATGCTTCTCCAACGAGGGATGCCCACTGCCACTAAGTTTGTGTCACAACCATGGCCGTTTTTAGGGGTGTGCACGGTGTGCCGGCACAAAGGCGGCCAAATTATTGGGGCGGCCGCAGGCCGCCCGCCATAACACAAAATTAGCCATTTGATTACAAAAATATACCTATATTTTTGTTTTCAAAATAAAGAAAAATTAAATTACATTTTGTTAGGCTTTTAAGATAAAACATTCATAAGAAATTTATTACCGGTCATTTCTTTTTTTGCTGTGCATGAGTTGCCGAAATTACAATAGAACTATTTATAGCAGAGTTCCTTGGAAAAGCAATAAAAATGATAGATAAGGGCGGCCGCCTTTCAATGCAAAAATGTTTGTTTATACTTCACAATTGGTATGTGTACAGTATATAGTTTTATATAGCTCTATATACTGTAGAATGGGGCAGTTTTTAAATGTTTTGTTTTTCTTTTTAGTATTCGATTAACTAGCGAGAGTTTAACAGTGATATAAAGTGTTTGTTGTTTAGTTATTTTTTTCTACATTTTGCAAAAGTGAAATTTCAAAAGAAACAAATTTTCGTAATTTAAAAAGGTAATTCTTCGGATAGATATTACTTTACTTAATATTACCATCCAAATCCGCATCTTACGTTTTGGATTTAATATTAACCATGTGAAAAAAAAATTTTTTTAGCTTGAGATCAAAAAGTTGTTTATTGTTAATTTTATGTCTAGATTAATTTTCTATATTTGAAGATTTAAAAAATGTATAAAGTAGTTTTACTAATTTACTTATCTAATAAAAATATAATAATTATATTTATTTTTTGGGTCATTTTAAAAACAAAATCTGATGCTAGATTACAATTTTACTTATTATTTATAAAAAATTCCATTTTAATTGGGGATACTATAAAATTATATCTTCGCAGATTCAGAACTATTACATAAACTAAATTTTCTAACTTTAATTACCTTTCAATTTTATTTCCAGATGTCCGATAGAAAAACAAAACGTTTATCTGGAGCTCAATATAAAAAAAGAAAATTCGAAAAGGAAGAAAACAAAAAAAAATTAAGTGGATCTTTGCAAAAATATTTAGTTCCATCAACATCGTCACAGGGTACAGATACAATTGAGGATGAAAATGTAAAGGATGCACATAAAGTAAGCGACCCTGAAGAAAAAAAACACCCTGAATCAAATACAGAAATAGATAATGAAGAAAAGATGCTCTTAACCGATGATAATCCTAACTTAAACGAAGTTATCCCTGAAACTAATGATGATTTTGATGTCAGCGACCCATTCACCTGGCCGGATATTTTACAAAATCAAGTTATTGAGCAAATATTACAAAACGATTTTCAGCATATAGAAAAAAAATTTCCTTCTGATGAATCGGGAAGGAAATTTTCTTCAACTCAATATTTTCGAATTTTGCCAAATGGTGAAAAAATTAAAAGAGCTTGGTTGGTATACTCTTGTAGAGCAAATAGCATTTTTTGTCTTTGTTGCAAAATATTTTGTAAGGAAGTGTTTAAGTTAAATAGCAAAATGGGGTATTCTGATTGGCGACATCTTTCACATGTTTTATCCAAGCATGAATCTTCTGTACATCACTTGCAAGCTAATCAAAAATGGGTTGAGTTAAAAATGTCATTAAATAAAAAATTAACTATTGACAAAGAACGGCAAAATTATTTTGAACTTGAAAGGGAACGCTGGCGCTCTATCTTAAAAAGAGTTATTGCAATTATTCAATTTTTAGCTGGACAATCATTGGCATTTCGTGGAAAAAGTTCCGTCTTATACGAACAAAATAATGGCAATTTTTTAAAAGCTGTTGAAATGGTGGCAAAATTTGACCCAGTGTTATCCGATCATCTAAAAAAAATTCCAAAGACCCAAGAATCAAAAAGTAAAATAACTCACTATTTGGGAATTCATTTTCAAAACGAAATAATTACTTTGCTAGCAAAAAATATTCGCCATCATTTTACGACACTCTTAAAAAAATCCAAATATTTTTCCATAATTTTAGATTCTACTCCAGATGCAAGTCATACAAAGCAAATTACATTTGTAGTCAGATATGTAGACTGTAACGAAGAAAATGTTGTCATAAAGGAGTGTTTTTTTTCCTATTTTATATACAACTGGGGAAGGGATTTTTAACCTATTGGTTAATGATATTTTGCCTAAATTTGAATTAGATATTAGGGATATAAGAGGTCAGGGCTATGATAATGGGGCCAATATGTCCGGAAAACATATCGGACTTCAACAAAGGGTAAAAAATGTTAATTCCAGGGCTATATTTGTTCCTTGCACCGCTCACACACTAAATCTAGTAATAAACGATTCCGCTAAAATCTCCCACGAAACAATAAATTTTTTTAACATCGTGCAGGAACTGTATGTATTCTTTTCTCCTTCTCCTTTTCGTTGGGATGTTTTAAAAAAAAATGTTAGTAATTTAAATCTTACATCGGTAACACCCGATGGGAAAGCAGAGTTAACGCGCTTAGACCACTTCGGAATCAACTAGGAAATATTTGTAAAGCTTTGGCTGAGCTTTCAGAAGATGTTACAAGAGACTCAAAAACAAAACTAAGTGCCAATTCATTATTAGAAAAAATAAAATCATTTACTTTTATCTGTAGCTTAGTCATATGGTACGAGTTATTAGTTAAAATTGACGTAGTCAGTAAATTATTGCAAAAAATTAATATTGATCTGACTCAGTGTGTCACATCATTAAAACATATACTTAACCTTATTAACGAAATGCGATCGGACCAAAGTTTTAACACCTACATAGAAATTTCATCCAATTTAGCAAATGAAATTGATGTGGAACCAGATTTTCCAGAAGTTCGTATAAGGCGGAAAAAATCCCAATTTAGTTATGAAAGTACAGACAATGTATTAACTAACGAACGAGAGAAATTTAAAATAAATTTTTATTATACTGTTATTGACCGAGCTAGAATATCAGTAGAAGAAAGGTTTAATTCTCTTTCGTATTGCAGTAATATTTTTAACTTTTTAACACGGTTTCATGATGTGACATCGGATGATTTAAAACAAAAATGCGTTGAACTTGAAATCTCATTAACCGAAGACGAATCGAGGGATATAAGTGGCGTAGAACTATTTGAAGAAATTGTTACATTTAAATCTCTAACAGATCAAATCAAACCTATTGAGATTTTAAAATTTATTTATAGTAATAATTTGGTCTCATCTTTTCCTAATTTATGTATAAGCTTGAGAATTTTTTTAACAATACCAGTAACGGTTGCATCTGGTGAACGGTCATTCTCAAAATTAAAAATAATAAAAAAACTATTTAAGATCTTCTATGTCACAGGAAAGGCTTACAAATTTAGGTATAATTGCCATTGAAAATGAAATTTGTGAAAATTTAGACCATAATAAAATAATAGACGAGTTCCAAGTACAAAAGCCAGAAAAATATTTTTGAAATGAAGAGGTTGTTTTTTTATTGGGACTTGCTTAGTTTTATACTTAGATACAATATAAAAGATACCAATTTTTGTTTGTTTGGCTTTTATATTATTTGATATTTAAATAATTAATAGTTTAAACATTTGTATTTTGTTTTATGTTGTTTATTGTTTCGTTTAATAGATTATTACCTTATGTTATGATACAATGTTACTTGTTAATGTATACGTAGGAACTTAAATATATTTTTTTGTTCAATAAATATTGTTTTTTTTTGTTATAAAAGGGCGGCCGTTTTATTTCTGCACAAAGGCGGCCGAGGGGCTAGGAACGGCCCTGGTCACAACACGATGAGATTAGACGTTCTACCTGGTCTGGGTTCAATGGTGCTCCCCTGAGAGCATTTTCTGGTCCGCAGAATACCCTTAGTGTATTTCTTGAAAAGAGTTAAGGCACCTCTAGCCATCCGATTCCCAACAATCAACAACTAACGCTTTCTCGGAATAGAAACATCATTCGCCTGTGTTACCAATTCTACGAAAGTCCTAACATGGTCCGAAATAATTGCTCCTGTCTCGTTGATCTGAGAGGAACATGAATGTTTATTTTACATAAGAGAGACGGTGACTTAATAAGGCTGTTAAGAAATGTAAATAAATTACACAAGTCACGATGTTTCCGTCTCTCTCTTAAAAAGGGGAGACCCTATAATGCATACAGCTGACAGTAGTTAATATTGTCGATGGGTATATGAAGTCCAAATCCAATACGCCTTAAAACTTTTTTTGGATATTTTCCAAATGCTCTGTATGACATTTGTAGTATAGCGATCAGACAGTTGAAGCATACTCAAGTTCAGATGGTACCACGGCACAAAAGACATCTCTAGACTCTAAATACTGAAATGTATCTACTTTGATACTCTCTTCGAACATGTTACACATTTTGCTTATGATTACCATCCAAATTCCACATTCACGGAAGATAGTACAAAAGTGCATACGGAAGGCGTTACCATAAACGTTGTATTAAAAAGAGATATTCCAACATGGTATATGCGTAGGGACAGCAAGAAATATACTTAAAAAAATACTTTCATTGCAACTAAAATACTCTCCTAAATCTAAAACAAGATAACTGTATCAAAATTGAAAAAAAATGTAAATAAAATAAAATTAAATATATAAATAAATATGGCTTTATTGTAATTTTAAGAAAATTTAAATTACAATTGGCGGAGTTGAAGCCAAGCTTCCTATCTCAACCAGCAGATACATGTATACATGAATTATTATACAAGATATTGTTTTATCTAAGTGACTAAAATGTAAAACATATAAAAAATACAGGCCATCAACGACATTGACTGTCAACGTCAATGTCGTGAAATGACGTAGATAATAAATTCTGAAAGAAAATCGCGTTTTCTTGGTTGAAAAGTGTAAATAATTACAAGATCCTTACTGGAAATCCAAAAGCGCGAGTGCCAGAACGTCTTCAATAAAAAATCCCGACGAAAATATTGGATAAAAACACAAAAATATACATTGAAAATTGTTAATACAACACTGAATAGTGTCCAAATAGTCGAAATTAGAGATGATGGACGAGATTATAGTCCAAAAAAATAACTCCGTAAAATGTAGTATTTGCGAGAAAATAACCAAGGAAAATATTGTTTGTATCAAGTGCTCGAAGTTTTTTCACAGTTACTGTATTGTTCGTTGTGCCGGATATAAAATTGTAGCCCCAAATCAAGTCATTTGTTTCACTTGTAACGATTCCGAGGGCGTGTCAAATGATGAAAAAATCAAACTGATTTCAAGAAACAACGGTTTGCTAAGCACCCTAGTACTTGAACTAAAAGAAAAAAACGATATTCTAAGAGATAAAATTCAGTTTCTGGAAGAGAAACTAAAAGAAAACCTTGAAAATTCCGAAAATAAGGTTAGTCTTCCTCCTCCTTCTAACCCTTATGCTGAACAAACTGTTGAACCAAAACTGTTATCAAGTATTGAGGTCGTTAATGATAATAGTGTCTCAAATTGCACAAAGAAGAATGTAACGCCAAGTTCTCCGTCAAAAATCAATATTCAGGCAAAATCTATCACCAAATCACAAACTTTGGTCCAGACAAAAGAGCTGGTGGCCAGTCAAACCTCAAATCTGCAAAATAAAATTAAACCAAGGAATGTAATAGCTAATGATCATGTTTCTACGGAATTCTCTACGAATCCTAGTGAACAGGTCACGCTTAGCCAAGTCAATCGAGCTGTGGAGAATGCAATACATCATTCTAACTCTAACGTTCAAGTACCAAACGAAGACGAATGGAGGTCGGTTGTCTCAAGAAAACAAAGGAAAGAACAAAATAAGCGATCAGCACCTAAAGTAGGCACCAATACTCAACAAACCTTCTAAAAACTGTTTTCCTGCCAAATCTATCATGGATCTTTGTATCTGGGTTGGATCCGCAAACCCAGCCTCAAGAAATTTTGGCATTTTTGGAACATCACCAACTTAACCAACATTGCCAATGCGACAAGATGATCACAAAGAAGGATCACCAATACAGTTCCTTCCGTCTTGGCGTGCCATCTGAAAAGAAGTCAGAAGTAATGGATGTGGATCTATGGCCTTCAGGTACGGTTCTAAACCATTTTCAGAACCTTCAGCGCTTCAGCAAACAAAAGGCTGCCGAGGCATAAGCAATTTGGGAAAACGACCTAGTCATGGTAGAAATACTTTGGGTAATACCTTTTACTTACTTCATACAAATGTACAATCTATACGTAACAAAGCTTCAGAATTTGAGGTACTCCTTAAAGAAAATCAAATTGTTTCTGTGTTAATGAGCACTGGCTCAACTCTGATGAATTGAGCATCTATCATCTAGAGGGATATAGTGCCGTCTCTGGGTTTTGTAGAAGTATTAAAATACATGGGGGAGTAGCCATTTTCTTAAAAAATGATCTGCTATATGATTCTCTCAACCTAACAAATCTGTCAATCGAAAAAGACTGTGAGGTAACTGGAATAGTCATTAATGGCTTAAACTTACAAATTATCACTATCTATAGATCTCCTAATGGGTGTTTTGAAACCTTTATGGAAAATTTAGCTCTAATATTAAGTAAATGTGACATGTCAAAGTGTATTATAATTTCAGGTGATTTTAACGTGCACTTTGTTACTGATAACTCTAGAGCTTAGGAAGTGAGAAATTGTTTTGAGACATTTAATCTCCATGGTGTAGTAGATTTCAACACTCGTAATAATGCACATCTTGACATTTGTTTTACCAACTTAGGACAGTGCCTTTTATCTTGTACAAAGCTAGAACTTTACAATCTGTCTGATCATGCGGGAGTGCTTCTTGATTGCAACGTCCATCTGGGTAAACCAACTTTGACTCGCATAAATTACAGACCAATAAATACAGAGGGGTTTTTTTATTCTTTATAATAGGATTGAACTTGAGTCTTGGGATTTTGTGTCGGATGACTCCCTTCATATTGACGATAAATTCAAAAAACTCTTAAATGTTGTGACTGAGGCTATTGATGAATGTTTTCCTCTTAAGTCTAGACTGGTAGGAAATAGTCAGAGGGGTCCTGAAGTAAATTGGTTTCATTGGGGTTTGAGGGACATGCGTGAGCAATTGCACTTCATTATGGATTTAAATAAGACTAATCCTATTTTAATGCCTGTTCAAACAGTAAAAGATTATAAAATGATTTATCAACAAGAAATTTGCCCTATTCAAAAATTACCTCATCTAGTACCTTAAATGCTGATTCCTTAAATGATTATTTTGTAAATGTCGCTGATAAAGTTATAAACAATCTTCCATCTACTATAAATCATTTCTCTGATTATCTTGAATATCAAATTCCCCAAGACAGTTTCTCTTTTAAGGATGTCACTTACAGCGAAGTAAGGGATCTGCTTTCAAATATAAAGAATACTACAAGCAAAGATTGTTATGATATTAATGTTGATATCATAAAAACCCTGAAAAACTTAATAGTCTACCCTCTTACGAAGCTTATAAATCAAGCAATCAGATCTCATTACTACCCATCTTATCTAAGGTCTTTGAATCTGTACTGAAAATTCAAATAACAAAACATTTTACTGAGAATAATCTATTTTTTCAACATCAGTTTGGGTTTATTAATAAATTGAAGGCTTTGAACATGGATATGACACGTGTGCTTCATTCTTGGATTTAACTAAGGCCTTTGATTGTGTTTCCCATAGTATCCTCCTGGAAAAGTTACCATTTTATGGTTTTGATGAGGGAAGTGTGAATCTTATAGCGTCTTATTTGTATGATCGTAGACAGTTTGTTAGATACAGTGGGACTAACTCCACAAAGCAGGGAGTCGTTCATGGAGTTCCCCAGGGTTCTGTGCTTGGACCAACCCTCTTTTTAATCTATGTGAATGACTTGATTAAATTTCAGGAGGACGGGAAGCTTATATTGTTTGCCGATGACACAACTACCTTTACAACTTACCATCCCTCTCAAATAGAAGAATCAGGTATTGCTGAAACAAAGTCAAACATCCAAAATTGGTTTCTGTCAAATAAGTTATGTATGAATGAGGAGAAAACAGTTTCAGTCAACTTTACTTTGAGACGAGAGACACAGGATCATCCCCTTGCGAGATTGTTCAGACCAAGTGAGCTTTTTGGGTGTTCATCTGGAATCGGCCCTGACTTGAGAGAAGCATGTCGATGAGCTTGGGAGGACGCTATCTAGACTAATGTATCTAATACGAAGTCTTGCTAGGTGTGACGTGACTACCCTGCTTGCAGCATATCATGGTTATTTTTGCTCTCGCAGGACTTATGCAATTTTAGTATGGGGGCACTCACCCCATGCATTGAGAATTTTCAAATTACAGCGTAGATGTGTAAGAATAATCGCTGGCATGGGATACCGTGATGATTGTCGGCAGGTTTTCATAAGTCATAGAATTATGACCCTCCCGTGTATCTATATCCTCCAATGTCTCTTGTATGTCAAACAAAATATACATCTATTTAGAATGCATAGAGACATGCACACTTATAATACCAGAAACAATGATAATCTTGTTGTCAATCAATTAAGACTAAAAAGGTCCAGAGTTGGCACAGCTTACCATGGGGTGAGATTTTACAATAAACTACCGCATAATATTCGAGCACTTGACGTGAATTAACTCAAACAAAAAATTAAACATTACTTAATCATGAAAGCCTTTTATAGCTTTGAGGAGTATCTCAATAGTGATTTTGGAGACCTTACAGATTGAGGGCCTCATATAGTGAAAGATATTTAAATTTTAAAATGTATGTTCCACGTCTTATGTTTTGTTTAATTATTATTAATTATTATTATTAAACATAAGGTAACAAATGTCATACATATTGTAATAAATATAATCTAAATAGGAGCCTAATAACTGGAAATTGCACCTAAGTGAATGAACACTTGTATGTACACAAGTATTATCTTTGAATTTATATTGAGAATACAGTTAACCTCATGCTAAAGCTGTACAAATAAAAATTTAAAAATTACATCAACAACAAATATAATTTCTTATTTTAGCAAACCTTATAAATATAGATGTTATCCTATTGAAATAGAGCTTTAAATTTATGTAAATATTTAAAAATAAAAATCCTACAACTATTATTGAATTTTTTCAGTCTTGGCAGGGATCTCAATTCTAGGGGAAGCAAGTTATACATTTTGGGACCTAAATAAGAGAAAGATCTCAATTTTTTTGATCTATTGTTTACTGGCATCTCCAATTGTTCACTGACCTTAGACCTAGTTTCATAGATGTGGTTTATAGTTTGTTTAAATTTAGTAGATTTTTTAATAAATGAGCATGTTGACAGACAATATAATTCTCTCACATCCAATATGTCCTCTGAATATAAAAGCCTGGTAGTATATCGCCTATTTTTTCGAAATATAATCTTAAGAATATAATTTTGAACTACATTTAAAGGCTTTAAGGAATTTTGATACAGACCACCCCACACCACTATACCATATCGAATTAAAGATTCAATAAGGGCTTTATACACACACAACAACAACTTTTTACTTAATATCTCTCTCAAAACATAAAATTTGTACACTAGTTTCTTTATATTTTTTGTAATTCTAAGTACATGATGATCCCATCTGAGATTACAGTCAATAATTACACCCAAGTATTTTGTATATTCAACCTCTAGAATATCACCATCAAAGTTGTCAATATGAATGCTTCGGAAGTGTGGACGATTGGCTGCTGTGATGGAAAAGGCTATGTAATTCGTCTTTGAGGTATTTAAAGTTAGCTTAAATGTGTCTAACCAATTTTTAATTTTGCCCATACCTTGAATGGCAAAATCACGAACAGAAGTCCATGATGATCCTGAAAACAGAACTACAGTATCGTCAGCATAAGACAATAATGAGCCATTGTCAATGTCAATACTAGTTAATGAGTTGATGTAAGTGATGAAAAGTATGGGTCCCAATACAGTGTCTTGAGATATTCCCATTGTAATGTTAAGGAGAGAGCCATGAGGCACCGTATCAAACGCCTTGGCGAGGTCCAAAAACACAGCAATGCACTTATTGCTACTGTCAAGGTTGGAAGTTATGCTGTTGGTTAATTCACAAATTGCATCGGTAGTGCTCAAACCGTTCATAAATCCAAATTGACGTTGAGATATGATATTATTTTGTTGAAGAAAGCTGATCAGGCGATCTTTAAGACATTTTTCAAAGATTTTCGCAAATGTGTTGATAACACTTATTGGACGGTAGTTATTTATATCAGACTTGTCTCCAGCTTTATGGACGGGTGTTATGATAGCAATTTTAAAACAACTTGGAACTATGCCTGTTTTAAAAATTAGATTAATTATATGAACTATTGGATTTATTAAATATATGTGAAAATCTTTAACGATTTTTGTAGTTATGCCATCACTTCCTGGAGCACAGTTATTCTTTAGTGTGTTAATTTGTTTTATTGAATCTTTAGAAAAATTGATGATCAGTGAAGTCAATTCTAGAAAAACTAGAAGGAGCATTAATTTTTTTGTACATTTTAAAACCTATGTTAGTAAAGAAATCGTTACAGAAATTGGCCATCTTCTTATTATCATCAAACTTTCCATTGTTGTTTTTGATTTCCAAGTTTAATTTATTTTTTGTTGTATTTTCATTTGTTGCGTTTGAGATTATATGATATATTTTTTTAAGATCATTCTTACTATTTTCGATTTCAGTTTTATAATAATCATATTTTCGTTTTTGTATAATTTTATACAAATTATTTCTATAATCAGTGAATGTTTTTTTTTTAGTTTCATCATGATATAATAAAAGTTTTTTTTTCATTTTATCTTTTGTTTTAATGGAATTAATGATTCCATTAGTAATCCACGGATTTAATTTTTTATGCTGTTTATTTTGAAATGTTTTTTTAATTTTATATTTATTTATTATTTCAGCCATTATTTCTAAGAATTTTTGTGTAGCAGTTTCTATATTTTGAGCTTCCAAAACACTAAACCAAGATTCAGCCTTAAAAAGCTCATCTAAAATTTGATAATTGATTTTGGAGTAAGTGAAAATTTTAGCATCTGAAGTTTTATCAGATCGAATATTGTGCTGACAGGACACACTCAACATTACAGGATAGTGATCAGTGAGTGAAGAGTGCAGAACAAAAGAAGAGTATTTAAGATTAGTTCTGAGATTCTTTTTAACAAAAATATGATCCAATATGGAACTAGTGTTAGAAGTTACATGAGTGGGGTTGTTAATAGCAGACAAAAAAACCAAAGTGTCCCAATAGTGTAGTGTAGTCATTTACTTCATTGTTTTCTGCTGCTAAATTAATGTTCATATCACCAATTAGAAACTCTATTTGATTTGTTGAGTTTATCGAATATAAAGTCTCAAGGTCTCTAAGAAAGCTAGGAATGTCTGTAGAGGGGGGTCTGTAAAGGCATGAAACGCCCAGAGACACACCATTAACATCCAATATAATTCTACTTAGTGTAACTCCGGAATAGTCAAATTTTATGTTAGAAATTTTAAAGTGTAAGGTAGATTTTATGTAAACAATAGTACCATCGTTTTGATTAAGCTTTGAATTTTGTTTAATATATTAATAGTTAATACCTGTGTCAGTTAAATCCAATAATTGTATTTTGTCTTTACAAATTCTATATATGTAATTTTATTGTAATTTATTGACAGATTTAACCTACTTTTCCTTTGATTATTTAATCATTTCAATTTAACAAAAATTCTGTAATATATACTATAATTATTTTAGATATTGACAGTATTGTGTTTTAACTAGATGTTATTTGACTTGTAAAAGTACTATGTATGTTATTACCAATAAATATTTGAATTTGAATTGAATAGGGTTTTCTAATTGAATATAATTAGCTCACAACCTGCAAAACAACCCCTTTAAGAGGGCAAAGAAAGAGAAACAAAAGCAAAAATTATATTAAGAAATTCAAAAATAAGTTTAACAGAAATTATGAATTATAGTTCTAACTGCTTTTTTAAACCTGTAACCTGAGGCATCTTTTAAATAAGCAGATACTTTATTGTACATCTTTGATATTTGGTAAGAAATACATACATCGAAGTACGATGTATAGTTGAAGTCAAGGTGTTTTTATGCCTCAGGTCTACGATGCACATAATCGTACCTGAATTTTACTTTGCTATATAAATAATAAGGACATTTATTACAAATTATCTTATTATATAAAACTAGACTTTCATTCATTCTCAACCATTCCCGCAATTTTGCACTAACACCCCTTTCACGACCCCGAATACCACAAATCAAAGTGCGATAAGACGATGGAATCACAAAGTAACTTTTTAGCACTATCAGTAAGGAGGGCGCGTTGATTAAAAATCAGTTTAAGATTAGCCTCTTAACACACACATTTATATGCTCCGAGAACCTAAGATTAGTGTTCATTAGGAGACCTAAATTTTTAGCAGTATTACAAGTATTCAAGATCTTACCATTTAAGCTAATTTTAAGAAGATTCTGGTTTTGATCTCTTGACTGTGTCCAAACAACAAAATTTGCAAGCAATGCTCTCTTGACGCTCTCATAAGAACATTTAGATCATGCGTCAATTTATCATTAGCCTCCAAGATCCCACTAGGTTTAAAAGAAAAATACAATTGAGTCTCATCTGCATAGAAATGTGCAGAACAATACCGTAAATATGTTATAAGTTGTGATGTGTAAAGAGTGAAAAGCAATGGACGCAGTATCGAGGCCTTGGTGCACACCACAGAGAACCTCCAAAGATCCAGAAAGCTTACCTTTCGATTTAACCATCTGGCTTCTACCATGAAGATATGCTTTAATAAGAAGCTGAGTGCTGTCACTGAAACCAATATAATTAAGAATGCCTAGGAGAAGGGTATGGTTTAGACGGTCAAAAGCTTTTGAGTAGTTCAAAAGGACCAACGCTGTTAGCTCATCACGTTCTGCTGCCTCCAAGATATCGTCTGTCACCTTAAGTAGAGCAGTAGTACAACTGTAGTCTTTACGGAATCCTGACTGGACTGTGGGCAATATGTTCAAATGGGCGACATATTCTCTTATTTGGATATCCATCACTCTCTCGATTACTTTCGAAAGAGTGGGCAGAATATTTATCGGTCTTAAGTCCTTAAGCTCACTTGGGGAATTGACCTTGGGATGTGGCAGAATATGTGATATTTTCCAAGTTTTAGGAAATGTGTTATTTTCAATGCAAAAATTAATTAAATAAACAATTACTGGAATGATGTGAGGGCAACAATGAATCAACATTGCTAACCCAATACCATCACAACCAACAGCCTCCGTCTTAATTGAGAATAAAGCATTTTTTACCTCTTCGACGGTTGCTAATTTAAACCGAAATTCATCAACATTGTCCTTTTTATGGCTACAACAGAAATTCAAAACGTCAGGATCAGGTTCGCCGGACTGTGCTGCACCCGCAAAAAAATATGTATGTCATCCGCGCTGCCTAGGTGGTCACAAATTATATTCTTATTTCTTGAGTAAATATCCATTTTCTTCATAAGTTTCCAAATATCTTTTGGACCATCTCTACGGATCCTGCTCTCAAGGTACGCTTTCTTTTCCCTAGCCACCAATGCGCTAGCAAAATTTCTAAGCTGCCTATAAGATGCCCAGTTTTCCGGAGTTTTTCTTTTTTTTGTATTTTGACAAAGCTTTATTTCGTAGAGACATGCAAAATTTGGTGTTTGGAGTTAACCATGGTGCCCTTTTTTTTGTTATTCTTGAGGTTCTCATTGGCGCGTGGACACTGAATAGTTCCGTCAAAAAGAAATTAAATGTATCAATTTTAAGATCAATGTTAGGTAGGTAATAGATATCATTAAAAGGCATATTCTGAAGATCTCGACAAAAAGCCACATGATCAAAATTTTTATAATCTCGATATGTTGCAAAGAATGGTTTAGGTTTAAAAATTTCAAGTTTTAACTGACATTTAATTAGAAAGTGATCAGACGCATCGAATGCGACCTCAATCCCAGAATCCAAAACTAAATCTTTATTTGAACACAATACAATATCAATAAGCGTTTCACTATTATTTCCCTGCCTAGTAGGTTCATCAATGAGCTGGGACAAATTGTAT
The DNA here is from genome assembly GCA_030620095.1 of Kuschelorhynchus macadamiae. Taxonomy (NCBI): domain Eukaryota; kingdom Metazoa; phylum Arthropoda; class Insecta; order Coleoptera; family Curculionidae; genus Kuschelorhynchus; species Kuschelorhynchus macadamiae. The sequence goes on from JAUTXW010001761.1 coordinate 85,101, forward strand.
GCAGACAAAAGCATTAAAAAACGCTGTGTGTAGGTACAGCTTAGGTTTAAAATATTTATGTTAAAGTCGCCTGCGCATACAAAGTTGTCACACTCAAGCAATCGCCCACAAATATTTTCCTCAAACTCGCTAAAAAAATCGCACATATTATCAAACCCAGGACTCCTGTATCATACACCAAATACAGTCTTTACTTTATTAATCTTAAACTCTACCCAGATTTGTTCAGCATGATTATCACTGATGTTAGCTATTTCGAGAAAACTAATAGAGTTCCTAATAAATAAAAGTACACCACCACCACGGCCATTGGGTCGATCTTTTCTCACGAATTTGAAACCCTGAATAGTTATTACGTCATCAGAAATTAAGTACGTGAGCCAGGATTCAGAAACTGCCAAAATATCTATATTATGCTTTCTAATATAATTCCTAATTTTAGTCATCTTTGAAATTATGGATCTAATATTTATATGAGCTATATTAAGTTTATCCAAGTTCCCATAGCCATTATGGTTTAGAAAAAAAAATATACACCACTTACAGTTTTTTTTTTCGCATTCCAAACAAACCTAATCAATGTCCTTTAGACTATCCACTTGTGCTGATGTGATGATCCGAATAACAGGTTCACCTTCAGCCTTCCTAGCGAGAATGTTGTCGTCTTTGCACCATACAAACTTGAAACCTGCATTCTTTAATTCATATGCTTTTCTCAATAGTTCACGGGTATGTTTGGATAGATCTTGATTGATAAAGATTCGACGATTTATATCTGCAGCAATGCCACATTTATTGGTATCTAAAGACACCAATTTTCGTCTTTCTAGCACTTTCTTTTTAGTACTTTCCTGAGTGAAAGACACCAAAATCGGCTTTCTGGTCCGTTGGCTTGGCAAAATGCTATAGTTATGTCTACATTTAATGCAGAAAATACCTTCTTTACATCTCCGGACACATTATCATCTCCATTAAGCCCAACAATAACAATGTTTTTATTTTTCTCTTGCAATGTGCTCACAGTTGACGACCTAGTGTGTATGATCTCCTTTTCAAGTTCTACCACTCTGTTTTTTAATTGTATTTGTTCTTTTTTCAACAGCTTATTTTCATTTGTAATGGCTTTTATACTTTCCTTCATTTGCTCCATCATATTTCCATTAAAAGTGATGGAATTCCTAAGTTCCTCATACATGCCCCACATGGCCTTCATAAGCTCCTTGTTGCTGGGATTGGGATGCTCAAAAATATTTTCGAAAGTTTCAGCGGCTCCAACACTCCGTCTATGTGATGAAGGGCATTCATTGGATGTTTCAACCTCGGATTCCAAGTCGCTGATAGAAGCATGGCTAATTGAGCATGCAATACAACACCACTTTTCATCCTTCTTGCGCAAGTCATATGCCCTAAACTCTTCATCAGTGAGCCCAGAGCACGACTTGTGAAACCATCCCGGCACACCGTATTTTATATTGAGTCTTCGTGATATTGCCCTTGCATTTAAAACAGATTGAATTCTTTTTCTTCCTAGCCGCCATAGTAAATCTCAAAAGATTGGAAGAAAGAGAAAACAAAACGTAAAAAAGATTTCAAATTGTTAATATTAAAAACCCTGCAGTGCGCCTCTGTTCCGTATGTGTCCAGCGAACGACGAACTTAGAAGCAGAAAATCGAAAGGGAATCCTCACAAAAACATTAACAATGTATCCACTGATAAGAGTCCAAAGCAAATTACCTTAAATATCTGAATATATTTTTAGACTTTCAAACAACTTTAGTGTTTTTGATTGCATTTTTTAACACACACAGCCATTCTAATTTTGTATTTATTGAAGTCGATAATCGGGGTAAAAACACGGTAAATTGTGGAGGGATTTCAGGCACGTCTATTACCTTCAACCGTTTTACTACACATACAAATTTAATGCAGCTGCTTATAACTTATCTAGAATATTCTTGCAATAATGAAACTGAGTGGCCTTACCTTGTCTTGAAGTATGATTGCTCCCTTTTTATATCCAGGATGATTATAAAATTCAGTACCAGCAGGAAATATCAGCAAGTCCGGGATGTGGAAATCCCTGAGAAAATAATCGCCCTCTAAATTTGACACCTGCTCCAAAAAATTTCCATATGTGTTTTCTTTATTTGGCGGCAACAAGGTCCACCCTTCTTCTTCAAAAAGTTCCAAGGCTTCATTGAGTGGTGTAGTTAGCGTATTTACCCGAATATATCGGGGTTTTTTATTCACTACTTGTTTGGCTAAAACGAACAAAAATCATATAATAATACCAAGTCCCCTCTAGACTACTACTTTATACATTTCAGATTAAACATATTTGCATTAAAAACAAAAAATCTTGAAGTTATTTAAATGTTTCTTGATGTATAAAAACATATTCTAATTAAGGGCCAAGTTTTCCTACCCTAGAAAAATGGTCTTGAAAGGAAAAAATATTAGATTAGATAAACCCAAATCCATTCTGATTCCAGACAGGAAAAAGTCACCATATACAAGAATTTATGATGAAAAGATGGAGGACAGGTCATTCTAACAATATTCATTGATCTGGAAAAATCATTCGACTGGGTAAATTACCAAATATTATTGTCGAAACTCGATAAATATGGTTTCAGGGGCTTGATTAATAATTCAATCGGCAGCTTTTTGAAGAATCGAAGACTGCTGGTACAACTTGTAGACAGTAAGGTTAAAACATACGATCAAAAATAGAGAAACGAGTGTTGCAATAGTCCAGGGGTCCACATTAGGCCCTTTGTTGTTTCTCTTATATATCAACGAGCTTCCATTCTTATATGTTGATACTTGTTTTACATTATTTCCAGATGACACAACAATAACACGAGCTGCAGATATAAACGGACAACTGCAAGAACTCGTAAATAAACATCAAAACTGGTTTGAAGTGAACAAATTATCCCTGAACATCAAAAAGTCCAAATTCAAATATCAACGACAAACTTTTTAAGTTTGTTTTTCTTTTATTACGTGTAATCATATCCTCCGCATAAAATCCGGAAGATGAATTAAATAGACCTACGATATTTTCATATGAAAAAACAAGATAAACATATAAATACCAGCAGTTGCAAAAATCTATGAGCGATGTCACTTTAAAGTCAGATTGACGTCAGTGACAAAATGTGTAATAGAAAACAATTTTCGGGTTTTTTGCATCCACAAGCGAAAAAAATGGTATTAAATCTAATAAAATATTACGAAAATGAAAATTCACCGGCCAATATCCACGGGACAGTAGCAAAACCTCTGGGAATTATAAGGACTGTGCAGAAAAGTGTGCATGAAAAAAAGCATAATTTCCTACCGAAGAAGATTAAGAAATGTACACGAAAAAAGCCAAAGACAGAAGACTTAAGTGACAATGTAAAAATGGATGTTCGTAATGCAATTTACGATTTATACACATTAAAAACTAATATAACCCTTCATGTTTTAGGCATATTGGAAATTGGACTAAAATCGTCAAAATTAATAAAAATGTTGGGTTTTCGATACAAAAAGGATTGTAATTGAAGATTTTTATGCGAGTGGCCACATATAGCAAGTCAGCGTATCCAGTTTTTAAAGAAATACACGGAAAATGATAAAATAAAAATTTAGAAAAGTGGTATTTTTAGACGAGACTTGGATATTTTCTAATGGAAGTGGTTCGAAATTTTGGCAGGACGAGACTGTAAAAAGTGTCAAGAGAAAAAAGGGATGTAGGACGGGAAAACGGTTCATCATTTTGCATGCAGGTTCTTCAACAGGATTTCTCCCAGGTACAAGTTTACTGTTTTCTTCAACATCCAAAAGTATGGACTACCATGATAATATGAACTGTGAACTGTTTGAAAAGTGGTTAAAAGAACAACTGGTTCCAAATTTAGATGTTCCATCTTTAATTATTCTGGACTATGCATCTTATCATTCAAGAATCTTAAATAAACCACCTACTTCATCCTGGAAGAAAAGTGATATTTATGACTGGCTAATAAAACAAAAACAAAATCCTTTACCCAATATGCTGAAACTAGAACTTTTTTTAATGGTAAAATCTATTAAAAAACCAACAATATATGCCGTAGATGAAATATTACGGAAAAATGGACAGGAGGTTTTACGACTGCCGCCATACCATTGCCAGTTTAACGCAATAGAATTAATATGGGCTGTGGCAAAATCATATTACGAAAAACACGTGAACGATGGTCTTACATCAGATGAAATGAAAATTGTTTGGCAAGATTCATTAAATTATATTACGCCGGAGTACTGGAAGAAATCTGTGGAACATACGGAGGAATTAATATGGGATTGGTAGAATGGAGAACGAGTTCTAGATGTCGAAATAGCCCCAATGATCATTGCGCCATTTGAGGACGACTCAGAAGACGAGGACTTTTTAAGTGATGATGATATTCTTTAGTTTATATTAAAAAGTTTCTGAAGGATTATATTAGTCTTTGACGTGTATAAATCATAAATTGCATTATGAATATCCATTTCTGCGTTGTAACTAAAGTCTTTTGCCTTTGGATTTTTTCGTGTACATTTCTTAATCCTCTTCGGAAGTAAATTATGTTTTTTTTCATGCACAAGTTTTGTACATTCCTTATACCGATTCTCAGAGCTTTTGCCACTGGCTCCTGGCTATTAGCCAGTGAATTTTAATTTAAATTTTTTTTTATTAGATTTGACACCATTTTTTTGCTTACTTTTTTAGTACATTTGTAATTTTGTAGGCAATAAATAAATTATAATTATAGAATACATAGAATATTGTTGAATTTTCTGGGAATATTCTAGTGGAACCACTAAAGTCAACTTTAAAGTTGATTCATCAAACTGCATAAATGTTGCGTTGCGGCCATGATTGTTTCTATTTTGTTATGTATATATAATTATTGAGAATTTGAAATAAAAAAATCATTAAACATACATATACTGACTTTTCAAACATTTTTATTGGACGCCATTTTGTTCCGCCATCTTGAATTAGTAATACAGTTTTACTAGTTGATCCCTATTCCACAATTAGTTAAGGCATTAAGTTTTTTCAGGCTGAATTTTCAATTAATTTATTACGTCGTCATTTTGTTTCGCCATCTTTTTACCAGTTGGTTCCTACAAAATACTTTTATGTTTGTGCAAAATTTGAGATAAACTGGATAAGTAGTTCTGTAATAATAATTTTTGTCACATTTTACTAGGCCGCCATTTTGTTTCGCCATATTAGATTTTTACAAAAAATATTACCAGGTCATCTTTATATATTTTTGATAAAAATTTGAAGTCAATCGGGTATGTAGTCTTTAAGCTATGCCGCGAATTGACAGACAGACAGGCCGATGGAATAGAGAAAACATGTTTTTCGGCATCTAGGGCCCCTGAAACGTGAAGATCTGAAAGAATCTCGGAGGGTGATTTTTTCACCTTTACAATACTAAACTTCCCTTTTACGAAGAAAGTAACCAGTAGAACTTCCATCTTCCATCAGTGTTTTGTGCTGATTTGATGTACCACGAGTACGTTAAAACCCTTGCCGCCAAACATATACTTAAGCTCATTATTTTTGTTTACTTCGTTCTGAATGCAAAACAATGTACAGTATTTTAAAATAATTTAATGTACGAAATGTATAGTTTTTATGTTAAATAAAATATGTATAAAGAGATATGTATACCTGTTTCTCAAAAATGGGGAAGGGTATCAATTCGATCCTGTGTTTTTTCTTTATGTATGTATCCACGATGGTTTGAGCAATTTGGATGAAATTTTCAGGCAATATTCAGAAAGTTACCAGAGTGGTCCAATAGCAAGCATATTGAAAATAATTTTTAAAATAGCGGAATGACGCCAGTTCTAACTGTTTTGTTGATCTTATATTGAACAATATATGCGTTCCATAACGCATTCATCATTCTGTCAGGAAGAAAAAGTAGGGTAAAACTTGGCATCTATTAATATTTTTAAAGAACATGGACATTTGTTCACATATTTCAATTTTTTTTGCAATCTGGCAACATCTCAGTATTATTAGATTAATAAATAAATGGATGAATGTTATGATATTTATTATTATAATTTGTTAACATCCTATCCACAAAAGAGGTAAAACCATAATGAGTACGATGTGCATTCACATGAAACAGCTGTCTAGAATGGGTGGATCTCTGAGGTACTCTTAAGTTAATTTTTGATAAAAGAAGTGAGGAATCATTGTCACCCTTTATAATCTTATATAAAAAGAATAACAAAGAATTCTCACGATGCTTATGATATGGAAAGTGATGTTTCCACAATAACATTTTAGCAAATTTATTTTGCACCTGTTATAATATAAACGAAGGATATGTATGTTATATGATGGAGACCACACTACTGAGTTGTATTCTAACACACTGGGTACCAGGGCAAAGTAAAGTGTTTTTATAGCCCTTGTGTCAGATACATATACACAGTTACGCCTAATGCATTCTAACATTCGAAATGCCTTAATAATAACAGTATCTATATGTTGGGTAAATTTTACCCCAGTATCAAATAAAACTCCTAAGTCATTAAATATTCTAACAGACCCTAACACTGTGTTTTCTATTGAGTAATAAAAAACTATTGGATTTTGACATCCAAAAAAGCGCATGATTTTACACTTTTTAATATTTAGAGTTAAATAATTTCTCTTACATGACAAAACAGGACTGTCCAGATCCCTCTGCATATTGGGGCAATCCTCCAATGTTTGTACTGCACAAAAAACTTGAGGTCATCCGCATATAGCAAACACTTACAGTTTTTAAAATTTAAAACTACATCATTTATAAAAATCAAGAATAAAACTGGTCCCAGATGAGATCCTTGTGGCACCCCCAAGGTGACCCTAATCTCACTTGAAATTGCGCTGCCTACCCTCACACGCTAAACACGACCCCGCAAGTAAGACAAAATCCACCACAGGTAACGACCATGAACACAAACAGACTCTAAATTTTTTAGGAGAGCATGACAGACACTATTAAAGGCCTTCTCCAAATCGGTATATATATAACATCTACTTGGAAGCCATTTTCAATATTATTGATAAGGAAATCCTGAAACTCAGCCAGATTGGTGGTAGCTGAATGGTGTCTATAAAAACCATGCTGCTCATTGACCATTTGATGCTTAAACATCTCAAAAAGCTCATCAGTTATAATAGCTTCAAATATTTTCGGTATCACAGAAAGTAGAGATATATCCTGATAGTTTTTAACATAATTCTGGCTTCCAGACTTAAAAATGGGAAAAAGGGAAGCCTCTTTCCAAATTAGAGGGAAACTCACATTATCAAATGAAGCCTGAAAAATACTTTTCAAGGGTTCTAGCAATATATCTTTACAAGTCTTGATAAATATTGGGGGAATCCCATCAGGCCCTGCTCCTTTATACACCCAAAGTATCAATTTTTTTTGCGATTTCTTCAAGAGTAAAACAGTGATGAGAAAGATTCCTGACATTAAAGTCTTTGCAATTATCAAAGTGGATTTGAATGATGTTTGAAACATGACCTAAAACTGGTTACCAAATACCTCAACAATCTCATCTCTCATCTTTATCTTCTATATTTTGACCATCATAATACATTGTTTTAGGCAGTCCATTCGCAACCCAAAGAGTTTTAACATAAGACCAACCATAGATATGCAAGCTCCATCTCTCCAATTACCTTTCTGAAGAAATTATTGCCTCTCCGGCAATTGTCCAAATACCATAAGCAAAATTCCCCTCAATGTTCTGCATCCCCTGGATGTAAAGTTTGAACCTTCCTATAGCAATACTGACGAAATTTGTGCTACTTCAATATCTTCTTTTTATTTTTTCTGTTGATCTCTAATCTGCCCCAAAAATGAAGTTGGATTAACTTACGCAATTGTGTTGATTTCCTCTATTTCATTATTTTTCTATCTATATTATTTTGGCCTTGGCTTCTATATAGCTTAAGATTTTTCTCCAGTCGTTTAAAAATATCAGCATAAAGTTTCCGAGTAGTTTCTAAAATATAGTTCTTGTGCAGCAATACTATCTTTACCGGACTCAATGTAACACTCTATCATATTGAATTTTTGCATATTGCCATGTGCTATGTCACAGATTGTATTGTATATGTGTAACTCAAACTTTTAACTGTCAAAATATTGATAAAGATAGCATCAAACAATTGTGTCCAAAGCCTACTCTATATAAATAAGTTTAAATGCCCCTGTGTGAGCTCCATAGCTTTGAACATGTTTGTTTTACATTTTATGCTTTTAAAAGTGCCATTTTATTGGAGGAGTGACACATATCGTTATTCAAATTAATTTAAGTAAGTTTTGGGGAAAATGAAATAGACATAAGGAGGGATGGTAATAATCAAAAGTCCCAAAAAATAGAGTGAAGTAGGTTTTTTTCGATTTATTAAATTATTTTATCAAATGTATTGTTAAGATTATGTGAAATATCTTCAGATATGTTATCAAGTAGTTTTTTGTAGTTATCAAACATGAAGTTAATCAAGCGCCTGCAGAGATATAAATAAACATCTCAGTTTCTATGTTTATGGAAAATATAATGAAAAAATCTTTTTATTTAAAAAATTATTTTGCAAAAACTCACATGGTGTTTGGTACTCTCGGAAAGAAAATTTAATTACCAATCGACTAAGAAAAAAATATACTGGGTGTCCCATTGAAAAAAACATAACTTTGTCATATCTCAAAAGCTAGGATAGAAAAAAGGTAAGAACGCCACTCAATTCTACGTAAAAAACTCCATAAATCACCAATTTCTTCTATCCCCAATAATAAGTGAGATTCAAGACCCTGTCAAAATTGATTAACTTTCAAAAACACCCAGTAGCTCCACAACGAGTCGAGTAAGCATGCTTAGAGTTCATATGTAAATTAAACTCGAAAATGTGCATTTCATTTTCATGTAACACCTACAGCTTTGTCAGATCCCCTAAAAGTATTGAAAATGCCGCCCTGTACAAATTTTTGCACAGTTCACATGTATGCACCATATGCCCAAGGACTCACACTAAAACTACCAAGAATAAGCCAAAAACTCATAAAAATCGCCCAAAACAATACTCCAAATCAATGTAACAATGCTTTGTTCGATTTACAATTTTATTACTGCAATTCACAAAATTTCCTGGTTTTTAAATAATGAGATTGATTTAAATACAAAACACGTTATTTGAATAATTATTTGTTGAATAAGAACCACCTTAAAATTTAATTTTAATATTATTAGCAAGTATAAAGTTTGTTCAAAGATATTTATTATGTCTATGATTTTGTTCTGTGCAAGATAGTTGACAACACCCCTTCGGATCAACCAAATCGACTACACAATAATAGACCGAACAAGTGATAATTTTGACAATGCAATATTACATTTAAATCAAAACAATTCCTTCTCCTTGTTATGTCTAAGGTTATAGTTTTAAAAATAACCAATTCAGTGAAGATTTTAAGTAAAAATCCATATTGTTGTTCTGTTAAAATGTTGTTTGTGACTATAAAAGACATGAACCAGTTGTAGATAGATCTCTCTCTCTCAATAAGTATACTGGTCTAGAGTTATATTAATAGTCATTTTTCTTAAATTGATGTAGTTAAATATTAATGTAAGTAATAAACCCTGCGGGGAAATTTTTTATTTTAATATGTGTGTTAAAATTTCTTTATTATTGCTATTTCTTTTTATTTTAAAAAATATATTGTACAGTAAATTTCCTTTTTTCAGTAAATGGTTGATTGATACTACTGTAAAAATGAAGGTACCTAATTAAGGGTAAAAATAATAAACAATTTATTTTACAAAAAAACCTACTACACATATCTAACACTACATTATTTTATACACTTAATATCAATACTATGTATAAATATAATTCCACATATATTCATAATAAAGGGAATGCAATTATACTGACAAGATAATACAAAATGTTACATGTCAAAAGAGGATTCTTGATTTCAGTCTTGTTTAAGCTCTAATTGGTCTTTAGAGAGGTCAATTTCTTTCATAAGGTTGCCATCAGAATCATATTCAGGCTCTTTATATGCTATATAACAATACATGGCTATTAATATATTGACAGTAATAACTGCTGCAACCACTGCAATGGCATTACTCTGAAAAACATCTAAATGAAAATTTTCTAGGGCAACGTGCTTAATTCCAAAGAATACCAGGAAAGGTAAACTAAACATAAGAAAACTAAAAAAAAGTAGTAATGCCATAGCTTTTGCTGCCTGACGTGTCTGAGCTGGTAACCACTGGTCATTGCCCTGTAGAGACTGATTAATCATTTTGTTTGGTTCGTGTTTGTGTCCTCTTTGTATCAAATTTTGATTTTCACACTCCATTTTTCTAGATACTAAAAAAGAACAAATTTTTAATTTACCTGAAAAATTATCCCAAGAAGAATCACTGAGGTGTGCATGGAAAGCCTGTTCATATGCTAATATGGTTTGTATTGGTTTTGCATCGCTTTTAGGCAACTGCCTTTTACCCCATAATAATTCTGAAATCAAAATTTTTGATAACCAGGGGTCTAATCTACTTTCCTTTTCGAGCAATTTGGTTCTTTTTAATAATAAATCAATTTCGTTAGCTTTCTGAAAGGCAGTGACAACTAATGCATAGAGAGCTTTAGTATTCTAAAAAAGAGATTACAAATCATTTTTATGTAAGTTGTATTGTCTTAGTGCTACAGCTATAAAAATAACATTGATGAGTTAATTATATTTGATTGTTTTTTTTTAAGAAACGTAAATTTATTGTTAGAAGATATAATCAATTTTTAACCGAACTTTTTAAAATGCCTTTACTTACAAAATGTTTCTTTTCATAAACTAATTGTTTTATGCTGCCGGCACCCCCAGCGACCTCCTGAGATATTTTGGCAGCACATTTATAGAGTTTCGGCACTTTAACTGAGTGGCTGAATCCACCTTTTTGCATTTTTATTACCTTTTTAAATAATCTAGCCTACTAATTATTTAAAGTCCTAGCTCAATGTGCAAAACATCAAAATAAAAGTAAACATGCAAATTGGAAATCACATGGTAAGGTAAGTCGTTTGACAATTGACATACAAAGGAACGAAAGGGGAAAAGTAAGAACTAGGGATGGTCGAAGAAGATCACGAGTGTTGATTTCTTTTTTGGTAAATGTCAGAACGTCGTGAACTTTGATTATTTTTGCACGTTGGTAATTTTTTTTTACTTAGTGTTGATCCAAATTTGCGTTTTTGTCATTATTCCGTAAATCACCCACTGCAAGCGGACGTTATTAATTTTCTAATATACATATGCGCGGAGGCCTAAATGAATTGATCAGCGGGTTAGCACCAGGTTAGGCGCCGTAGACATCATCAACCAAACCTTAATACAAAAGGCGGTCAACATTTAATAGCACCGAAATCCATCACTGATGATGATTCTGCCTTTTCTTTTAGGGTTTTTACGGCGCCTAACCTGGTGCTAACACGGCACCAATCCATCCTAGTGCGTTTGCGCTCCTCCTAGTACCAATCCGCCTATGTATTTAACAAAAGTGACCATAATTAATTTGTATCAATTAATGTTTCTCTTTAAAGTTGTATCTCGATGGTTTTTCATGACGTCCAGATGCCTGAAAGAAGTTTCTCTAAAAAAATGATACTTCTTAAGTCTTCTCAATTTTTTAGACAAAAAAGACAGCAAAAACAAAAAAACAGTTTATTTTACGTATGTTTATAATTGTTTGCAGTACTTTCATATAGAATAAACGAATTTTCGTAATTATGAACTCTGAATATAGATTTTTTGTAGAAATAAATAAATAAATAAATAAAAATGGAAACATGAAAAACTTCAACTTTAAAACCACTATAGCAAGACTCTCAAGCCTTGAAAGTTAATGAGTAAATAGTAACAGTAAAAATATAAAACAGTGGCGGCTCGTCAGGGTAGGCCTCTGAGGCCGCGCCTCACACCCAAAATAAAGGAAAAGAGAATTTTTTTATATAACTTTTTATCTATTACCAATTAGAAATATACTTTTTAACAGTTTTACAACATAGTAACATTAAAAAAAAACAAAATATAATCCCATAATAAATATTTTAGAAAATAAATTCTGACCACATCAAAAAACCGACCGTGCAATCCGTGCAAACCCATTCCTAAAGAAAGTGCTCTCGAATGAGGCGAAATAATTTTAGCTTGGAAAGTTTCGACTTCTGACCTATTTATCAACGGCCGGTGTCGATGCCGGCCGGCGAGTCACCTGATTACGACAGAGCGGGATGGCGTTGCCGATGCACGCGTTTTCTATTGCATTCTTGAGGCGATAAATCTGTAGCTTGGATATGCTTTTATTGGTTATTTAAATCACATGACTACCGAAATATTCCAACGGCTTCTTTTTACGTGGTGCGTGCGGCTGAGAAAGAAATAGGAAATAAATTGCGATAATCGCTGATTGAGGGCGTTCTGTCTTTTAAGGTGAATAAATACGCGTGCGTAAGTTTTGTTTTGTTTTGATTTGGTAAGTTAGACCGTTCCATTTTTTGTATTTGCTTTTTGCTTTTGAAATGAATCCTATTCACGACATTATTGCTTCATTAATTGAAACGCTTTTTTTAAGAAGAAGCGAAACTGAAAAGAAACAGATATTAGGTAGCCGTCCGACGCCGAAAATTTTAGCAATATTTAACGATAAGAGGCAAGGTAAAAAATATTCAAGAACTTTTCAAATATCTTGGTACGAAACTTATAGGTGGCTATGCGGAAGTATTTATAAAGAAAGCTTATGTTGTTGGCCTTGTATTTTATTAGGTTGCGTCAAAAATAATTGGAGTTCAGGAGGCGGATATTCGGATTTAAAAAATTTTTCACGAGCAGTAAAATCGCATGAAAGTTCAAGAGAGCACATTAAAAATTCGGTAGCACTTACAAGACTGGAGCAAAATAGGGCGACTATTGCGGATGCACTACAAGAAAATGCAAGTCTTAATAAAATTGTTTATAATGAAAATGTTCGAAAAAACCGTTTATTATTAAATTATTTAATTGATGTTACTATTACTTTGGGTAAACAGGACTTGGCATTTCGAGGTCATAATGAAACAATAGATTCTTTTAACCGTGGCAATTTTAAGGAAATATTTGCATGCTTAATAAAAAGAAATGCCGAACTTACTGAACATTGTGCTAAATTTAGTAATATTTTTACGGGACAATCTAAGACTATACGAAATGAACTAATTGGTTGCATACATGACTATATTCAAGAATATATAAAAAAAGAAATCAATGACACCGATTGTTGTTTTTTTGGCGTAATTGCGGATGATAGTACTGATATAACAGAAAAATCACAGTGTTCGATAACAGTTAGGTATGTGACCAACGGATCTTTAAAAGAAAGATTTTTAGGATTTTTTGACGTTAGCGATAATAGAACAGCAGAGAGCCTTTTTCATTTAATACAAAACAGCTTAGAGCCTTATGACTTTAAAAATAAATTGGTCGCGCAGTGTTACGATGGGGCTAGTGTTATGGCAGGTGAAATAAATGGGCTTCAAACAAAAGTTAGATCTATTGCTCCTTTAGCTATGTTTACTCATTGTTGCGCCCACAGATTAAATCTAGTTTTACAACAGGGAACAAAACTGATTACCCAAAGTCGCATATTTTTTGCCACTTTATTAGGAATACGAAATTATTTCCACCAATCACCAAAACGGTCTTTTGTGCTTAATCAGATAGTAGGTAAAAGAATTCCGCGAGCTGTAGAAACGCGATGGTATACACGGTCTAAAATTTTAAACTTAGTGGCTAATGAATGGGACAATTTAATTATAGTATTTGAAACTATTATTAATGACTTAAGTTCTGGAACAGAATCTATTAATGGTGCAAAAGGATTTTTAAAGCATTTTAATGATTTTGAATTTTGCCTTTTAACGCATATTTATAAACAAATTTTTAGTTGCACTGATGTACTGTTTCAAATATTACAGTTAAAGCATTTAGATATAAATTACTGCATTTCGCAAATAAACCTTGCCAAGCAACGAATTATTGAATTTGAAACGAGGACCATTTCAAAGAACTTTTCAATATTGCTAAAAAAGCCACTATTCTGCCAACTAACACACGTCGAGGGCAATGTTCTAGCGACTTCGATATTTTTACTAAATATAAAATATTATATTTCGAAATAATAGATTGTATAATTTTTCAATTAGGGACGCGGTTTGAAAGTTTAAATAATTTAAATTTCTTTGCTTTAGCCGATTGCACAAAATATTCGGAATATGTTAAATGCTTTCCAGACGACTTATTAAATAATTTATTAAAAAATTATCCAAACATTTTTGACAGAGATAGATTAAAGAATGAGCTTTCTGTATTGTATAGGGATGAACAATTTTCAAACTTAGATGTCGAAAAAAGTCTAGCTTTGTTATTTAAAGATTTTAAAGCAATTTTTGCGGAAGCATATAAGCTTTTTAATTTAGTTTTAACTATTCCCGCAACAAGTGTATCGGCCGAACGAAATTTTTCATATCTTAAACGGATCAAAACCTACCTAAGAAACACAATGACACAAGAGCGGCTTTCGGGTTTAGCAATGATGTCAATAGAGCAGGAATTACTGTCAGAACTTAGTGAAGACCAAAACTTTTACGACCAAATTATAGATAAATTTGCAACCTTAAAAGACAGACGTATAGATTTAAAGTACAAAAAGTAGTTTTTTTATCTTATTTCATACAACTATTTATTTTAAGTTTTAATAAACTAAATTATGTTTTTATTATCGCAATCACCGCTATATTTTAGTGATAGGTGTACATATTTTACTTGTTTTGTTTACTTTTTATTTACGTTTTTTAGAGTTTATTTTTTTAGTTTTTAATGGTTTAGTAGGGCTATTGGCGATGACCTCCATTAAAAAAAAAGGTCAACGCGTCGCAGAACAATACCTCATGGGTGACGTGGAAATTTATTCACATTTAAACAAAATTAACCTCATGTAGCCTCACCCTTCAATATACTCACGAGCCGCCACTGATATAAAAAGTATTAAAAGTATAATATCTTTAAAAATTATATATCTATTACTTCGGACAGGCAACCAAATACAAATACAATATATATATATATATATATATATATATATATATATATATATATATATATATATATATATATATTTGGAATTTGGTGAAAAAAAATATCACGACACAAAAATCTCAAAAAAACGCAGTATTTCACTTAGAACTTTTCCCTATAAATCACATACAAGTTTGTAAACAAAAAAACTGGCCTGGAGAGGACGCCACTCATTTGACTCGTCGCTAAAAATCAAAATAATATACGGACAATATTCTTTCTTTCTTTCTTTTTCAATTTCAATATGGAGTCGGCTGAGATCTTTTTGCTTTCAGCGCCATTCTCCAGCCCAATAGGTGGGATGTCCGGATGGCGAGCGCTAAGCTCCCGAAACATCCCGGATCTTTCAAATAACTTTTTAATTTTTGAAATGCATCTTGGCTTCCACTAGATGCCTCTTGAGAGTACTACTGGTCTCACGAGATGACCTTTTCTTTCAAACTATCCCCTTACCCCTCCCACTCCAGCCACGTAGCGGCCATTACGCTAATATTCTATGTAGAACTGTAGCAGACGAACGTGATAGAATGTAGGAACAGCTAGGCCTCACACGTTCACTAGTCCTTTTCTAGGGGGTCGTCAGTTTCCTCTCTGAGCGGTTAAATCTCCCTCTTCCCCCCAAAATAAGGCAGCAAAACCGTACATGTGGAACCACTTATGTTAAAAACACAGAGGTTTGCCTTCGACGAGGTGAACAGGGAGACTCTACGGACAATGTTGTCTATAAAATCGGTGTTGCATGCTTACAAGTTATTTAGATAGATGGAGCTACACGTACATATGCAATACGTTGACTTTATAGGAGTATAAAGCCACTGTAATATGCAATACAGTGATTTTATATAAGTATAAAGACACTGTAATATGCAATGCCCAATATGAGGAATATTGCCCACCGATTTTAATGGATTTAAAAAGATCCGATATCCGGAACGCTGATCCGGGTCTTTATACTGACCCCCATCCGTTGACATGGGTCTTAAAAAAGATCTGGATTTCCCATCACTAACTACCGGTATCACGAGTTGATTTTTTCTTTCAAGCTATCCCCTTATAAGAAAAAATCAACTCGCCTTATCCCTCCTGCTACGTACGCCACATAGTGTCTATTACGCTAATATTCTTTATAGAACCGAACAGCACTGAATACAGGAATAACTAGGCCACACAGCCTCTGCTTCCTTTCTACAAGCAGTTAAAGCGACACGTGGAACTTTAGAAAATATCCTTTATTTCAGCATATATTTACTGGAAGCGGTTTTAGACTGTGTAATTATTAAAGATGTTTATTTAATTGCCGTTTTTCGGCTAAAAAGCCGATAAAAATCTAGTTTTAAACTGTATAATTTTACACCACTTCAGCAGGAGGCTTTTTTTTTCTTAATGTTGGTACATAGTTGCGTTGGTGGGAGTCTACCTAGTGATGCACTTTGCTGTTGCTCGCCTTTTCTGTTAGGGCTTTAACGATGATGCCTACGGCGGCTAACCTGATGCTAATCCGATACCAATCCACCTAGTGTCTTCGCGCTCCTGGTGGTATCGTTCCACCTATGTAACAAAAGTGTCCATAATTAATTTGTATGAATTAATGTTTCTCTTCAAAGTTGTATCTCGATGGTGTTTCATGGCAGCAAGATGCCACGGAAGAAAATTTACTAGTCCAAAAAATATGAAATACGGCAATTTTTTGAGAAGGCTCAAGGCTTTTTAGATAAAACAGGTAAGAAACACAAAAGGAGAGATTGTTTTACATCATTTTATTTTTGTTCCGAGTAGTTTCGTACAGAACCAGCGAATTTTCATAAAAAGAAGATTCGCGATCACAATCGAACAAAAACACCTATGTATATACAAAAAATTATCAAAATCGGCGAAGTTGTAAAAAAGTAAATAATTATCTTAAAGTAAACTGCATTTAAGAAAATAATCTTAGTAGACGCTTTCCGGTATTTTTATTTGTTTCAAATTGACGTTTTCGAATTCAAATTAGGCGGTCCAACAAAACAGCTGACTGCTGTCAATATGGCTGGCGTAGGACAAACATTGTTTTGTTCCATGCGTAGGACAAGCATTGTTTTGTTCCATATGAGTCCGTGATAATTTAAAAGCAAATTTCAAGAATTTTTATAAATATTTAGTGCATTT
Source organism: Kuschelorhynchus macadamiae (assembly GCA_030620095.1). Classification (NCBI taxonomy): domain Eukaryota; kingdom Metazoa; phylum Arthropoda; class Insecta; order Coleoptera; family Curculionidae; genus Kuschelorhynchus; species Kuschelorhynchus macadamiae. Next base: position 102,471 of record JAUTXW010001761.1, read on the forward strand.
TTTTTATACAGGACCATTTTTTTACAATTTTGTGTTTGCTTTAAACTTAGTTATGACAAGTGAATACTTTCTGAAGCTTCGAAATAAGAACCCCGAAGTCGCCGAGCGGTGCAAACAAAATATTTTTATAATTAAAAATTAGATCCTTTTGTAGTGTGGATCCAAAAGATTTTCCCCCAGTGACAAATATGAACATTGTTAGTTACCCAGTTGTTCAATTTAAATTATGTATATCCAAGTTAAACTTAGTTTAATCTGTGTTTAATATTTTGTACTGCACCCAGTACATATATTTTTGTTATAAATAAAACATATATATCAATAAAACAAACATGTTTTTATATAATTAAATTGTCATGGATGTCAGAGTGGAACAATATATAACATTTTCAGAGTGAATAGAATATGAATAAAAAGTTGTCTTTACAATAAACCTGATGACAAGTGTAAAGGAACTCAATTTTTATCAGCATAGTAAAACCTTTATCCTTTACTAGACTTAAACTTACTTATGTCTAGAAAAAATTATATACTTGCACTCTAGGACATAATTATACCATGGAGCGTGCCCCTAAAAAAAATAGTTACATTTTGTTCCCGTCTTATTTTTTTGAGAAGTTATCAAGAAACTCAAAACTTTGAAAAGAGTTTCCAAGCCTTTATTCTACTTGTAATCCTGAATCGGGAATTTCTACCCTTCGTAATTTAAGAACTTCTGTCCTGAATGCATAACAAGATCTTTCTTTATTCGGTCATAGGTTTTGCTGAGAGATACTTTTGGCAAATCTTAATATTAAATAAATAATAACTCTGTATATGGTTATCGCAGCTTCATTTATTATACAATAAAAAAAATTGTAAAAACTGCAGACCACACTCGTGCTAGGATAATATCAATATAAAAAGCATACATTAATTAGTTCCTAAAGTATGCAATAAACTTCCAGCTTCTACATATGATGAATTCATTAAGTTTAAGATAGAATATAAAAAAATATTTATTACTCATATAATGAATTTAAGAACTATGAGTTTGTTAGGTAGGATTACCTCGCTTTCCCCAAAAAAAAATAGTTACAGAGTTACATAAAGGTTAAAATTATTAAAAAAATCTCTTTCAAAATGATACATACAAATACTGATAATTATTTAAGACCCCTAAAACATAAAAAAATCATACAGCATTAAAATATGTAACGGTACAAAATGTAATATAACTTTTTCAATTTTGAATCATAATAATTGTTAACTAGCTAGATTAATTTTAGTTTTTAATAAATGATTAATATGAAATGTTTTGCACACACTTGAGCCTAATTTAATTAAGTAATACGTAAATTCTCTTCTTATTGTAGTAATCCACTTCAGTCACATCGACGATCATTCAATCGTTTTCATATCTAAAATTGAAAATTTTTGAAACTTACAAATAAAAGTAACATTGTGTTTTGTCACTCTAAAACCACAATTTGCAATACAACAAAAAGAAAGCATTTTATGATAAAAAAAAACAAATAAATAACAAAGCTCCCATGTAGAAATTCGATTTTGTTTATCCTACGCCCGTCAAAAACAGCTGACTGGTGACATTCTACTGACAACGTAATTTTCAGTAGCACCAACCTAAAAAACTTACAGTTGACGTAGTGTAAAAACCATAGATTTTGAAACGTTCTTTTTATTGCTCAATTATTGTAGTTTTTAGTCATAAAACCTCAATAAAATAGATTTTTTTCTAGTTTAATACCACTTCCATCAAATTTATGCTAAGGGGGTATTTCCTACAGAAGAAAGAAAATCCCTTAAAAAGTGAAATTTGAGACTTTAAAGACGGATAACTTGGAAACGAAACGTTGCCCAATCGATTTAACTGCGTATTCGTGATCAGCGTTCTGAGATCTACCAATTTGCCAAAAACCACAAAAATTGGCGAGGAAGAGCTGTAGTAAAAAATTACCCAAATTTCTTCTGAATCTCAATATTGAGCATTTAATTTTATTTAAGTAAAAACGGAAAGTAATATCAATTTTAATTTCTGCTGCATATACCTAATTAACTTAGATGAACCAGGAATGTAGCAGGGAGATATTAGGGTCAGCTTAAACACACATAATAAGATAACCTTGACGGTAAAAAAATCTACTGAATTTTATTTAATACATACTTTTTCTGGTATTTTCTCAGCACATTTGTAAAATCGTTTGCGACAACACTGACGTCAATATTGGCACCAAATTAAATTTATGGAGATTGCTATCCACCGCTTTCCTCCCACTCACACCTTCAAAATGTCAAAAATCCACCAATCAATAGTCTCTCTTAATTTTTTCTATTCAGTAAGTCAAAGTTGTTTTGTAATCAATTTTATTTGCGATTTTCTTCAATTAAAACAAGTCGAAAGGGCCCTGCCTTAATAATGAATTATAAACCGTACGAGAAACGTTACAAATGCACTATTGTTGTGAGAACGGCATAATATATAACCTCTTGACCTGCAGTTGATTCCTAACACGATTGTAATGCCTGAACAAAGTAACGACTACCGTGTGGTTGTTTTCGGAGCTGGAGGTGTGGGAAAGAGCTCCTTGGTTGTTAGATTTGTTAAAGGCACTTTTAGGGAAAGTTACATTCCCACTATTGAAGACACATATCGACAAGTATGTATAGCTCCGCTTCAGCCAAAGCATGTTTTGCTTAACTAGTGTTATGTTTAGCACTAATATATGAATCAAACTAGACAAATTCCTTAAGATTAGTTTTATTTAATAGTTTAGACGGGTGCCAGTTTTTGAAAGCCTAGACCAAGACCCAATAACGTAAAAAATACAAATCTAAGGTTCAAACATCAGTTATCTTTAGTTCTCACTACTTCTGGATAGTAAAAAGAACAGTCAGTCATTCATAACTTTTGCTTAGCAACAAAAAGCTGTTTGACAAATGACGGCATTCCTTACAGACACAGTACACTTTTGTCTTAGTAAAAGTTAAATTGTATGTTTCATTTCTTCCATGGCTTTATTATGGATCCAGTTTTAAGGTACTTCATAATGGAAAAATTAAAGCAACCTACCAAATTTGTACTTTTTTTTTAGGATTTTTAGCAAAACAATAGTTTCAAGAATAAAAATAAATTAAAACATAGACCGATGACTGACAAGACTATAACTGTTCTTTCAGTTAGAGTTAGATAAGATGTCACAAACTAATAGAATAGCAACTCTGTGAGATTTAAAGTTACTTGCATGTATATGACGAGGTTTACGACACTTTTGAGACATTTAATTTTTAGCGACTTAACTTTGGGGGACAATCTTTATTAAATCTTTTGGTAACAGTACCGTATTCAGTTTTCTGATATTTTATCAATTTTTGAAAAAAATATTTATTAGGATGTTTACAGAAACCACAAATCCACTTGCAATTTTCAAAAAAACTGTTTCGTTAATTAATAAAAAATTGAGACACTTTCGGGACCCATGGAATGAAATGCGGTGCTGGGTGGGGTTTAAGAAATTAGAAAATATGTGTATATAAAACAGAAAGTAAGAAAACAGTTCTGCAGAAAAAATCAAATTTGAAATGCTTTTTTTTTGCATAGCCCTGGTAGCTGAGGCCGATAATCTTAAAAAAAGAAAGAAAAATTAGATTTTTTAACAACATAACCTCAAATGTATAGAAATATTAAATATTGGGCAATAAAAAAGTCAGTAAAGAAGTTTTAAAATCTGGCAACATTGTAAAATTAAAAAGGAATGCTAAACAGGTAAAAGTAAATCTTCCCAAGTTTGGTCGGATACATATGAAAAAAGTAGATAAAATACTAGTTAAAATATTTTTCCATTTGGATCGCCAACCACAACCAAACCTAACCTAACCAAGCCTAACCCAACCAAACCTAACCTAATCAAACCTAACCCTAATAAGGTATGCTATAATAAAATATCGTTAGTTTATTTCGTCTAATTGGTTGTAAAGTTCAAAAACATTTAAACTTGTTCAACATCACACATGGAGAAATCTTCCCTATAAATACATTAATCAAACTAAAATAATGAAATAAGTTTCAAGGAGATATCTTTAATATTTCTCTAACATCCCTCAATTTCAATGTAAAAACAACAAATGCAGCTTACAGTCACATTATATATTTGTTCTGGCCTATTCTTTCTATACCTGGTAGCCAAAGTTTATATTATTTGTAATTATTCATATTATGTTGGTATTGGTATACTTTGGTTTGTGTTATAGGCATAATTAACTGTGAAGATTTTTTGTTTAGATTTTACATTATAAAATTATTAATTTTTAGTGTATTCTTTGTAAATTACACAACGGGCAGCCCGTATATGAATGAATAAATAATTGGGGTCTCCTCAGTCACACAATGTTTTGAAGGCCTCCCTTTACAACTAACTGATATCAAAAAAAGGTCCTTCATCATGTACTTTCTTGATAAGCTGCTATTCCACCTCTTGCCCATGCATCGCATGTGGGGCTCAATACCTTCTGTCAGTTTTGGACTATAGTCCCCATGGCTCCACCCTTAATCCAGGCCTGAATGTATTTTGCACAGCATGTTTCCCTGATGAACTGTAAATTATAAAAATTTGTTCTTTTTATAAGTCTAGATAAAGAACTTGGGAAAATAATTACAGACACATCTCACTGATAATATTTAGTGTTTTTTGAGAGATTGTTGAAAAAATTATGAAAGCTGGAATGTTGTAAATGTAATTTAAATGTAACATTGATAAATTTTAGTGTGTTTTTTTAAAGAATAGTACTACTCTCAGTGCTACTTTGGATCTTGTTAATTTTAGATTGAATAATTTGGATATGGGAAATATTGTTATATTGGTGTTTGTTGACCTGTGTAAAGCTTTTGATGTTGTCAGTCATGACTGATTAGGAAACTAGAGTAATGAGTTTTAGAGGTATTTTTTATTTTTAATTTGGTAATTTTTACTTGAATGACAACAATATTTCACTATTGTTGGATTTAATAGTAAAATAGTATATAATTTCAGAGTGCCTCATAGCTTGGGGCCTTTTCTGTATACATTGTGTTTGCTAGGTCTGTGCTTGTCTGGTTTGACAGTACAGTACTAGTAACCAAAAGGGTAAACCCTTGTATGTAGTCATTTATATATGAAAGCGATGACTTTAAATAACTGGTCAATGAGTCACAATTAATAATTTTGACAGAACTATGTATGTTTTGGTTTATAATGCAAAGAAATATTGAAGAACTAACAATAATTTATTTTCATCATTTAAACACTGATATTTTAAACTGGATTGTTGAATAAAGATATTCATTATTATTAATATTATAAATGGGCTTCTAAATAACAAACTAAAAATTAGTTCTGATAATACAAAATATATTTTATTTAACCAAAAAAATAAAATAATAAACAAAATAGAATTAAAGGTAAAAAATGTATATTTTAAGAAAGTTGAAAATATAAAATACTTTTGCCTTATATTAGATGGTAAGCTAAATTTGATATAGATTACATAAAAAGCAAAATAGTTCCACTATCAATATTTACAATGCTTATTTTCTTTCTGTAATCAGAAAACTTAAGTATACCTAATGGGGAACTTTAACAAAACAAATTTTAACAAAATAAAAGTCCTTCAAAGTACAACACTTAAACTTCTTTCCAATCTTGATTACATGTTAGATACTAAAAGACTGAATCAAATTGTTCCAACCAATGGAACAAAAATATTAATATAAATTAGTAGTTATACAAAATAATGAACAATAGACAATGTGCTAACATGACAACATAAATTGGAGACTCCCACAAATGAATATGGCTTTGTGGAACCCGATGGGTGAAGTATCAGCAACTCTGTAACAGTTTGCCAGCTAGTGTAAAGACCATACGGAGTTATGTTACCTTTTTAAATATAAAAAATATTTATTTATTTTATTTATTCATTTGTCATGCATTGTTCTTAATGAACGAATACAATACAATTGATAACATCAAATGTGTGTTAAAATCAAGTATAAATTACATCAAAAATGCACTAATAATGCATTGTAGAACCTAATACAAGACATCAGAGGTCAATCAAACAATGCTTTGCGATGTGCTGGTATATTAAGATTATCCCTTCCCCTAGTGTTTAAATCGTTAGAATAGCTGTTAGGATTTTCAGCTTTTTAAAAACTCCTCTGCAACTTGGGCAATATTGCATACCTGTAATTGCCCTTATGATTCTTTTTGTGTTAGAAAAATTCTAGATGAATACTTCACAAAGTGTAAAATATGTATACTGTTCACATTTACATAGTTCATATGGTATATATAAATTTTCATTTAATTGCTAAAATAGTTAAGTCCCTTGTACAAATGTTGCAAGCATTGCTTAGGAAACACCTGCATTCAGGTTATGTATTAATAAGATACTAGCCTTAAAAAAAAATATAATTCTATTCACTTGTCTAGTAAGGATATATTTTGTTTTTTTTTTAATTTTCAAAGAAATCAGTTGAGTTCTGTTTTAGTAAGATCAATGATTTTTTAATTTTTTATTATTTATTATTTATTTTTGACCCCTAGAGGTAGGAAAGATATAATCAACGTGAAACTTATTTACTTGGTTTATGCTTTTTGTTTCAAATACTTCTATGTTATATTATTAACCTTGAGTTATAAAACCCACTGGGGGACTGGTAATGGTGGTTATTTGGCAACTGCCAATTGGGCCCCCAAGCTGAAAGGGTCCCAATGCCCTTGGAGGGACCCTCGACCCCAAAGCCTTGAATTTGCTAGTATGCAGTAATCGGGGAGATGTTTTTCTGTTTAAGCTTCTCAGTGGTATCTAGTATGTGGTCTTGTTATCTAATTAATTTTGCCAACTATATACATATAAAACATTGCACATTCCATTACTATAGTAATAAAATCATTATTATTGCTAAATAGAGTGATTTAAAATCATTATTATAAATTATGTTAATTTAATTTTGCACACATATTGTTATAGTAGCTTGTGATTATGTTTCATACTTTTTTATATTTTTATTATTTTATTTGTGTTGCAGTACATTTTGTTGCTTGATTTTACTTGATGTGCCCCATTTTCTTTGGCTTTGCTGATAAAGGGTGAGTATTCTGCTATAGAAATATTTCAGTTAATTTGATTAATAAAAGTTGTTACCCAGTGTCTTATTTTAGGTCATTAGCTGTAACAAAAATATATGTACTCTACAAATAACAGACACAACAGGATCACATCAGTTTCCTGCTATGCAAAGGCTCTCTATTAGTAAAGGTATGAATCGATATCAAACAAGTTAAACTTTTATATAGTATCTTCATTAGTAAGCAAGAAAGCAAAGATCTTTAATTCACGAGATTGGAATATTGAATGAGTTCAGAGAAATCTAAGTCGGTTTTTATACCTGACTTGTGCTCACAGAATTGTGAGTTACTGGAACGATCTGTTTTCACATATGATGAATGAAATTATTAGAATGTTTATAAATTTCGATAAATGCTGTAAGTGAGGAAACTGATCTTTATACTGGGTTAGGTGAGCACAAGTCAGGTATAAAAGCTCGCTTAGATCTGTCCAGTTCATTCAGTGTTCCAATCCTATGGAGTAAAAATTCCTGAAGGCATATTTTCGGCAGAACATTTTTTATTCATTCATTCATCAAGGTGATTTCTTAATTGAGGATAGCTAAAAAGGCTTCTATTCTGGAATATTTAATTTTTTAGGACACGCATTTATTCTTGTATATTCTGTATGCAGTCGCCAGAGTTTGGAGGAATTAAAACCTATCTATGATGTAATAAAAGACTTGAAAGGACCAGATTTGAGTCAGATTCCGATTATGCTTACAGGGAACAAATGTGATGAAAGTGCTGAATTACGAGAGGTAATAAGACCCAGGCAGTTTTTAAGTTAAATTCAAAATAATGTCTTTTTTGTTTAACTTATAGTATGGTAAAGTTGTAATTTTTTATTTTTTTGTTTGCCAAATTTAGTACAAATCATCTTGCTCAAATAACTTATGTTACAATACTTATGAATATTAATACCAAATTAAACAAAGAAAACATATACAAATTGTCTACTGAAATTATAAAAAGAAACACCTATGTATGATAATACCTATATAGTTTTTTAATAGATGGCTAAAAATGGAAGTATGCATTTTTGCCTTATTTTAGGGCTAAAAGTCTATATAAACATGTGCCAGCAAGGCCTTCTTTTTGAGATACAAGGTGTTAAAAGTTTTTTTTTCATGGAACTCACACATACCTCACACATTTCCACTCTAATTATTCAAATTTGACGTACATTATACTGTATCTTTTACAGAAAAAAACACCCATACCTTAAATTTACAGGAAAATACAAAGAAGGCTTTTTATAATAATCAAATTTTATATTCTGATAATAAAAATAAGACTCCTTAATCTATGATTAATAACCTCAGAAATATATCTGCTGATGAAACACATAATATTCAATTAAGGAAGAAAATAAACTTATAACTTCTCCAACAAAAGGAGATGACATCGTGAATAACTCTTTTATATCCGCACCTGTAAATATTGTACAAAATATTACTTCTACCGATGTAGATTGAATTCCTATTAAACAAAACCCAAACTCTTTTGTGTTTCTTCCATACACAGAAAATGAGATAGTCAGTCTATTTTCTGAAATAAAAAAATTAAGAGTCACAAGATATGGATGGGTTGTATAGTCTAGTACAGGGGTCTCCAAACTACGGCCCGCCAGTGCTATCAATCCAGCCCGCGACAGCTTAAGACTAGTATCATCAATCCGGCCCTTGACAGCCAATGTCTTATTGTGGTTACTATTGCTGTGATAAGTTGAAAAAGAAAACAGAATGATAATTACTCGGTTTTATTTACTTGCAAGGTAAAACTATTATAAATAATAAAACAATTATTAAATATATGAAAATTCAGCTTGAAAAAACTGCTTGACGCTTGATTTCAAATTGTGTGCCATAACTACTTGTGGTATAGGGATCAACTAGTAAATTAGTTAACTAATTAAAAAGTCATACTAACTAAACTCGGTCGGTCCTTCTGTCGGTCTGTCTGTCTGACTACTTATCCGATTGATTTCAAATTTTGGTCAAAAATTAAAGGTCATATGTGGATGACCTGGTAATATTTTGGTGAATATCCAATGTGGTGAAACAAAATGGTGGCCTAGTGAAATGTTAAAAAATTATTATTAGCAAGCTACTCATCCAATTTATCTCAAATTTTGCAAATACAAGTATTATGTTGAAATCGACTAGTATTATTTTAGTACGAATCCAAGATGGCGGACCAAAATGGTGGTCTAATAAAATATGTAAAAATTCAGTCTGAAAAACTGCTTAATGGTTTCTTGTGCCTATTCACAAAAAGGGTGATAAATCTGAAATCAATAACTATAGAGGAATTTCAATAAACTCCGCCATTCCAAAACTCCTCGAGGCTATTTTGACTGACGAAATATTTTACACCTACAAAAATTACATTTCCCCGAGTCAACATGGCTTTTATCAGGGTCGCTCTACAGCAACCAATCTTGCCATATACCAGGATTATCTGGTCTCCTCTGTCGAAGCGCGTGATCAAGTGGACTGCATCTATACAGATTTATCGAAAGCATTTGATAGTGTACATCACACACTATTAATGAAGAAGCTTTCTGATATTGGTATCTCGGGCAATTACTTAAAATGGATCGCCTCTTATCTTAGTCATCGTAATCAACGGGTCGTGGTGCAAAACTTAGTTTCTCGTGATATTTTAGTCACCTCAGGAGTGCCACAAGTGTCCCACATTGGATCCATATTATTCCTCCTCTTCATAAATGATGCCTCTTCCTGTTTTAGGAATAGTAACTGCCTTTTGTTTGCTGATGACTTGAAATTCTTTAGCTCTAATACGATCCAAAATTCGGCGCTACAATCGGATTTGGACCGCTTTGTCAAATGGTGCGATAACTGTCTTTCCCTTAATGTTGCCAAGTGTAATTCGCTTTACAAGATCACCTAACCCCATTCCAAATACTTACAAAATTGGTAACACAACTCTTGAAATTTCCTCTTGTGTGAACGATTTGGGCGTCATATTCGACAGCTATCTATCATCAGCAGTCTATCTTTTAACCAACAAATAGACTCAATTGTATGTAAAGCTTTTAGAATGCTGGGATTCATTAAAAGACATTTTTGACATTTCAGCGATACTAACGTCATAAATGCAACTGCTTTGTTAGAAGCTTACTGGAATATTGTTCAGGTAGGGAAGGATAAGGAACATATTAGAGCAAAGATTATCATGCAGAATAATCTTGATTCGAATAAGAATGGTTTTCAGGTGGATGTACTGAAACTGTACTGTACTGAAAAAAAGAAAGAATGTGTAAATTGCATGAAAGCAAATAAAAAGTTTGGGACAAACCTTCTGACTGATCATGTGGCGTGGGATAGAAACTGCCCATGTTTGCAGAGCGTTGAGGATCAGTGTAGAAATAGAGTCAATTATAGCCCCATATAGCAATTAAATGTTTGCTGTTTGAATGTCCAAAGTTTTTGTGCAATAAAGAGGAGCTGTGTAATTAGTTTCAAGCAAGTTGTATAGATGTTCTTATTGCTACAGAGTCAAGGGTGACAAAGGATATTCGTGATAGTGAAATTGTGATGGAGGGCTTCTCTGTTGTACGGTGTAATTCAGCCAGCAGGTATACTGGAGGTGTTTTATGTTATATACAAGACCATATTTCATATAAAGTTCTTGATATTAAAGAAATAGATAGGTCCCTGTGGCTAATAACTATTGAAATAATGAAGTGTATAGTAACAGGGATCTACCATTCACCAAGTGCGCAGCTGATTTTTTGCATTTGATGGAGGAAATACTTGAAGAAAGTGTGTTGATGGAATGTGAATCACTATACATGGTGGGAGATTTCAATATTAATCTGGATGTTGCAAAACCAACTTTTTACAGTACAAGACGGGTCGACTTAATGCAAGCATTTAATTTAACACAAAGGGTAACAGATTTCACACGTATTGATGGTATACATAGGACAATAGTAGATTTATTATTTACCGACAATCAATCGACGAATGTGGAAATTAGGAGAACCCCTAAAATTACATATCACGACATGCTTGTTTTTAAAATAGGTAAATTGAATGAGGGAAGCACAAAAGGAAAATCATCAAATCATGTGAAAGGTAGTACTTATATACAGTGTAGAAATTTAAAGAAGCTAAACAAAAATACCTTTGAAACCGAATTAGAGAAAAGAGATTGGTTAACTATAGGCAGTGTAGAGGTATTATCAGAATCCTTTCATAAAAATGTGATAAAATCACTGGAAGTAATGGCACCACTTTATACTGTAAAAAGTGATCGAGAAAAGAAGAAATGGTTTGACCAGGAATTAAAAAACCTAATTAAAGAGCGTGACAAATTATACCAAAAAGCAAGATTGGAATGCTCTGAACAAAACTGGGAAGCTTATTGACAAACAAGGAACAGAGTGACACAGGAAATAAGAAGTAAAAAGTGTAAACATTATGAAGATGTGATTGATAGAAATAAAGGAGACAGTAAAGCCATGTGGAAAAGTATAAAAGAGGTTTTGGGACAAAATAAAAAAAGTGAAATTAAAGAAGTGTACTTTAATGGAAAGAAGGAAAAAGAAAAAGTCATAATTGTTGAAAGTTTTAATTCATTTTTTATTAAGAGCATAGAAGATATTGTAAATAAATCTTTAATCGCAAATCCTGTTCAACTACAACTGAATAATAAGGAAATTTTAAATATTGATTTTCTGAGTGAATTTACTACGGTTTCAGAGAAAGAAGTAATCAAGATCTTTAGTGACCTTAAAAAATACTAGTCTCTAGACAGAATATCAAAGAATATATTAAAGAAGGGAAGTAAAGTGACTGCGAGAGAGTTAACTAAAATAATTAATACATCATTGATAGAAGGTGAAGTTCCAAAGAGTTGGAAGGAATCTATAGTTGTTCCCGTTCAAAAAATTCAAAACACAAAAAAATGTGAGGAATTTAGGCCTGTAAATATGGTGTCACTTTGTGAAAAAACTCTGGAGTTGTTTGTAAAGAAACAGCTTATGGACCACCTACATCGGAATGATATTGTAATAGAAAACCAATTTGGCTTCCATGATCAGCATTCCTGTGAGACAGCTATTCAGTTAGTCATTACTAAGAGGAAGGAGGTACTGGATGTAAATAAAGTGGTGCTGACAGTGTTTATAGATTTTAAGAGAGTGTTTGAAACTATTGATCGGGACATACTATTAGAAAAACTTATGGTATTGTGGGAAAGGCAAATAAATGGTTTAGTAATTATTTAAAGGACAGATGCCAAAGAGTTAAAGTGGGTGATTTTTGTCTTCCCCTAAAATTGTTAAATATGGTGTCCCTCAAGGGACTGTTTTAGGATGTACATTGTTCATACTGTATATAAATGATATTATAGATTGTGTAGATAATGATGTTGTAATAAATTTGTTTGCTGACGATACAGTGTTATCTGTGGTGGCTGATGATGTGGAGAAGGCTAGGGTTAAAATGCCATGTAATAAATAATTTAGGAAATTGGTTAGGAATAAATAACTTATATGTAAATGTAAAGAAAACAAAAGCAATGTTATTTTGTACTAAAAAGAATGTAATAGAGCCAGATTTATTTATGTTAAATGAAAGATTAGAATTTTTAACTGAAATGAATTATAATAGACAATGAACTTGAATTTTCTAAACATTCAAAATATATATGTGATAAGATAGGTAAAAAAGTAAATTATTTCAGAAGAATTAGTCACAGCTTGTCATTGATGTCTAGGATTACAATCTAAAAATCCATCATTGCTCCACACTTTGAATACTGCCCTATAATATTATTTTATGTTGATGAGAATAACAAGGCTATACTACAAAAACTTCAGAATAGAGAAATGAGGACTGTTCTAAGGGTAAATAGGTACACTAGTGTTAGAATGATGTCGGATACTTTAAAATTTTTGAGTGTAAATCAAAGACTGGTATATCATAATTTAAGTTTTATTTATAAGATGTTGCACCACATGTTACCTAAATACTTGATTGATAGGATAATGTTTGTGAATGATATACATGGTTATAACATGAGATCAGCGGGAAATATATTTGTGCCTAGAGCAAATAAAACGATTACTCAAAAATCTTTGTTTTATCGAGGTGTATGTATTTATAATACATTGCCACTCGATATAAAATCTTCCCAAACTCTGAGAGAATTTAAAAGAAATGTTTGCACATTTATTAAGGAAACATTCAATTGAGGTGTACTCTTTTGACTTCTCTTAATATATTTAAGCCTTATATTGTTTAATTAATTGGGGAGGTGGCAATTTTAGGTTAGATTATAAGATAGAGGGAGTGCCGTGATTGTATTAGTATATCATATTTAGTTCCTACCATTATTATTGTAATGTTTTAGCAAAGTTATGCTAATAAATTATTTGTTTGTTTGTTTGTTTAGTAATTTGGCAGCCCCATTATGCATGCCATATAGATAGGATAGAAAGAGTAAATTTGTAAAATACTTATTATTTAAATTCCATTTTCCTTATAAATATGTCTCCTATGAAACAAGACTACTACTGTGCAGTATGCAAAGTTTAGCCCAGAGACGCAAACATGCTCAACTCCTATTTCTGTTCAAGTTGCTTAATGGTATGATCCACTGTGAGCACCTATTGAGTCAGGTAAACTTTTTGGTTCCAGCCCGACGTGCTCGTCACACTTCCCTTTTCCTTGTAAGGAGGCACAGGTCTAACTATGGTCAAAACTCATTTATTGATTGCCTTTGCTTAAATTATAATAGATTTTTCTTCGACTGTGATATATTTAGTATTAGCCTTCAGACCCTCAAAAAATTCCTTAGATTCGGCGCTATTTAATTGTTTAAAGGTTCGTGCTTCATTCCTCTCTCGCTTTACTCTATATTTTTATTTTATATGTATTTTTGAATTTTATTGTTTATAGCAGGTTTTATATATCTTTATGTTTTAGTGTCCATAGATGCCAAAAAATATGTTTAATAAATTCCATTGGTCTGTCTGTCGGTCTGTCTGTCTGTGTGTCAGTTCGCGGCATAGCTTAAAGACTACTAACTGTTTGACTTTTAAATTTTGGTCAAAAATTAAGGGTCATATGGGGATGATGTGGTAATACTTTGATGAAAGTCCAATATATATTTATATATGTATATATAGGGTCTATTTCCTGCATGAACCCCATATTATCAGTCTAAACCTACTCTGTTGGCCTGCAGATATTTACCAGATATTAAGTTTCCATGGTTTTCGTTTAACGGTACTCTTATTGTTATGTTAAAATTGTGTATCATTTGCTGTTAGGATCCAGTAAAGAAACAAAAAACTTTTTAAATTGTCGACGTTTCGCAACTTTATTGTTGCATGCTCAGGACACATAGATTCTATATCCTGCATGAAACTCATATTATCAATGTTTACCTTCTACGTTGGTCCTCTGATATTTTCCAGATATTAAGTTTCTAAATGGTTTTCGTTAACGGTCCTCTTGTTTTTATGTTAGAGTGGTGTATTATTTGGGGTTAGGATCCAGTAAAAAAAAACAAAAGTCTTTAATTTGTCGACGTTTCGCAACTTTATTATTGCATTCTCTAGACACATAGATTTTATATCCTGCATGAAATTGTTGGAAGTTCTTTACATCATTTCGCAAGTATAATACATTTTTATTTTACATTTGTTGTTAATACCTATCAAATCTAGTCCATAAGTTAACCTTTTATTAAGTTGAACACCTACTACTCTAAATATTAATATGAATACCTAAAGTAACTAATACAGTTATTGATCGTTCCCCGTAGATGTATTCATTGCGTTAAAATAACGCGCGGCCTCGTATACGGCTTTTTGGAGCACAAAGGAGAGAGAGAACTGTTTCTTTCTTTAAACTGTGGTTATGGTTTGTTCAACAGAAGGTTCTCCTATTTGACTTGGTGTATCAACCGCTTTATATTTCACATGTGTATTTTATCATTGACATTCCTTACTTTTTGCTCTCATGTACGTTTGAGTTTGCTTGTCTTGATGACTGACATCAGACAGTAAGTTCAACCTTTGCTGCTTGTGCTTCTATTCTATAAGAGGTAGTATGTCAAAGAGATGGAAAACGCTCTATTAAATTAATGGAGTCAATAGAAATAAATTGCCTCTTATGTCAGGGTCTTTCTCAAGTTTCTCAGGTATCTTTTAGTATATGTAAAATCAGAGGCACTGACTTTGTAAAATGACCACGGGACACATGAATATTTCTACAAGCTTACGGAGATTTTGCGCCATAAAAATTTCTTTTTTTTCAAATTTAGGGAAGTAAACAGTTTATCAAAGTAATAACCTTTATATTAAGCACCCTGCATACAGCTTTGTAAAAAATCTGCGCCCATTAGGTTATATATTTTCTCATAATATCGAAAGCAAAACAACAGATTTACATCATTTTCAAATTTCATAAAAAATCGTAGAACCTTTTACGTGTTGTGGTCCGGTTTATTATTGCTTTTATTAAGTGAACAAGTACTTCCATATTATCTTTAAACGTTACATTATTATAAGGCTCTAAAGGATTTTTTTTGTTTAGGTTTCAACTTCAGAAGGTCAGGCGCAAGCTGCGGAATGGAGTGTTAGTTTTATGGAAACTTCAGCAAAAACAAACCACAATGTGAAACAGTTGTTTCAAGAATTATTGAATCTCGAAAAATCTCGCAACGTCAGTTTGAACGTAGGAGGCAAGGCCAATAGTCGGGTAGCCAAAGATAAATGTGAGGTTATGTAAAATGTTTTTCGTAATTATTCTGTTTCGCCTTTTCTTTCTCGGCATAAAATGTCTTTCATGTCTTAGATTGCCAGGAAATTTCAGTTTGTTCAGTTCAATTTTAGGGGCAGATTTTTAAATAGCCGAATTTACATTAATAAGCTGTTAACTTTCTATTTATACCTTTTAGTCCCCGCAGTTAAGAATTTGGTAGTAATAACTACTACTCATGACCATTTATATATTTTTTGTGTGTATCAAATTTACAAATTTAATTACACATGTTTGAATTTCTATTTTCAAAAATGGTAAATATATTTTAGCACTGTTACTCCATTTATGTTTGGTTTTTTTTTATTTATTTTTTTTTGTAGTTAGTGAAGATTCTTATGGTTTGATTCCAAAAGAAAAGATACTTGGAAGTTAATTCATTACAGTGTTATACCATGTGCCATTTTTTAAGATTTTTATACTTTTTGTTCAGTATCATTGCCTGTAGGTGGTGTTATTTATAACAAGACCAACCAAAATCGAAATAGATTACTAAAAAAAAAAGCGATGTGCAGGTAGTTAAAAATAGACATGCTTCTCATTAATATAGTTAAAATTTGATAAAAGGGCTTTAAAGAAACTGTTTTGGGTAGGGTTGGAAGTGGCACTCTCACCTTCCAATGCAGTTAATCTGGTGAATATTTAGCTCTGCATCATTGGTCTATGGCAACAGGGCAGACTAGGGATGGGCAATATAATCAATTAATAATGGAGTTGATTGCCTTTTTTTTTAATTAATTTTTTGATTAACTAATATTTGATTAATCGATATTTTGATTATTTGATAAATCGATATATATATTATATTTAAAGTCTATTACTTAAGAGATCAATTCATATAAAAACTGTTATCAATGTATCAAATCTATTGTGTAGTTGATTGCTCAGTAATAATAATACAGGGTGTTAGGGGTTTGACTACAAATATTTTCACACATGATAGTATGGACTATGAGGTTTTTTTTTAATTGAAATATCTACCCAATCTAAATTTAGAGGAAAAGAACTGTAATAAAAACTTTTTTTAACTTAATAAGATCTTACAAAAATTGGCAGCATTGTTTATCATAAAAGAGATTTAACACCATTCAATGAACAACCAAACAGTACATTTGCTTTCCCAGGCTACGGAGCCTTAGTTTTGTGTTAGTTCAAGTTCAAATATGTAGTGTGCTTTTCAAAATGTTTACAAATGAAGCATATGATGTGAAAGTAACACGTTAAATATTTAGGTTCATGAAAATTTGCTTTGTGATACCTATGGGGGCGTGTTTAATGTGAGTATTTGTTTTAATTTTTTATAATACTTTTTTTTTTATTTCTTTGTGCTACATATTAGAGTTTTTGGTAATTTGATATTTTTTAATAAGTTTTGGAGATTAAAAAACTAAAATAACTATTTCTGTAGTCTTGTGGAGTTAAAAATGCGCAAATAATTTGTCTCGGAAATTATTATTGTTTATTTACAATGACTTGTAGGTTCTTTCTAGTTCGCTATACTGTAAACCTTTTTTGTTGAGAAAACACAGCTGAACAGGCCTGAGTTGCTGAAATATAATCATGTACAGAGTTATTGGTTATAAATATCACCCCCCTCTAACATCTTTATTTATAAAGATAAAAAGCTCATTTTTTTTACCGAGTTGTAGGGAATCGACTGAATTTTTTTATTGACAATATTAATATGATATAGGGTGTTTCACAAAGACGCACTGAATCAAACTTATATTTTTTTAAATGGAACAGCCCGCATATTATCGAAAATTTAGATTCTACTCGTAAAACTAATAATTTTATGTATTTAAAATTTTCGCGTATTTTCAACTATTTTCGAGATAATGGCAGTTGAAAAATGAAAATTTGAGATTTCGAAGTTCTGTCAAATTTGAAAGGATCAAATTACAGTAAAACAGTGTGCACTTTTTTATCTTAGTTTTTGAAACTCTATTTAGTGACACTAATGCCCGATCAAACGGAGAATATCAATTTTTGACAGTTCCAGAAAAAATCTTTAATTTCACAATAATCTTGAAACTAGTATCACTGGCTTTTTACCAACCAGCCTTGTCTAATAATTGCAACAGCAAAATAGTTAAAGATGATTAAAAATGTAGAGAATCGTCTGAATTTTTTTATCGACAATATAAAAAGGGCACCGAATTAAACTTTTTTTTTAAGAAACACCCTGTATATTATCGAATATTTAGATTTTCCTTGTAAAACTATTTTTTTTTGTACTGAACATTTTTGCGTATCTTCAACTGTTTTCGAGATAATGGCAGTGGAAAATTTGAAGGGCTGTCAAATCCCATTAAATCAATTTTCCAAAATAAAACCTAATTTCGTATATTATTGCCGGATTCTAAATAAAATTCTACCATACTTCTGACCCAAAATTGGTTATAGAACGAAGATTTCAGTTTCAATTCGGGTTTAATGTTTTTTGCTTACTGATGGACAATAAATTTGCTTATTGTAACGATGAAAATTATATATATATATATATATATATATATATATATATATATATATAGTTTTTATATATATACATATATATATATACGATATATATATATATATATATATATAGAATTATATGGAATATATATATATATATATATATATATATATATATATATATATATATATATATATATATATATATATATATATAGGATGTATATATGTATATAGCTTTATACGAATATATATATATATATATATATATATATATACCAATTATATATGTTATATATATATATATATATATATATATATATATATATATATATATATATATATATATCTTTCTTTTGCTAAAAATTAACGATTATGTATTATTTGTTTGTTTAATTATCACTTATAATATCTAACACCTTTAGATTACAAATTGTATTAAAAAAATACATTTTGGATTATTCACCGTATTTAAAACTGTCTGTTTATTTCAAATATTTGTCAGTACGAGGTAAATAAAACCTTACATGGCCTAACTAGTTAAGTGATTCGCTAAGCAGGTGCCGAGGCGGGTGCTTTTGTTGTGGATGGTCTTTGAAAACAGGAAAATATTCAAAGTTGGCTTGTATCTGAAAAATGGTGGGAGATGGTTATAGGAACATATATGGAAATATTGTAGGTAAGGTATTGGTTTATTCGAAGATACTATAAAATACAGGGTGTTGAATTTAAAATAAATGAGTTTTCACCATTACTAAATTTCGATAAAAATGCCCTTTTTATACGACACCCTCTTTGATATATCGCTATTCTAACATATAGTTATTTTAAATATATGCACTCTCTAACCCAGAAAAAAAATCTAGTAATTATCTCGCTTACGCAGGTAAATATGGAATTTTATTAACGTGGTGATTTTCTAAAAAAAAATCATAAATTAATTTTTTTAGAGAAAAATAGGAGATAAGTATAGGAAGATGTTAACAAAAGTTACTTATACAAAAAAAAACTATAAAATCGTGCATAGAATCAGAAACTGCGATAAAATATAGGGTGTTCTATTTGAAATTTCAATGTTGCTATTGGTTTATATATATATATATATATATATATATATATATATATATATATATATATATATATATATATATATTATATATATGTCCGATATATATGCCGATATTTATATATAAATATATTTCATATATATATATATATATATATATATATATATATATATATATATATATGTATATATATATATATATATATATATATATATATATATATATATATATATATATATATATATATATATATATAGTAGCATTTGACATTATTCAATCAAATTTGCTAATGAGAGCATCAGAATGTCTTATTCAGAGAATGAAAACGCGAAATTTACGAACTTTATATAAAAAATATTTATAATGCCATACGGGAATACCGAAGACTTTATGAAGGACTAATGAGAATTCCTACCAATAAAACAAGTTTATCAGAAAGTTTCACATGAATCATCTTTAAACGGAAGAAGAGAACAATTCAAATAAATCAACAACATGAGAATGAAGAATTGGAGATCCTTCTGTATTTTCATTCCACTCTGGTCGACAATCCGTGTACCTTTGGTGTGCGATTCATAACGTTAGAGTTTTAGGGCCAATATTTTATAATGAAAATATGAACGGGCATAATTATTTAGAGCTAATCAAACTAGTAGTTCAAACTTTAGCTCAACGTGTTTGTGATATATTTTGGCAACAACAACAAAATTGTTCGTTTTGGATCGGTAGATTCGGCCAGATAAGGTGGCCACCAAATAGCCCAGACTTGACCGTAATGGATACTTATCTATGGTGCTTTTTAAAAGGAAAGTTGGGAGCAGCTAATGGTTCATATTATAAGAAAAAGAAATTGAAACACCAAATCATCGCAGTCAGGGAACTATTTTGGCAGCTATAGAAAGGCAGAAGAGAATTTATAGGAAATGCATTGAGCAAAATGGGGGGCACGTGGAACATTAAATTCAATAACCTAAATATTGTCGTGGGCAGAGTAAAAGTTACTGTTATTGTCATCTTCATGTTGCTCATTTATTTTCCGGATTTCATTTTTGTTTTATTTAGAATTGGCCAAACTAAATATAATATAATTATTAATAGGGGTGAGTTGAATCTCTAATTTTTAAAAATAAAATTTTAACAACTATATCCTAGGATCAGTTTTTTCAGCGTTTTCATAACTCCGCAATGCGAGGTTTGATTTCTCTGTTTTCAAATTCAGTTATTTGTAAAACATACAAAAATCCTCACAACTCTACTGCATTAATTTTTTTTTGGAACTTTCTAAACAAGCAAGGTAACATGGTCTGAAATTACTTAAAATAAGCTACTATCTGCCCAGGGCAACGATAGCTTTTGAAAAGTTAAGATATCGTCATAATAAACGTCATTTTTAATCATCTTTAAATATTTTGCTGTTGCAATTATTAGACAAGGTTGGTTGGTACAAAGCCAGTGATACTAGTTTCAAGATTATTGTGAAATTAAAGATTTTTTCTGGAACTGTCAAAAATTGATTTTCTGCGTTTGATCGGGCGTTAGTGTCATTAAATAGAGTTTCAAAAACTAAGATAAAAACTGCACACCGTTTTACTCTAATTTGATCCTTTCAAATTTGACAGCACTTTGAAATCTATTTTTCAACTGCCATTATCTCGAAAACAGTTGAAGTTACGCGAAAATTTTAAATACACAAAATTATTAGTTTCACGAGTAGAATCTACATATTTCGATAATAAACAGGGTGTTACATTTAAAAAAATATAAGTTTGATTCGGTGCGTCTTTGTGAAACACCCTGTATCATATTTATATTATCAATAAAAAATTTAGACGATTCCCTACAGTTCAGTAAAAAAATGAGCTTTCTATCTTTAAAAATAAAGATTTTATAGGGGGGTAACATTTATAACTAATAACCCTGTACAACGTAGCAAGGTTGGCATGTTTTCGAGAATTTAGACGAAAACTCCAAAATTAAACATTTTAAAATGTAAAATTTCGAAAATCATTTAGAACTGATCGATGGTATCACCTGATAAAATATTTGTAGTCAAACCCCTAACACCCAGTATATTCACGTATGAGTATGCAACCAAATTGTAACAAACGTTAATATTGATATTTCAAATCTCGATTTTACGAAAAAAATAGTTTATTAAACAAACGAATTAATTTATATAGGAAATAATCTATAGGAATTTCTTAAAAAAGGCGATTATTCGAAAAATTAAGTAATCGAAAAAATCGATTAATCGGAACTAATCGATTATTTGCAATCGATTATTGCTTTGGATAATCACCCAGCCCTAGTGCGTACACATGGTACCAGTACAGACGTTCTTTGGTATATAGAGTTTTTTTAATATATATTAAAAAATTATTTAGAATAGTTAAAATATCATCTACTTTTTTAGCTTCTTTTAAAAACGTTTAGTAAAAAAATATTTTATTCTGCAATATATTAAATATTTCATTTTGTTTTTTATTTTTTATAAATTTTTAATTTGTTTCCTTTGCCACTTGATGTGTTTTACCAGGCATGTGCAAGTGTGTTAGTACAAGATGCTAACGCCACACGCTTATAATTATTAACAATATCAAGCTAATCAAATTCAGCAATTAGTTCCTGGTCCTTTAAAGATTCCCGTTTGTTTTTAGTAATGTAAAGAATAGTAAGTATTGGCTGTGTAATGCTACTTTAATATGAAATTACGTTTAGAAAATGCATAACATTTCACGCAAATTAAGTTGAATATATTTTTTTCTTAAACATAATAAGACTTGTTGATGTAATTTTCAGTTGGGTAAGTGCGTTGTTATTACTACAGTATCAATCGTTAACACAGTATATCAAGTACCTTCGGTTTCTGAACATATGATCTCTCATATCTTGATTTATATAAATGTAGTCATAATTACTGAGAAAACGCTCTTTTTATGGTATATTTTGATACAATATTCGTAACCTGTTTAATATCTAGCTTTTTGACCAAAATGCGACTTTATAAACTTTATTACAGTATTACATTTTATAGTATTTGTAGAGGTTGGTAGATTTTTACCTATTGTTCGAAACGTACGTTTTCGGCTTGTTGTATACATGATACACACGTGCATTGTTAAAGTTATTATCTTGCATGTTGTTTTAAATGTATATGTTTCATTAATGCAATTCGACTTTCATTTCCTAATTACTATTTGTTTATTGCCTGAGGTACCTAATTCAATATAATGGATAGTTAGATCTTTTAAACAATTTATTTAACTTAAAAAGTCAGAGAATTAGAAATATCACTCAGTGTTTAATTCTCAGAAAATAAAATACTAATCCCGAGTTAAAAGTATTAAAAGTAAGATATAGAAATGAAGCTTTCACGGCTTTGGTAAGTTAAAAAGTCATAGTTCCTGGGATTAGATGGTATCAAATTGGAATTACTATCCGACGTTTCGCCTTCGGTTGCATGACGCATCTTCAGGGATTTATTTTACGAGATCTGAACACATAATGAACTCGGAGAGATTCAGGCTATGTCCAGCGATATGCTGGTCTTCAGCTACAGTGGACTGAACAGTTTGTTTCTTTTTAATACATCGTTCATGTTCCTAGTGAATTAATAACCGATTGTGCTGGATGGTAGTGGGAATTTAAATTTCAGTATCTATTTGAATGCGTCGATTTTCTTATATAAAATGTTCTAAGGTACCATTTTCCTTCCTTTGAACAAGTACATCTAAAAAGGGAATCGTTCCATTCGAGGAGCCCAAGTCGGGTATAAAAGCACGCCTGAATCTCTACGAGCTGATTCAGTGTTGAGATCTGATGGAGTAAAGATCCCTAAAGATGCCTCCTGCAATCGAAGGCGAAACGTCGAATAGTAATTCCAATATGACCCGGTCTAATCCCAAGAACAATGATTCCTTGTAAATGTGATTAAAAATCGAACAAAAATTAAGGACACGCACCACAAAAAAAACATACATTTTTCTACTAGGTATTGGGTAACATTTAAAAGCACTGTTTTACTTTAATGTTTCAAAGGCTATCACTGAATATCTCATATTTTTCTTAATGAAAAAGTGCAGTCTTAATATTTTGTAGTGCTTGGGTCATCTTTATTTAGAAACCGTTCAATTATTTCTCTATTAATAAGACAATTTTATTAGTCAATTAATCATTTTTTGAACAATTTTAATTCTTATTTTAAACCTAAGGATTAGTTCCTTGTTGAAATGTTGGATTTAATATGTTTTGATTGTCACAAATATAGTTTCCAGAGTGTTCCTTTGAACAAACAAATGGCTGTGACATTTTTTTTGTTTTAAAGATAAAGTTGCTGAATTTATATTCTTTTCACTCTTATTAATCCGATCTATATAGACTGAAAATTGGTAGAGACGTTTAAAATAATATAGCAAATGAAAAGTCAAAAGTCTCCATCAATTCTACTTGTGTTAAAATTTTATTTAAGGTGAAAATATCTATTTTCCGAAAAATATTTTCTAAACATTTAACTTTTACCTCAATTTAGTTATTACAAAGTTTATATGTAGATTATAAAATTCTCTACAAAGGGTTAAGTATACAAAATTAAAGGGGCTGATTTCAAAAATACAACAGTTTTAAATACTGACGAAGGTTATTCCCAAAGTGATCATAGATAAAAGATAAATCTGTCTCATTTGTAGAAGTATGATTAGGAACCCTGAATCTGGGGATGGGTATTAAATGATAACAGTTCGGGACCAATTCAAACTCTACTCCCATCTGCTTCAGAAAAACTTCAATCAAAACAAATGGTAATGATTATAATATCAGTGAACAGATATCTGTTTCATCTTGTTTCTTAAAGCAATTTATAGAAATTCAGAAACAAGAGGAAGAGAAGAGAAAAAGACTGTTCACTTAAATATAATTTGAAGGTCATTAACCTCAATTTAAAATATCAATAATAATGAGTTATAATACCATAAGTGTATAAAAATAACCGAAAATTCTGAGAAAAAATCGTGTTGCCTGGAAACTGGACTTTATTTTCTGTATTGTTTCATTGTTAAAATAGCCCGACTTCAAAGTGGGAGGGATATTTTTTTGAAACAATAAAGAAAATATAAAAGTGTGGCTTTTTATAGACAACACTATTTTTTAGAATTTTCAGGTGAATTTTTATGTACAAATGGTATACAGTGAGCATTATTTCATTTATTTATAAATTTATTGTAAAAAGTACAGTTGCATTTTACCAACTCGACGTAAGCATCATGGTTCATATTGACATGTTTATACATGACGTGAGTTCTCAGTAGCATTATTTTAGTGTATATTCATATGCCGTATATCGTATATTACACCTATTTTTTGAAAGACTTTGATTTGAAGGAGGGCTGATTCAGTATACACAGATTTCTCTAAGGCCTTCGACAGAGTCAATTTTGATATTTTATATGCAAAACTAAAAGACAATGGTCTTGATGGCAGATTTTTAACATGTGTAATGTCCTTGTCTGGAAGGAGACACATTGTAAAAGTTAACAACAGCTACTATTCAGAACCTTTTATGGTTACATTGGGTGTACTATAAGGTGCACTCCTGTTTAGTCAGTTCATAGATGACGTCACCAACTGTTTTCATCATTGCAGCATTCTCTTATATGATCTAAAGATTTTAGAATTATCAATAATGATCTTAACATGATGTCACTGATTACAAAAAAATGTATGTACATACAATTTTCAAAGTGTAGAAACACACCTATGAATGAGTATTTCTTGATTGGTGAACCAATTGAGAAAATGAATGTGGTTCGTGACTTGGGTGTTTGTTTTGACAGTAAGTTGACATTTGTCGATCATATTAAAATATGTTTCAATAAAGCATCGTCATTAAGACAATCTAATATGTTTGAACTTGAAGAACATAAAATAATGTATGGTCAAAATAACTCAGCAAATAGAATGATGCTAAATGCAAATACAGTAGGCCTTGATTTCTTTAATATGTCACTCCCCAATTTAAAAGGGCAATTGCAAGACTGTGACCTCTCCACTAGTTTGTGTTAAGTGACTGGAGTTTTATTTTTGTACTTTATCTCTATTCAGGGAAAGTTTGTACATGTTTTGTAACATTTTAAACTTATAGAGGCCGCGTACGAATACATATTTGCATTTTCAGTTTTTGAAGTCAAGAAATGAATTATCATTTGTAGAAAAAGAAGTATAAATACATTTTTTTAGTGAATATACAAGCGTAATAACTTTTATTGCGTTAAATGTTAACGTTTAGAAAATATTTTAAAAAATCTATGTTTTGACCTTTGACCTTAAATAAAATTATTAGGACAAGTAGGATCAACGGGGATTTTGACATTTCTTTTGTGATGATATTTTAAAGGTGTTTGGGAAACACTTTTCTCAAATACTTAATAAATACCTAAAGTATCTAACTTACTTATACTTACTTACTTACTTATACAGATAGAAGAAAATGTTGAATATAAAATTTATTTGGTTTTACCTGAACCATCAGAATCAGGCAAACAAATAGACACGAAAACAATTGAAAAGTAAAAAATTGAGCATCTACTTTGTTATTTTGAATGGAGTATAATATTATTTCATTAAATGCACCTGTTCTTATCGATTACAAAAATACAGTACCGTAGCCAAGCGGGAGGCCAGAGCGATTTCTAATATTCAGAAGATATTTCTCATAAGAGATCATTTTTCATAATTTTACTTCAAAATTCCATTTTAAGAAAAATCAAGTATGACGCCGGATTATAAAAAATGTAAGGTTCGGGCTTATGATTGTGATTTGAGACATGGCAGCTGTTACTTTTCTCATAAAATGGCCGCTGGGAAGATGTATCAACATTTTATTGAGATTTAAACACTTAAAGGTTTTTTTTTGGTAGAATTTTATGTATTTTAAAATATTGAGGAAGATTTAACACTTGAAAGATCTAACTAGGCGTATAAAAATCGTCATTTTATTTTGGACATTTTCATGTACAGAGTTTCTGTTTGTGTTTTGAACAGTATTATACAAGTTTTATTTTAAGAGACAGGAAAAAAACTTCAAATACCAAAGTCTTAGAATTTATATACACCTCCAAAATTGCGAAAAATACATCAAATGGCAATTATATATAGTTATAAGTGAGACATCCTGTATATTTTAGTTTATTGTAAAAAGCATTTTTTTTCATATTTTAGAAATTCAGTTATAGCATAAATTTAACATATTCGGCTTTGAATTCAGTTAGATAATGTCACAGTTGCTTTAGATCATAGAGCATTAACAGTTCCTTTCGTGAATATTTTTCTTCTACTTCACCTACTTTGTGGCAATCTGTTAGTTTTTGTTTAATTCTTTGTTACAGTCTGCTAAACGGTTGATGCAACGAAAATAAAAAATGTAACTAGTTGCAAATTAAACTCAAAGCGGTCTACTAGGTCTCAAAACGGCTATGAACAATTAATTGAATTCAAAAAACGTTATAGTTACTGAGAGTCAAAACAGCGAGATTTACGAGATTTTGAACTTAGCGGTATTCCGGACATAGTGCGTCTCTGAACTGATTCCATATCCCTCCAAGGTTATGACAAGGGCATTTTTCCTAAACGCTGGAAACCTGTTTGTGTAGAATCTGTTCCCAAAAAGGTACCCAAAACTCTTCCCTCTTTCTACAGATCCATATCCTTACTTCCAATTTTTTTTTATGTCATTAAACATATAGTGCTTTTACACACGTCAAAAATACAAATCTGAAATACTAAATACAGAAAAATCTTAATTATAAAACAAAGCGTATTAAAAAAATTTTGGTCCCAAATGATTTGAACTCATACATGATCTTTTTAACCTTAAAAAGTCTATATTGATGTTATGTCTGTATCTTGTATCTTGTGCATGACCCTCAGAACAGAGATCATAATTATCCACATTCCATTTAACATGAGTTAAGCATGTCAGGATAAACATAGAAGGCAAGGTTAGTATGCCCAACTGTATGAATCATTCTCTTAATCCCCCTTGAAACTCTAGCCCTGGACAACTCGAACAGCTCTCCTCTGGAGTCCAAAGATCCTCCCAGCCTGTGCACTATGACCCCAAGCAAGAATGCGTGATAAGCAATAATTAAAATGTTCTTTTCAACAATCTTTTATAGGTTTTTTTAATAGAAAAATCGCTCGAGATATTTTTTTTGCCAGATGTTCAGTATGTATGTCAAAGACAAGAGTACTGTCGAGGTATAAACCAAGAAGTTTCACAGGATCAGTTATGGACCTAAACACAACAATTTCCCGGTGTATCTCTCGAAGACTGATTATTATTGGTTCTGTCTTTGACATATTTAAAGAAAGCTTGTTGGCATTAAACCTACCCTCTAAAATTTCTATTGACTGTTGAATTTGTTACAGCTGTATCATCGGCAAACATCATTAATTTATTATTTATTGCTGTTTCAATATCATTTACATATATTAAAAAAAGTAAATGACCCAGAATGGATCCTTACGACACTCTATGTTTCATTTTCAATGAATCGGACAACCTTCCTTCAGAGAAAGTCTATTAAGACCTATCTGTCAGATACTCTCTCATCAAACCGATACTAAGGTCGCAAAATCCGTATGGTCTTAGTTTGTCAAAAAGAAGTTTGTGACACACACAGTCGAAGGCTTTGGACAGATCACACAGAAATTATGAGTAAGGCAATGGATAAGTATATCAACTGATCTTTCAAATTATCTTGAAAGGTATAAACTTATGCATGACAGGCAAGGTCCATAGCAGATCTTATTACCTTCATAACTCACCACTGGAACAAGTTCATTGAATTCCTCGGGGAAACCCAACTTATTGCCCTTGACATGTCGAAAGCATTCGATGAAGTCTGGCACATTTCTTAGCAGACTTCCTGCAATTGATCTTCCTTCAAAACTTTGTACCTGGATTGCCAGTTTTCTTTCCAACAGTTTTGATCTGCTTTCTTCTACTAACAATCCTATTCACAGCTATGCTGACGATAGTACACTCCACTCCATCATACAACAAACCTGTTTCA
The DNA here is from genome assembly GCA_030620095.1 of Kuschelorhynchus macadamiae. Classification (NCBI taxonomy): domain Eukaryota; kingdom Metazoa; phylum Arthropoda; class Insecta; order Coleoptera; family Curculionidae; genus Kuschelorhynchus; species Kuschelorhynchus macadamiae. Next base: position 131,012 of record JAUTXW010001761.1, read on the forward strand.
AAAACTGATATGAATGGTAGGCGTAAATTAGTGACTATCCTTAACCGATGACTTCCATAAAATCGTAGAATGGGGAGCAAAGATCTTTGTCCAGTTTAACGTCATCATTCAAATGAATAATCAAATTCTTGAAGCTAAATATTCAGTTAGCCAGTTGGTATCAATTTTTAGCCGAATCTTCGCTGGTATAATCACATCTCGTAAATTGCCATGGCAATCGCGAAGAAATTGGGGTTCCTTTCCAAAACTACTTTTCTTCCGCCCACCTGTATACTCTATACACTTCACAGATCAGACCCAGCAATGAGTATTGCTGGCTTATATGGGGAGCAGCCTCTTTTTCGATCCTTAACTTCCATTATTCTATCCATCGCCAACCTTATAAGGAAGCTTGCCTTACTAGAGCATCGTCGAATTATGGGAGATGTATATGTGTTTTATAGATACTACTAGGGATTTTGTTACGATGAAATATCTTCCATTATGCCTTCCTTAGTCATTCCTGCCAGGGAGACACAAACATCGACCCATATGCATTCTTTCACCTTCTAGCTGCAAAGTCCAAGGACCTCCCACCTTAATAAAAATGATACTAAATTTTGAAATAATTATTTATTTGTACAGTTTTAACCGCACAACTTTAATTTAGTTTATACTTTCTAAAAATTAACAAAAAAATCAAGTTACCAAGCATTTTAATTAGAACTACATAGGTAATTCACACAATAGGAAAAGTATTCGAAAAACTTAAAGTAAATGCTGAATCCAATGCCACAACAAGGTTTTCGATACTAGAGGTAAACAATGTTCCTTGTCTTCAGGTGCTAATTGTCTTTGAGGTCTACGATTCTTATGACGAATGTTTACGTTTTCCATATCCCGCATTGTTTGGAGAACTGAACACAAATTAATCGAACGCCGGAAAAAGATACTGTATCTTACGCTAACTGTGCATTCTGTCTAAATTCTCCATAAATAAGTAACATGTTTGCATATTTATTATTACAAAAAAATTAAGCGAGGTGCTACGTTTAGGAATTCTTATATTCATTGAGCCCTGCTTTTTATCAGTAAGGTTGTAGTTTTTAAGTGGGAAGTTTTAAGGTATTATTTTTATTCACACAATACAATACAAGGCTTCTGCTATAATATTAACTAATACCAGTCTGTTGTGAGACATGTTTTCCAATCCGCTAACAAATTCACATTCGCCGCCGAATATTTTTGACTAAGATTATCAAAGATACGATTACTTATTTGTTTACGCATCAATCAACGCAGTACAGATAGACTTTATAATATCGGATAGTTTTTTTTTCGTCTGCCTTTGCATGTTTTTTTAATCAGGAAAAATGCCGTTAACAATGAATTAAAAATATACTGTGATGTTAAATTTAAACGTTGATACTTATTTTTTTACCTTTGCGCTTGCCATTTGTTAATTTAAATCGTGTAGGCTTAAGTATATGTATCTAAGAATACTTTATTTATCTATGAATGATGCTCGTAAACACCGTTCAAAATTTAAACAGAAACACTGTATATAAATTCTCATTTCATGTTTATTCAATACATTTAAACCATTCCAGGTAATTACAACTTTAAATCATACATTACTTTTGATTGTGCACTAATCCAATAACCTTTTGAACATTACAATAATCGATATTTATTTGTTGTTTTTGTTTCGAATGTTCCTTAATAATTATCGATCATGTCACCAATAGCATATCAATAATCGTAGAATTGACCTTTAGTGTTATGAGCTAGAGAATCCTGTAATATTAAGGTATAGATATCTGCAAAAGTGCTTCATATATTCTTGTTGTTTCTTCGTTTAAATTTTAATTTAATTCGAAATATCGTTTTTATCCCAATAACGTATTATTTCATCTCTGTGGAAGTTCCAGTAAAATATATGCTTAAAAGTTAGAGATGAACTGTGATGTGTTGCCTTTAGCGGTTGTTACTAATTGTTACTTTTGTCCCAAGATAAATGACCCACCCTGTACATGACATTAAGAAACTCCATGTAGAATGATCCCTGAACATGCCTTGTGCAAGACGAAACCTCGGATAGTAATTCCATTTTGACACTATCTGATTCCAAATAACCATGTTTACTTAATTGATCCAAAGACGTGAAACCATCAATTCGATTTATTTTAGTTGCTCTTGTTTTGCACTGGATTATATCTATTTAACTTAGGGTTTAGAAACTTGTTAGGAAAAGTGGACCACATTATTCATCGAAGTATTCGTAGTGTCTTTATATGAAGTGCTTTTTCAGAAAGAACTTTTAAATATTAGACTGGGTGCTATAAGCAAATATTGTTAGTGTTATTAAATGATACAATGCCTAAACCTTATATTTGCTTGTCAAATATCTTTAATTTTCCTTTTTTCTAAGTTGGAGTAAAGGACCCATATTTTAATAGAGTTTAATATATTCTGATAAATTTTTTTGTTCAAGGATATATTGGCAAGTATTTATTTGGCTTAGGTATTGTAAATTTAAAACTATTTGTTATATTCACGCTTTATAGTGTTCACTATATGAACTGCAATTATTGTGATCCGATTTGTAACGTATTTATGCAACGAAATATATTAAAAACATTAATTAATATATAAAGAGTTTAGATATCTTAAGAATATTCAAATAAGACTAAGTTGCTTGACTGTTAAAATATCTTGAACGTTAAACGATAGTGTGATAGTGCTCTTGGATGATGGATTTTCTTTAGTCTTCTTAATTAATTCCTGTTTTCGATTTAAGTCTAGAGAGTGCAGAGTTTTACCACTTAAAGTGACATACTAGCTTCTTTCATTTAATTGGAATTTTTAATTATTATTATATTTATATACAGGGTGGGCCCTTAGTATCTGCACCGCCGGTATCTCTGAAAATATTGGGCTTAAAAAAATGTTCTTAATTAAATTCATTAATTAATAATAATTTTTTTTTCTACTTGATTCGTGACCTCAGATTGATATTTTGTAAAGGAGGGTTGGCTGGAATTGGTCAATAATAAATGTGATATAAAAGTCACAGCATACTATTTACATTTTTTGAGAAAATCAGCATTATTAGGAGAATTTCGAAACAACGCCATCTAGTAACCACTATAAAAGTCATTACGGTACAGTTTATGGCTCCACGAGTAGAACAAAAAATGCACTTTTTTTCGACACCAAACTGAATAATATCGGTTCATCCAAAACAGAGATATGAACATTTGAAAGTAAAAATGTTTGACTTTCCCCTACCACTTTATTTTTGAAACTAAACAAAAATGGTTTCAAGCAAAAAATGTTGAAGAATATAATGCTTATATTTTCAAAATACCTCAATTCGGGAAATTTAAGAGAAAATTGGCATTTACACATTTGCGTTGCCGTTACGCCCACTAGCGGCCAACTTTCGAACTTGAAAATAATTTGCAACGATTTCTCATGACCGATTTACCTATGAATATTTTTTTCCTTAAGTTCTGTCATTAACGGTTCCCGAGCTACAGCCGACGTCCTCTGTTATTGGACCACCCTGTATATATTTTATTATTGAATATTATAACAAATGATTCTAAAAATCTAGAAGAAACCTACAATTTGTTTTTTTGGTTATCAAGATAAATTGATCGAACTGTGCATACATTACATACTTAAAAAATTGTTTGTGTGTTTTAGTTAAACCACATTAAATGAAACTGAAATACTGAGGATAAACGCGAATAACATCACAGACTCATACTAAAATATATCTTTGGACTGGTCTTGAGAAAAAATCTACTAAAATCTGTGGTAATCTACAAGGTGTCCTATTTGTAGGGCAACATATCCGTGAAAATAATACGTAATTTAAAACTTCAGATAAAACCAACTTTTTTTTAATCTCAAGGTGCTAAGACAAGGTATTAGGTCATTTTCCATGGGACACCCTGAAACTAATAGTAGTTTAGAGTTATAGTTCGTAGGCTTATTTGGATATGTCTTATTGAAAATAGCTTCAATAAAATAATTTTTAATCTCTAACTGCTGTTTTCAAAAACATTTTTGCTCGGTACAGCTATTGAAAAAATTTGTCAACTTTTAAACGCTCTTTCTTGCCGCTTGAATAATGCAATTCGAACTTGTAAATAATATGTAGAAAACGCAACGAACATTAAAATTTGCAATAATGATCTTAAAACCTAGTAACTAGGTATTTTTTCGATCTAGTTTCCATAGAGCAAAAGTGTGTGAGAGATATTTCAATTGCTGTTATAGAACATTTTTTGCTCTCACGTAGTTTTACTAGCCATATATATATAGCAGTTACAAACAACATGTTTTAAGCCGAAAAATAGAACATGTCGTTCTTGACTGTTCAGTTTCTACTAAAATTGTTATTATATAGTGAACTTATGGAACAAATTTGTATACTTGTAGATAGTTTACCTACTGTTTACTCAAAATTACCTTTAAATTTATTAAATATTATTCCTACCAAAATGTTTTTTTTTTTACTTCCTTTCCACGTTCCGCTATTCGTGACATATAAAACTTTTTCTGAATATAGAAATTTACTTTTTACTAAATAAAAATTAATCTTGAGCCATTATTTCTCGAATTAGTCGATTTGAATCGAATAAGAACGAAAATGAAGAATGTAAAGATTAATGAACTCTATACTCTATACAAAAAAATGAGGCAAATACATTTTTATGCAACCCTTTGTCTGGGGATTTAGGTTAGATTTCGCTTATGTCACTGTCATTTTGTAATTGTGACATTTAGAAAAATTATTTGTTCAATTGTTAAAAATGTCATCTTCAACCTATAACTGTCGAATTAAATTTAAACCTCTTTACTGAATACGGGTAAAAAGTGTTACAAATTTTTTAGTATTGAAAATACTATTGGAATCACTTTTACGCAAACTTAACACTGCCTGTCGTAACCTCGACACCGAAACTGCGATAATGTGTTCAGTAAAATAATACGTATAGATTATGAGTGCGGACGCACGAAATGAATAAATAAGATAGCTTTATAATATGAGGCCATCGAATTGTCCATGCATAGACGAACAAATATATAGAAATAAAATAGTCCATTGTTTTGTGTATGTGTACAATAAAATTTTGAGTCTTATTAGAATAAGGCAGCCATCTTTAAATACGTACGGAAATGCACGAAATTATGATTGCAGCCGATTTCAAAACTAATTTTTTTTTGTATGTATGTTATATTTGAACCGATTTTTACCACGAATTATTTATTTAACTTTAACTTTCATTTCTTATTATGTAACTTATCAACGCTAAAGAAATTATTAATAATAGGTACGGATTTATATAACAGTCCGACAGTAAACAATTCTCAAGTAATAATATATAAATTTAAATATTAATAAATAAAATAAAATAAATAAATAAGGCCTTTAATAAACATATAAAAACAAACAAGAACATTACATTAAAACTGCCAGGAATCATCCCTGCGCTGGCGAAGTCTAGCAAATAAATGCTAAACAAAAATCTTTTTGGCTTTTTCGCAACTGAATAAAAATATTTAACTTTAAATTAATTGAAGCAAATATTTAATATAATACTTAAAAGTTAAATTTTTTTATTCAGTTGCGAAAAAGCCAAAAAGATTTTTGTTTGTCAATCTATACTCAAATATTCATGTTTTCCGTCTTTCTTTAAGTGTTACTGAGAATTCGTTGAATATGTATCTGAAGCAGGCTTTTCCATCGAGGTCTTTTAAGGTGGAAAAACTTAATTCCAGATGCGATTTGTATACTTCTTTTAAAGTTGAGGTGGATTATGAAATACATAAATCTCTCCTAACACCGAAGTTTTAGCCGGAAGGCGTATATGTGCGAAAATTTGTGACAGGTAAAAATTTTTTAGCCAAACTTCCGACTCGTCAGGGAAACCGAAGGTAGGCAATTAAACATAAAAATCATTTATCAAAATGTCCGAGGTTTAAAATCAAAATCGCAGCAGTTCTTCTTGAACTCGCATACAACTGATTGTGACATAATTGTTCTATCCGAAACATGGTTAGACTCTGATTATTTGAGTAGTGAGTTGTTTGATGAAAGTTATTGTGTATAGATGTGATAGAAACTTAACACGTTAAGCGCCACCATGTTAAAAAAAAATCAAATTGCTGGGCCACTGGGTAAAATTAGTAGAAATGAATAAAAAATGCTATTTCTAACTGTTTTTATTAAACTACGTGTCGGAATATTTGTTTTTTTTGTAAAAAAGTTCTTGTATCCAAATGGATACAGGCGGCCAATTATCATGAATTAGCATTTTTGGCCACTTGTATAAATATGGATACAACTTTTCAACACGTTAGATCCTGTTGAATCGCGTTGGTCGCGAGACTTTTACATGCATTTGCGAATTGGCTAGCGTTTGAATAGCATCTGTTTTGTGTAAGAGTGGCATAGTTGGTGCAAATAATGGCATATGAGAAGGAACAAAGGGCTTTGCAAAAAATGTGGGATGAAATAGACTTTTCAGACGAGGAGGACCCTTTTAGTGCCAGTGAATCGGAGTATGAAGGAAATGAGTCAGAGAGCGAAAGTTCAACCGATGAGGACATCCCTGTCAAGAAAAGGAAACTCACTATATCTTCTAAAAGTCAAACAAAGGAGAAAAATAAAAAAATAGAAAAATCCAATGTGAATATTTCTTCCGGTAAGTTTCCAAAACGTGTTTATTCTTATATAAGTAATTATAATGTATTGTTTAGCTTCAGATAATTACATCGACGGCATAACAGAAGATGGAAATCTTTACCAAACCTGTGATATGCCCTCAACATCTAGAAATGTTTCCAATCCTATGTCTACTTCTAGTAAGTTTTTTTATCAATGTTTTATGTTCATTGTTAGTGTTATTTATCTGTGATTTTTTAGCTTCCGATATTCGTGTTATTGAGACCATAGAGAACGTGATTAGTTCAGGAAACATAGACAATTTAGAGAATTCTGGTACTGAAAACGAAATGTCAGATGACGAAAACAATGAAACAGACGCACTAACTTGGGATACATTTACGTTATCGAGGCTGAAAATATTTGATTTTAGCGAAACAAAACCGGGCGTAAATGAAGATATATCGAGCAACTTCAAAGAAAAAAAAGAAGTAGATTTTTATAAAATTTTCGTAAGTGATGACCTGATAAACTATATGGTAAGTGAAACAAATAGATACGCACAACATATGAAGTCTCAGGCTAATACTCTACCTCATGCTCGCATAAAAAGTTGGTATGATACCACCTATGATGAAATTAAAATTTTTTTGGCGGCACTATTATGGATGGGAATTGTCCGGTTGCCTCAAGTCAGGGATTATTGGTCAAAAAATGATATATACACTACTAAAATAAACTCCATTTTGTCAAGGAACAGGTTCGAAATACTTGTAAGAACATGGCATTTCTGTGACAACTCCAATCCCCCAGAAAATGATCGGCTTTACAAGATCTCGCCGTTGATAGATATGCTAGTAGAACGATTTCAATATGCTTATGTACCAGAAGAAAATTTTTGTATCGATGAGACACTAGTTCCCTTTCGTGGCCGTCTAAGTTTCAAGCAATATATTCCGAATAAACGGCACAGATTCGGAATAAAATTGTACAAATTGTGTCTTCAGGGTGGTTATACATATAACCTGAAGGTATATTGTGGCAAGGACAAAACTGGCGATAACAACATTTCCGGAGCAACTAAAACTGTACTGGAGTTGTCAGAAAAATTACTTGACATGGGGCGGACTGTTTACACAGATAATTTTTATAGTAGCGTATCTTTAGCACACGAGCTTCAAAAAAGGAAAACTCATTTAGTGGGTACACTTCGTTCAAACAGAAAAAATAATCCTACCGAAGTTGTGAAGGCGAAGTTGGAAAAGTATCAATCTACAAGTTCACAAAGTAATACAGGCTGTACTGTTTTGAAATGGAAGGACAAAAAAGATGTTCTGGTAATCTCAACTAAACACGACAACTCAATGACTCCCGTAACAAGACGTAGAGAGCAAATAGAAAAACCGACAATAATATTAGATTACAATAAATGTAAATCGTTTATAGATCTTTCTGATCAATTGAAAGCGTACTCTACCAGTTTACGCAAAGGGGTAAAGTGAAGAGAGAGAGAGAGAAGAGAACTGCTAACTGGAATTGCACTTTAAACGCCTATTGTGTGCATCAGATAGTAACAAAGAAAAAAATGTCCATCACTAAGTTCAAAGAACTAGTTGTTACTCTACTTTTAGAAGAATGTTTATCAAAACCACTCCCTCAGCACAATCAAATGAACATAAATCATGTTTTAGTTGATGACGATAAAAAAAGAAGATGTTCAGTTTGCTACGAAAAACTAAAAAATACTCACAATTGGAAATATGCCCAAGCGAAATCTTCCCAAACTCGTCACAAATGTAGTGCATGTGACAAATTTTTTTGTTTGAAATGTTTTTTCAGTACCCATAAATCAGAACTTATATAATAATGATTAATTTATAAAACTTTGTTTATTCATGTACTCGTAAATACGCATAAAGAAACGATTTGTTATTGGTTTTTGAAATAAAATGTATGTTCACTTTTTCTAAGATGTCCATAATTTATTTATCAAGAAAAAAAAACAAAAATCGTTGGCCAAAAACATATTCTGGACCAACGGGCCATGCTTTATTAGTTCTCCATGCATTTAAATGCACGCGTTGTATCTTTTCGAATGCAGCCACCCCAAAGTGAAAGTATTGCTCTAGATCTATTTGGATACAAATGGCCAAAAAGATCAAGGTCACTTGTATCCAAAAGGATTCAAATGGCGCTTAACGTGTTAATTAGTTCTGGAAAAAAATCTGGTGGTGGAGTTTTAATTGCCGTTCGTAACAATATCTTTTCTTTAGACTTGAATGAAAATTACTCCAATGGAAATTTTGAAGTCAGATGTGTTAAAATATTTTGTAAAAATAAGAGCATTTTTAGTGATAGCTGTATATATACCACCATCCTGTGAGATGGGTATTTATGAGGAACTTCATATCTATTTAGAAACTCTTATACAAGGATCTGATAATAAAATAATAGGCGATTTTAATATTCCCCAATTTTGTCAATCAAATTCTAATATTAGATTAGTTAATCAAATGCAAAATTGAATGTCATTTCTTAATTTAACTCAACAAAATACGATCAAAAACAAAAATGGTGTATTGCTGGACCTAGTACTTTACAATTCCAACCTCTGTAAAGTCGAAAGGTATAATTCTCCACTAGTAAGCGAGGATCCACATCACCCAACTTTACTTATTAAAATTAGTTGTAAACGTGGAATTGGTGACTGTGCACTTAACAATGCTCAACAATATAATTTTAAGAAGGCGAATTTCTTACTCTTATTTACATTAATACGTGATACCGATTGGGACATCCTTAGGCGGTTTGAATATGATGTGAATGTTTATGTGGATAAATTTTATGAGTTAATAAAGTCATTAATGGATCAAGCTGTTCCAAAAATCAAATATTCAAATAGGTACCCAAAGTGGTATAACAGAGAAATTATCTCAGATCTGAAACATAAATACCATTATCTTAAATTGTATAAAAATTATCATAAGTTAAAATATAAACATAAATATGAATGTATAAGGGATAGTGTAGCCATAAAAATAAAATCTGCATACTCTGTTTATTTAAAGGAATGTGAAAATGACATTGGAATAAATCCAAAAAGTTTTTGGAAATATGTTAATTATAAAAAAGGCAACTCCACTATTCCTGGTTTAATGAACTTAAACGATCGATGGCTAAGGGGTGGCAAAGACATCGCGGATGGCTTTGCAGAGTTTTTTCTCTCCACATTTACGAGTTCTGACAGCTTTTTGACATTGTTTGAGGATTTTTATCAAGGAAAAAATTTTATCAATAGTTTGCTCTCACTTAACTCATTTGACGACAACGAAATAATAAATACTGCTAAAAAAATTAAATCCAACTCAATGGGCCCTGATGGAATCCCAGGGTATATTTTTAGAGCATGTAGGGGGGAACTCATAACCCCACTGAAAACAATTTTTAATTTAAGTTTAAATACGGGTACTTTTCCAACTATATGGAAAAAATCTAAAATTTGTCCAATTTTCAAGTCAGGCAATAAAAGTAATATCGAAAACTATAGAGCGATTTCCATCTTAAGTTTTCCGGCCAAACTATTTGAATCATTGATATACAATAATTTATTTAATCATGTAAAATTAGTTCTGTCTAGTCAACAGCACGGATTTTTTCCGTTACGCTCTACAATCGCTAACCTAACTTATATGAGTCAATATTTAACCAATTCTATGGATAATAAACAACAGGTTGATGCTGTCTACACGGATCTAAGCAAGGCATTTGATCGTTTAAGCCATTCCAAGCTAATTATAAAGCTTAGATTATATGTTTTGTCAGATACCCTAATTAATTTATTTTCTACGTATTTAAAGGATCGTGAAATGTACGTAAATATTAATAATTTTAATTCTCATATATTTGGTGATAATTCAGGTGTTCCACAGGGAAGCAACTTGGGGCCGCTTCTATTTTCAATTTATTTTAATGATATGGTAGAATGTGTTAAGAATTCGGAGGTACTTCTATATGCTGACGACCTTAAGCTGTTCCGAATTGTATCCTCATTTTCTGACTGCTCCTTGCTACAAAAGGACCTTGACGCAGTGTCTTATTGGTGTAAATTGAATGATCTAAACTTTAATGTTTCAAAATGTAAAGTAGTGTCCTACTTTAAAGTTCGTTTACCATTACTTTATGAATATAAAATCGACTCATATAGTGTTAGCCGTGTTACCGAAATTAAAGATTTGGGAGTATGGTTTGACGAGAAATTGTCTTTTTCTACGCATATAGATAATATAGTTAGCAGCGCCGCTAAAGTGCTAGGATTTATATGCAGAAACACAAAGATATTTGAATCGTGTCGGCCATTAGATATATTGTATTTTGCGTTAGTAAGGAGCAAACTTGAGTATGCTTCCGTAATTTGGAATCCTTTATATGTGAATTATGAATATAAATTGGAGAGTATTCAAAGTAGGTACCTTAAATGCAAGTATTTTAGAGAAACAGGTCAATATTTGTGGCATCAAAGAGAATTTTTATTGAATTATTATAGTGTAACCAACTTAAAAAATCGCAGATATATTGCATTCATTATGCACCTATATAATATGTTAAATAACGAAATTGATAATTCGGATATTCTTAATTTGATCAGATTACGAGTCCCTAGGTCCGCAAATATTAGACCGAAATGTGTGTTTTATTGTGATAAACCTAGAACTAACGTTTTAATGCAGTCACCAATTTATGACATGTGCAACATATTTAATACATATTGTTCACAATTAGATATATTTTGTACTCCTAAATTCAAATTTAAAAGAAAATTGGCTCAACTATTTGGAGACAGATTTGATTAATTTAGCTTTAAAACTAGATTATGTTATTTTATTTTAGGGTAGTGTAGTATTACATGTTCTATGAACATAATGCTATGATTGTTCTGTAAATGTTTATCGTTGAACAATAAATTATTCTTATTCTTATTCTTATTCTTATTCTTATACGCAACAAATAATCTGAACACATTTAAATAAATGCTACTCTACTTAACCAGCAGAGAGACTATCCTGTGCTATGGAATGCGTAAGAAAATAAGATACATAATTAGTTGACAAAAAATGGCGGTTTGTTTGTTAACATGGCAAAACAGATTGACACAAAATTTTTTTGTTAAATTCTTAGATCATAAAAATATGTGTGAATAATAATATTCAAGCTTACAAAGTGTGCGAGGGCGACGAAATTAAAATTAAAGAAGTACGGAAGGAATATAAAATAGCTAAGGTGTTTCTTTAGGAAGATCCATGCCCACAGATTAAAATGAGCTTAAGCTATGACAGAAAAGTCCTGCAAGCTTTTTGCCTATCTAAAATAAAGTGTTTTAATTTAAATTTAAACTTATTAAAATTGAAAAGTCTGAATTCTCTAGGCAATAAATTCAAAAGGGAAATTGAAATGTATGAAAAAGATCTTTTAAACAACGTTGTTCGAAAATGAGGCATTGTGTATTTATCCTTAAATCTCACATTAACTGAATGCTGTGATTCACGAGTTTGGAATATGTTATTCAAAGAACAACTGGATTTGGGATCATTAATAAGTTTAAAAACAAAATTTCCCAGATAATGTATCCATCGATTTTCCATACGTATCCAATTTAATTCATTTATTTTATGAGAAATATGTTCTCTTCTAGATATATCAAAAATTAAGTGACAACATGAATTTTGTATGACCTGTATTTTATTTTTGTCCAAAGAATTCAGACATGAAAAATAAATAAAATTACCATAATTAAATTGTGAAAGAATTGGGGATTCTGTGAGCAATTTTTTTAGATGAAAATTAAGAATATGACGATTGGCAAATAATATTTTTAATTTAAAAAACGCCTTTCGTCTAAGTTCCTGCACGTGACTGCTGAAACGCAAATTAGAGTCGAAAATTATACCCAAATTCCGAGCCTCTTCAACAAACTTTAATACATTATTGTCGATGGAGATATTCTGGCTTGAAGCTAAAAAATTGCATTTGTCCCTATTACCAAATATTATCACATTAGATTTTTTTGAATTTAAATTTAGATTATGTTCTTTAGACAAAGTATTAATTACATTTAAATAAATAAAAAAAAATAAATCTGGGAGTCATCTGCGTATGCTATCATCTTACAATTATTAAGAGACGTTAAAATGTCAGAAGTATAAATGCTGAAAAGAGGTCCCAGGACAGACCCTTGGGGTACACCAGACAATATAGAAAGTTCTTGTGACTCACAGTTATTATAAGAGATTTTCTGCGATCTGCATGATAGATAGGATTTAATTAATTTTACTAAGACGTTATCAAAGCCGAAATATTTCAATTTGGCTAAGAGCAAGTTATGGTTGATAGTGTCAAAGGCTTTTGAATAGTCAAGTAACACGAGCACAGTGACAAGACCCTGATCAGTATTTACAAAAATGTTATTGGTAATAGTTGCAAGAGTAGTGGAAGTACTAAATCCGGGTCTAAAGACACACTGCACTTCAGGCACTATGTTATTAAAAATGGCAAAATCGGAAATTTGTTTATCTAATATTTTTCCTAAGATTTTAGAAGCCGCAGGCAATATGCTTATGATTCTTAAATCAGAAAAAGTTTGAACGTCCTTATTTTTGGGAAGTGGGATACCTATTGCATTTTTCCATTTATCAGGAAAATAAGAATTTTCTATGCAACAGTTAATAATATGAAGCAATATAATATCAATATGTGGACTACAATATCTCAACATTCTAAGTGAAATATTATCAGAACCAACGCTATCTTTTTTTAGTGAATGTAGAATTGTATTAACTTCTTCAACATTACTTAATTTGAACGAAAACTGAGTACTTCTTGAGGAGTAACTATTGCTATAAAAATTTATTTTATTATCACAATTATCGGATACATATTGAAAAAATTTTGAAAAATAAGAATTAATAGAATTGGGGTCTGAAAGATTAGCTGGCAACTCTGCCCGACCTTGTTTATTACAATGTATATTGAGATTACGCAAAGCAGACCAAGTTCTACGATGCTCACGCCTAGCAGCAACTGAATTAAGATAGTTTTGTTTTTCTCGTCTTATCATAGACACGGAAAGATTTCTAAGTTGTTTATAATTATTCCAATCGACTTGAGAATGAGATGTTTTATATTTTTGGAAAGTTTTATTTTTATCTTTACTTAACATTTTTAAATTTGGAGTTAACCACTCTGCCTTTGGTTTTGTAACTTTGCGACTTACTATCGGAGCGTGTTTATCAAATAAGAATATAATAAAATTATTAAAAATAGTAGTACCAGTCAAGAGCTGCAAAATCGGAGATAAAACCATCAAAGTTTCGATAAGAAATAACCTTTAGAATTACTTTATTCTTAATCACAGAGAGATCACAATACGTTACTCTGTTATCGGAGATCGTATCTGCATTAATTGTACCACATACGTTTATTGCAAGTGACGTGGAAATAAAAATTGGGTCAATCAGAGTACTCGTGCTAGCTGAAATTCTGGTTGGTTCACTGATAATTTGAGACAGATCATAAGTTTCAAGGCATGATAAGATAAGGATTTGGCAGGTTAAAAAAATTAATGTTGAAGTCTCCTAGACATATGACGTTATTGTAAATATTACAAACAAAAGCAAAAATATTATCTATATCATTAATAAATGTCTCAAGAGAAGCCTTAGGTGGTCGGTAAATAACTCCCACACAATAGAATTTGTTACAAAGTTTTATTTTCAAAAATAAAAATTCAAGGGATTCATTGATGTCAAAATTAAACGAAATTTCATTACATGCGAATGTTCCTGTTATATAAGCCATCACACCACCACCCCTACCCTGAGGTCTATCTTTACGAAAAATTTTGTAGCCAGGAATTGTAAACGTGTCTGGAGGCACGTCTGCATTCAGCCACGTCTCAGTAACCACTACTATATCAAAATTGTTACTATAGGCAAAGGAATTGCTCACGCGTATGTACCGGGTGGTCGAAATTGGTCTGTTTTAACAGAGAAAACCTATTTCCTGACTAGATAGAGCAAAACTGACTTAGGTGTCATGGGCTCGATTTCTGAGAAATGTTTAATGGCAAAAACCGCCTGCCGATATTTTCACTGCCAACTGAGATATAGGGCGTTTTTCAATTTTCGGCCATTTTGAAAATTGTCCATAACTTTTTTATTTTGCGGAATATTAACATTCTGCAAAGACATTCTAAAGGCACTTTTTTATGTGCAATCCAGTGGCGTACTCAGATTTTTTCTATAGTTGTCCGTTTTATCATAAATAGGCAAAACTTTTTTTTTTCAAATGGAAATCATAGTTGGCTATAAATTATAAAAAATGCTCGCGTTTAGCCCTTTTCAGTGATATAAAGTTGTAGGTACTTATTTTCAAAAATAACGAAAATATTAGGTGTTTTTGGTTTACATCGAAGTAGGCCTTGGAATAATGACGCGCGTTCAATATTTTGAATATATTGCTGTCAGATTACTGTAGTCTGGTGTAATTATTGCGTTTTGGTGTTATCTTTATAAAGTTGTGTTAAGTTGCTGACAAAATATGTTTGAGAATTATGAAAAGTATGATATGTTAAAATGTTACATATTATCTAACGAAGTTCCTGAAGCAGCTAGTGAATTATATTTTAATACATTTCCCGAGCGACGTCAACCGGATAACCGAATTTATCAAACATTAAAAAGTAATTTAGTAAATTACGGAAGTTTTAAAAAGTTAAGAACAAGACATTATGAACGAAATCCAGCAGCTAAATATAATTGGTGAGGTATTAGATCATCCTGGCACCTCCTCTCGAACATTGGCTAATATAACGAATGTTCTAAAGACCACCGTTTTAAAAATACTCAAAAAACATAAATTCAAACCGTACAGAACGAGAAGAGTTCATCAACTCCGTGAAGGGGACGCCGCTAGAAGATTGAGATTTTGTCAGTGGTATGAGCAAAAATTCATGGAGAATGAGAATTTTCCATTAAATATTATTTGGAGTGATGAATCCAGAGTAGATACTTCTGGTATATTTAATAGATATAATTCATATCACTGGTCCACTGAAAATCCACACGTAGTTGTGCAACAAGACCGGCAAGGTCGGTGTGGATTCAATATATGGGTGGGGATATTCCGAGGAAGATTTGTGGGACCTTATTTTACGATGGAAATTTAACTGCAGATGATTATGTAAATATTTTGCGCACATATATTGTCTCTTTGTTGGAAGACATACCTTTAGCTGATGCCAGAAATATCTACTATCAACAAGATGGTTGTCCCCCGCACAATGCAAGGATCACAACTGATCTTTTAAACTTCGAATTTCGAGAAAATTGGATTGGTACGTGGGGCCCCATACCTTGGCCTGCTAGGTCCTGTGACTTAACTCCCTTAGATTTTTTTTTGTGGGGAAGATTGAAGGACTTGATATTTAAAGGAAGAACCTTTCACACAAAAGAAGAATTGCAAGAGGCCACTAGGCAAGCTTTTGCATCTATTAGCCCAGTTGAACTAATAAATAGTTGCAACTCGGTACGCAAAAGATGCTTAGTTTGTATTCAACAGGGAGGGGCTCAATTTGAACAACTTCTCTAAATATATTTATCAGAAACCTATCTAACTAAATACCTAGATTTTTATAATTATTTTTTATTTTCACTTGTAGCTGTAAATAGTAGTTTAGTTTGTTAATTTTGTTCAACTTTGCTATGTAAACAAAAAAAAATTAATAATAAATAATTAAAATAACGTTAGCTAGTGTTATTTAAAGTTGTGTTTAAGTTGCTAACAAACTATAAATCTTAACAATACATAATTGAGATATTGTCATCACAAATCAAAGCCTACTTCGATGTAAACCAAAAACACCTAATATTTTCGTTATTTTTGAAAATAAGTACCTACAACTTTATATCACTGAAAAGGGCTAAACGCGAGCATTTTTTATAATTTATAGCCAACTATGATTTCCATTTGAAAAAAAAAGTTTTGCCTATTTATGATAAAACGGACAACTATAGAAAAAATCTGAGTATGCCACTGGATTGCACATAAAAAAGTGCCTTTAGAATGTCTTTGCAGAATGTTAATATTCCGCAAAATAAAAAAGTTATGGACAATTTTCAAAATGGCCGAAAATTGAAAAACGCCCTATATCTCAGTTGGCAGTGAAAATATCGGCAGGCGGTTTTTGCCATTAAACATTTCTCAGAAATCGAGCCCATGACACCTAAGTCAGTTTTGCTCTATCTAGTCAGGAAATAGGTTTTCTCTGTTAAAACAGACCAATTTCGACCACCCTGTATATTAATCTAACATCTAAATGTAAATGGAATCAGAATTTAATCACATCCAATGTTTTTTGAAAACATTGGAACAGGGAGACGGCCGATAAATTAAGAAAAGATATTTTTGTCATTATTTCAATAGTCACATTTAACCCATCTTTATTAATAATATTAAAATGCTATAAATGTCACAAACTCTGATGGAACAAAATTTTAAAAAATTGGGAATGGGTCGATTTTTATCTTTTAATATATCGGGTGTTTTATACGGCTATACCAATTAATTTCAGGCCCTCTCTCCTGAAATTTCTTCCATTTTCAATTCAAATGTGAAATATAAAAAAAGATGCCGTTTGTATCGAAAATTTAAATAGAAAAAATGGGACATGCAATGTATACCTATAGATAAAAAATTTCAATAAAAACAAATATTTGAGCGAGACTTTTTTTGTTGACACAAGAAAGTTAGATATATTAGTTTTAGGCTGATTTTTTAAAATTAATAAAAAAGTGTCGTTTTGGGTATAATAAATTAAAATTGTCAAGAGCTTTCTGTCAAACTAGACCATTATCAGGACACACTGTAAGTGACAAAATAAAAAATAATAAGTAAAAACCATTAAAAGTCGTATGCAAACTAATATACGACCTTTCACAAAAGTACGTATTACTGTGAAAATATAGAAATATTATTTTATTATTTGAGTTTTGTAGTAAATGTGTGGTTTTTTATGGTGGTTATGGGCTATTAGGTAGATAATTTAGGCCGTTGCCTTGAACCGAAAATATTAACTATGAAGTGCTGGCGTGACATTTTTTGTCAACAAATGAAAAAATAGGTTTAACATAAAGAATTAACCTGTGTGTTAATAAGTGCATTATGGCTCATCTGAGAATTTCTATTTATTTCTAAATCGTCATAAGAGTTAAGTTTTAAACCCTTTGAATTGATGTGTAAAATTTTGCTGTTTTTTGAAGGAGAAAACTGGTGTTTATTATACTTAATATGAAAACTAACGGCAGAAGTGGATAGTCTATTGAGATGTTTTTTAATTCTGACCTCTAGGTCTACAATTCATGCCGATATAAGTATATAATAAACCTAAAAATATTATAGAAAATTTAAACTAATATTTTATAATTTCATTTTTCAAGTTACTTTTATACCACGAATGAATACATAATAAGCATTTGTTTGAAGTTTCATTTAACATGCTTCTTAGTTTTGTATTAATTAACCCTGTTTGTGAAAATAAACGCTCTACTGCTACAGAGGTCGCTAAATTTGGAAATTGTTTATCGTGTGCTTTCCACCATTCTAAAATATCGGTACCCTTTGGAGCGCCCTTTAATTGGAAATATTCTATTATTTCTTTTCTCAAATTTTCGGAAAGAACAAGGGATATGTGAAATTTATTTTGATACACCTACTGTTGTCCCTATATCTTCATTTACTGATTCCATCTGTTGGCAACAGCATTTCTAATTATAGATTTTTGGAATAATTTTTATATAAATATACCTATATTTTTTCTACTTTACTGAAATGTTCAAACAATGGGTTTTTTTACATTAAATTTTGAAGAATTGAAAAACTCTGGGTTTCGAACGTATAGGCTTCCATGTACTTTTGACTAAATAACATCTCGGCGAACAATTATTATTTTTAAAATTTTGTTTTCGAGACTTTCGAGACCGATACTAAATAATAAATAATAAACATGTTCCGAGACCGAGACTGATTCAGTCTCGGTCTCGCGAACCCCTACTCGTCAGTGGTGAACATAGTATATAATATTAAAATAAGTAACAAAGTAAATTCTATACAAATTAGATTATATTTTATTATTTTATAGTTTTATAATCTTTTATGATTATTAAATAGGAAGATTTTATTATCAGATGGGTGAAAAAATGGATGAAATTAAACTAATATAAGTATAAGTATAAGGTAATTCCGGCAGAGTTGCCCCACCGGTACAGATGCCCCAGTATTCCCAAATTTGTCAAAACGTTGATAGGTGGCGTGAGTGCTAGGATTTAGCTATTATTTACAAACCGTAGCATCGAGAGAGTGCCATAATTCGCCCGCAAAAACTGTGGTTTCGCTCGCAATCAAGAAAAAAGGTAAGATACCTAATTTTTAAGTGGTTATATAATACAAACGGATGTGATTGAGCTGTTGTTTTGCATTAGCTTAAGTTTGTAACGTAAATACGTTGTGATCTGGGTCAAAATAGTTCTAAATTGAGGTTATGTGTAGAGATACTGATTTCCGTTTAGCTGTTCTAAGCTAACAGGTGGGGCATCTATACCGGATAAAAAGGATAGATGCCTCGGGGCATTTAACCTGTACAGGGTGTCCGGATTTGGTTGCAAAAGCAGGGTATCTCGCTTATTTTTAAAGATAGAACCTTGCGGTTTTCACGAACCTGAGCTAATTTTTTGTGAAACTCATGAAGCCGTAAACAAAATTTTCATAGCCTTCTTCGTTTATGAGATACAGGGCGAAATAGAAAATTTTGCATTTTGGCACCCCCTCGTATCTCGGTTATCCTTTAACTTAATGCAAAGCGAAAAATTGCTGCTTATGCAGTTTTTTACGCTGGATCCAGTGGCGTCATATTCTTCATTTGAGTTGTTATTTTTTAGATATGACCCAAAGTTGTGTTTTTTTAAATGGGACACCCTGTATATTTGTCCAGAAATTGATTTGTCCTTTTAAAAGCTTCTCAAAAATATATAATATTATGGGTCTATTTTAATAAACAACAACAAAAATCCTAATTTTTATAATTATCATCCCAAATTTTGCAGTAGGCCATGCAAAACAATGCTGCCTTTTATTTAAAGTCGCTAACAATATCTACATCCTAACAATAAATCAAAATAAATATGTAATTAAATCTATTTATCAAAATATGTATTGATAATTTCGCACCAAAAAAGTACCACCTACCTAGATTTATGTAACACAAGAACAAAACAGTAATAAATTATTATGTAAGAAGCCTTTCAGCAAAAATCAACTGTCGTATAAGAACTACAGTAACCAAGGAAATCAAAAGAACTGTTCAAACTGATTTCCATTTTGTTCTATACATGCTTCTCACAATTTTCGTATTCGTTTTAGGGAATTAAGGAAAATAACGGGATGATTTTGCAAATAGCAAAAATTTTCTCTTATTGCATTTCCTAAATCTTGGACATTATCATAGTGGTCTTTGTAAATTCTATTTTCCAGATATACCCATAGAAAGAAATCTAAAATCGACAAATCTGGGGACCTAGTGGGCCATCTTATAGGTCCATTTGTTCCGGTCCATTGATTGATAAAATTATTGTCCAGAAATAATCTCGTCATTCCAGAATTGTGTGCAGGAGCACCGTCCTGTTGAAAATAAATTTCATTAATTTGCGCTAGAGGAACATTGTCAAGTAATTCCGGTATAGCTGCCTCTAAAATTTCTATATAGCGATTGGCTGTTAGATTTCCCTCAAATATATAAAATTTTATATGTATTCCTAATATGAAGCAGAACATATTTAGACCAAACCTGCCCCGCTGTCTTCTGGGAAATATTTGGTGTTGATTTTCCTGGGACCAGAATCTACTATTGTGCCTATTGAGTATACCAGAATTACTGAAATGTGCTTCGTCTGACCATATAACCTTCCTTTCAAAATTTCTAACCATATCGCATCTTTCTCGAAACCAATTGCAGAAGACTACCCGACGCTCTGCATCCCCTGGCTGTAAGTGCTGCACGAGCCTAAATTTGTATGGGTGGTATTTGTGCTTTTTTAGAATTTCTTGAACTCTAGTTTTTGGAATCCCTATGCTCTTTTCACTGGCCCTACAAGAGTTTGTAGGGTAAATTCCTGCATTAGCCAAAACCGTAATTTCCTCAGCCTCCCGATTTTCTTTATTATATGTTTTCGTACGAGGTTTGATAAATGATCCGTGATTAAGTAAATTCTTTTTTATCCGATAAAAAGTGGATATATTAGGTTGCCTCCTTTCTGGATATCTAAATAAAAATTAAGCAATAGTATTTCAACACACCTAAAAATTAACTATTTACCTGTTAAAATGTATCTCAGAAGCCGCTTCAACACTTTCATTACTTAATATAAAACAAGCTAACATATCGTACTTTTCATAATGTTCGAAAGTTTGGTTTTCTTCCATAATAATACAAATATATTTTTACACAATAAATAAATACAAAAAACTAGCGTTATATTTTATATACTCGTACAAAATTGGGAAATGTCATTTGCTTCCAAGAAAACAAAAGAAAACGGCATCGTTTTGCATGGCCTACTGCAAAATTTGGGATGATAATTATAAAAATTAGGATTTTTGTTGTTTATTAAAATAGATTATATATTTTTGAGAAGCCTCTAAAAGGACAAATCAATTTTTGGACAAATATACAGGATGTCCCATTTAAAAAACACAACTTTGGGTCATATCTAAAAAATAACAACTCAAATGAAAAATATGACTACGTCACTGGATCCAGCGTAAAACACTGCATAAGCAGCAATTTTTCGCTTTGCGTTAAGTTAAAGGATAACCGAGATACGAGGGGGGTCCCAAAATGCAAAATTTTCTACTTCGCCTTGTATCTCATAAACGAAGAAGGCTATGAAAATTTTGTTTACGGCTTCATGAGTTTCACAAAAAATTAGCTCAGGTTCGTGAAAACCGCAAGGTTCTATCTTTAAAAATAAGCGAGATACCCTGCTTTTGCAACCAAATCCGGACACCCTGTACAAAAGTATAGATGCCCCACAACGAGCACAACAAAATATTACTAGGTGTTTTTTTTTAGCGGTAGTGCAATGCCTGCAACGTACACCCGGAAGATTACTGCTCCCCAAGACGGCAATGGACGCAGGAAAATTTGGAAATAGCCCTTACGAGAAAGGAGAAATAGAAAGAAAGAGAGAAGAGAAATAGGAGTGAAGCTGCACGAATTTATGGAATTCCGTCTCGAACTTTGTCGTTGTCCTTCGGTCTACAAGCGTTACTGGGAATAGAAAATGAAACGAGGCTCGTTAAACACGTCCGAAAAATGAAGAAGGCCGGATTTGCGATTGATAGGGAAACACTGCGGTTGTTGGCGTTTCAGTTAGCTGAAATGTTAGGAATTCGGCACCGCTTTAATCGAGAAACTCGCACGGCACGTTACGACTGGCTGTCTTCTTTCTTGAGAAGAAATAAAGAGTTGAGCGTCAGGCAGTCTCAGGGGATGTCACTTGCATGAAGTGAAGGAACGAACAGAGAAAAAGCTAATGCAATTCCACACCATAAGATCTTCTGAGAGGGATGAAAATTTGTCTATAGTAGCATGTAATAGCGCTGAAGGTAGATTTCTTCCGCCCGTAATAATTTTTAAAGGAGTTCGTGAGAAAAGTTACTCAAAATCGACGTTTATCACATCTGAGCTGTTCTTCACGTGGCTGAAAGAACATTTCATCCCAAGAAAATCGCCAAGAAAGACAATTTTAATTCTGGATGGACACACATCCCACCGGAATTGATTTGAAATGCTGCAGTATCCTGAAGAAAACGACGTTATTTTGGTTTGCTTACCAAGTCACACGACGCAGGTGCTCCAGCCTTTAGACAGATTTTTTTAAGACACTGAAGCATTTTCTGAAGAAGGAAGCAAGACAGTGGATGATACACCATCAGGACGAAAGATTGGTCTCCTCCAAGCGGGTGAGCTAATTGGGAAAGCTTGGGGCAAAGTAGGTCAAAATTGCTTTATCCGGATTCAGAGCGACTGGAATATTTCCGTTGGATCCAGCAGTGATTCCCGATCATTTCTACGCTATTGGTGATGCAAACGCTGCCTTACCATCTGCAACACCTGAAGCCATTGCTCCATTTGCTGTGAAAGAAATAGGCGTAGGTAGACACCTTCGACGTTTCTGTCAGAGATAAGTCCAGTACCTGTGCTTCAAAAACAACAAAAACGACGGAAGAAACAATCTGCACAAATTATAACTAAAACTGTGAAGCGTAATTTTGCCACAGTCGCTAGTCGTGCCAAACAAATCCATACATTCAAAAATGGACGGTGAAACCTGAGCAAAAAAAGATTCAATCTCATCAAACCATCGACGAATACGAAGAAACTAGTTCATCTTCTGATAAAGAATGTTTAGAAGAAAAAGCTAGGAAGTTGAAAAAACGTAAGTTCTCAACATTGAAGCAAGGAAGCGACAAGAAATTGCTTTCAAAATGTAAAGAAACTGAACACAGCAAGAATCAATCAAGTCAACGCAAAGAGGATCATTGTGTAGAATGCTTAAAGAACTATCATGAAACCAAAGCAAATGTCGACTGGATATACTATGCAAATACATGTATCACATGTGGAAACGCAACACACAGAGTCAATAATGTGAAAACCAATTTAAGTTGCACTTTTTAAACCTAGGTTTTGGCGAGGCAACTCACCCGGACTTTCCGGGTGAGATGGCCATATGCAGAGTTTCATGTTTAGTTTTTTCTTAATGATTTATGAATAACATTTATGTTTGATTTCACAGTTTATGTTAGTTTAGATTATGTTCAATCTGGTATGTTTTTTTCAGATTAAAAAAAGAATATTTTGACCCTCTGTTTTAATTTTCACCATAAATAAAACCTAAAAATATGCTTATAATGTATGTATAGAAATTTAAATTTTTACTTTGTTATTAGAACAGTTCGTTATTTTTTAAGCGTAATAGTTGAATTAGCTTTCTGTTTAAAATCCTAAGCCAAATTCTACTTTGCGTTTTGTTTGTTGAAAATCTTGTCCGTATGTATATGTATTATTATTTAGTATTATACACATATAGTTAAAAATTTTATATCGTCCAATATTTTCAAATACAAACAAAATCAATACAAAAATATTGTTCTGTAAAACACGTACCTTCTTTAATTAGCAAGCCATCGAAGCGATTAAAGAAGAAAATGTTAAGAAAAATTTTCACTGATTTTTTTAAACCATTTTTTGTTTATTTTAAGTCAGAAAATATTTAAACAAAAATCACGTCAATAACTTCGTTTGTTGGAGACTTTACCGTATCTATACTATATAAGAATATGATATTGCGATGTTTTTAGTTGTTACAGTCTATTAGTTATTAATTATTGAACCAAAAAATTAAACATTTTTGGATTTTAGTTACTTTCAATAATTAAACATACAAACCGATTATAAATTTATAAAGATCATAATATCAAAATCCTATATAGTATAGTTGTGATAAAGTGTCTTTCTTTGAGAACAGGGTAGCAATTTACGGTTTTCAACATGTGAAGTGGAATTTCGCTACTAGAATTTCTAAATTTGGGCAATTGTCTTTTTATGGTTATTTATATCGTTTTTTAATGATTATTTCACTAGTATCATTGTTATAAGAACATATACAACGCTAGTATAATATAATTGATTATCGAAAAATTATTTTTTGCATCAATTAATTTGCCCCCAAACATATATTTTTTGAATTATTTTGTCAAAATAAATAATTTACGAACATTAGTTATTTTGCTACTTCACTTTGAGATCGAGACCGATAGTCTCGGTCTTGGTCTCGAAATACTTTTTCAAGTCTCGAGACCGAGACTAGTCTCGTGCTCTCGCGAACCCCTACTGACGAGCATTCTTAAGACATTCTTCTGTGGTTCTACAACGTGTATTATTTTTGTTTATTCTATTATTATTTAAATTTTTGCTGTTATATATATTATGACCCTGTTTGACGTAAGAATAGTTTTATTGCATGAATCGCTAATTATTAATTAATCAATAAATAAAACTGTTTTTGACTATTTATAATAATACAGCTTCACTCTTAAATCGATGCATTCAAAACAAATTTGCAATAATTGCTCAATAATATTTGAGCTACAAATCCCAAACATATGACGGCGTCATATCTAACCCGGACCTTTTAAACGGTATTACCGCAGATAAGTGATTTCTTGCAGACGGATTTTATCTGTTTATACCATAAATTACTGATATTTTTATAAGATCAGTCTTTTGGGACCTCCTGCATGACCTCTAGACTTTGCTCCTAAAGATAAGACAGATTTGCCTTTGATTTCTCAGTATATAATTATTTGTCACAGATTGTCCGAATTTTTCGCTAAGAGTTGACCGTAAGTTTTTCCGAAAATCAAGTAGTTCATGCCAGTGCCAAGTGAAAGTCTACAAAAAGAGAATATCGTGAGTTTTAAAAGCTAGATAAGTTCTTAGTATTCGGTTTAGCACGGGTAGTGAAATACATAACGATGGTCACGGTAATGCCCAATAATGGATCAGTTATATTTCAGACGTTAATGTACGTTTTAAACCAAAGTATCGTACAAGATGAAAGCTCTTATAATTATTATTATATGAAAATTGGAAAAGGTAAATAAACTCAAATTTACTTTATTGTTAAAAGATTATATAGTCCTTGTCAACAAAGTAAGTTTTATAAAAATAAAAATATTGAGGTTTAATAATTGGAAAAATACATTAAATAAACTTACACATATTATACAAAAAGGCCAGGGGCGTGCGGTAAAATTTTAAGAAAGGGAAGCAATTTTTAGAAACTTACTTATTTGTAATGTAATTCGATTCTTCGATCATTTTTTGCAAATTCGTCAATGACGTCATCATAAAAACGTCGATGCTCCGACATATTTTGGAGAGGTTTAT
Source organism: Kuschelorhynchus macadamiae (assembly GCA_030620095.1). Classification (NCBI taxonomy): domain Eukaryota; kingdom Metazoa; phylum Arthropoda; class Insecta; order Coleoptera; family Curculionidae; genus Kuschelorhynchus; species Kuschelorhynchus macadamiae. Next base: position 156,733 of record JAUTXW010001761.1, read on the forward strand.
TTTCAATGGACAACAGCGATGTATTTTCTCACGAAATGTTTTATGCGTTTGAGTGTTGAAAAATTGCGTTCTACTGACGAACTTGTGGCAGGTATTGTCAATACTAATTCTCACAATTTCGACACTTCGGTGTAGGCGTCTTCCAGCTCCTTATCTTTTACAAATTGCATTAGTTTCTTAGTGTTATTTTTTGCGCTAATGTCATCAGGCGTCTGTATGATGTTTAAACATCTCCCACCTTGTCTGTTCGAAGACGCTTGGCTTGTGGTTCTGCATTTAAGGTCATCATTTTCTCCCAAAATAGGTCAAAGTCATCTCTTTTTTGGCTTAACATGGAATTAAAATCATCCACTTTTTTAGGCAAAAAGCAATATCATTTGTTTTAGTTTGTTATATACTAAAAACATTGTCCGAGAATGGAAATATTTCTGAAAATATTTTCAACAAATAATCAAAATTAAAATCTCGTTTCAAACAGTCCAAAAACCCCCTCGAACTATTTATTGCTTCTGAGTCCCACGTTTCATTATTTTCTATTATATTCTCAAATAGTTCAATCAGTGATTCACGATTTTCAGATACTGTTAACACAAGTCTTCCATTATAGTTCCACCTAGTAGGAGCTACTTTGGGCAATCGTTTGTGGACAATGGAGTCCAAAGCTTGTGTATGTTTTGTTGACTTGGAAAAAAAAGCAGCCATGCCACTTAAAGTAAAGAAAAATACTTTACACTCTTTAATGTGATTGTTGAACTGGGATAAAACTAAATTTAATTTATGAGCAAAACAATGGACAAACACAGCACTTGGGAAAGTTTCTCGAACTTTAGCTTGCAGACTCCCTAATTGTCCTGCCATCACTGCAGCTCCATCATAGCTTTGAGCTACTAATTTTTTCTCTCTATTAATTTCTTTAGTAACGTTATAAACTACGCTATATAATTTTTTCGGAAACATTCTTAAAACCTAAAAATCGCTCTTGAATGCTTCCGTCTGTTTTAACGTAGCGTATTACTATAGATAATTGGCTAAAATTAGTGATATCAGTGGTTTCGTCCAGAACAATAGCAATTAACCGCGCCTCGCCAATCTCCTGCTTAATTCTTTTTAGAATAATGGTTACAACAGCGGAAATTAAATCATTCTGGATTCGATTCGACGTTCCGCGAAAAACGCTAGATTGCTCTAAATGATTTTTTAGGCAATCATCATATTTAGCCATCAAACTAAGTAAATCTTGAAAATTTCCTCTATTTGAAGAAACACTTGTTTCGTCATGACCTCTAAATCTTAATATTTGCATATTTTTATCGACTAGTTCATTGTGTTGGCGGTGACTAAATTCCAACTGTTTATTAAGGGCGTGTTCGATTCTGGTTTTGCCGAAGACTTTTTCTTTTATGACGGCCTGTAAATGCGCTTTGGACATAATGTGTCTTTTTACAGCTTTAGGGAAATTGTTTAAATCGGAAAAACCAGTTTTATTCCAGAGACCTTTTTCATTTTCAAAAAGTAAACATGGCCAACAAAATAATTTACTTATATTCTCACACCCTGTTAGCCATTTAAATTGTTCGTATTGTTTTTCCGGATAAAAATGTCCAATACATTTCATTTTTGTGGTGGACTCCCGTCAAGGTCGCATTTATTATGGGCTTGATAATTAAGATAATATTTTAGCGTTTTTAATATAAACTAAATTAGTGGCTTCCTATTTCAAAAATTACTTTAAAAGATGTTTTGTAATTTTTTTGGGGAAGCACTGCTTCCCTTGCTTCCATGGACTGCACGCACCTGAAAAAGGCACAAATATAACTATAATAAAATCCACCATTAAATATATAATATAATAAAAGAGACATAAAGCTTCTAAGTACAGATGTTAGCCACAGGACCTAAAATACATGAGTAATAAAAAAAATATGGTATGCTTTTTGCCTCCAAGCTACATAATTCAAGAGATTCTTTGTTTCTAAATATTTGTGGGAGGTGGTTGTACATTTTTTTACTTTCATAGAAATTAAACTAAGGTTGTTCTAGGGATAGGAAGTGGAAGTTTCAAATTCTGTTTACTATTAAAGGGCCTTGCTATTATTAAATTTCCGTGTTTTTGTATGTATGAGATACAGATTGAAGTATTAAAAGGAAAGTAAGTGTTAGGATTTTATATTTCACAAAAAGTGGTTTGCAATGGTCTCGGGCCCTAACTTTATATTTGAAACTAACAGCCCGTTTTTGCAAAATAAAAGTAGACTTAAAAAGTTGTTGGCTGCAGTAACCCCAAAAGACTATACCATCAGTTAAGTATGAATTTAAAAATGCAAAATAAGCTATTCTTGCTGCAGTAATGCCAAGCTCATTTGAAACATTACGAACGGCATAACTGCCTCTTGCAACTTTTTTATTTATATTATTTATGTGGTTAATAAATTTTGAGTTATTAACAATGTGTATTTTCCAAAAATTCGTATTTCATTTGTTTTGAACTTTAGTATCAGATAGGTAGAGATTATCAAAGTGAAACTTAAACGTTAAAATATTAGTTTTTGATACATTAAAACTAGGCGATTCTCATCACACCATTACTTAATTAAGATCAGATCTCTTGAGTTATTTTCTTTCAACAGGTCTTCATTTTTATTTCGCCAGACAATGGTAGTGTCGTCCACAAACAATGTAAAAGTTCCGTTTATGTTAAGGTCTGCTAAATCGTTAATGTATAATAGAAATAAAATGAGACCCAAGACAGATCCTTGTAGCCCCCCACAAGAAATTGTAATTGAACTAGACATCTTTTCTCCGTAGCTAACTAATTGATTCCTATTTGTTAAATATGACAAACCAGTTGTAGCAGTTACCCTGGAATCCATAACGCTTTAACTTTTTGAGGAGAACTTCATAATTTACACAGTCGAAAGCTTTGGAGTAATCGCAAAAAAACGCATCAACTATATCATTATCGTTTAAATTTATTTTAAAATTTATTGTAAATGTGAAAACGGATCTTTATAGAACCTTTTCGGTAGAATTCAGATTTTTTCCAAGTGTTATACTTTTCGAGATATTGACATAACTTCTTTTAAATGGGACAAGCTATATATTTTTCTCTTATGATATCAGGCTCAAATAACGCCGCAAAATGTATTTTTCATTTTTTTTACGTAGTCGGCCATGGATATTAACCAGCATAACGCAAAAATCAAAATCATATTTCTCTTATTGAAGGACACATTTTTCGTCATAAAAGTAAAATTACTAATACGGGAATAGCAAACATATTTAATGGAATAATAATAAAAACGTAAGAGTTAAACTTTAAAAAAAAGCTAAAAAATTATAATTTACAAATATTGTTGTATATAAGGTTTTTGTATTTATTTTAAAGCATTTTCTAATATAAAAGATTGTCTGTACAATTGTTCAAATGCATTTTCACTGGCCGCTTTTAATTATTGTATATTGTCAATTAACTAAATAGCCCCACAAAAAGAAATCTACCGTGGTGGCCATCGAACCGGTCCGTTTGTTCCTATCCATTTTTTGGAAAATGTTGGTTGAGCCAGTTTAGGATAATTAATGTGTAATGTAGATAATTTTTCTCTAAATAATAAAGCAAGAAGCATTGAAGCCAAATCTCTGCTGGCGTTCTATAGGAAAAACGACTGGTTGATTTTACTCTCTCCAGGAGCGCCTGCTGTGTCGATTCAAAATTCCCGAACTTGAAAATTGTGCCTGATCTGACCAAATGATTTTGTTGTGAAAATCATGATCTTCTGCTTTTATACTTAAAAACCATCTGCAGAACTCGACGCTCAGCGTCACCAGGGGGCAAATGATGGACCAGTTTGAATTTGTACGGTGTGAATTTATTTTTTTTAGGATTCTTTGCATTGTGGTTTTGGATAACCCTACATCTTTTTCCATTTTTCTACATGATGTTTCCGGATTTGCTTGAATAAGAGCTAAAACATTGACCTTGGATTCCTAGTTCTCTTTGTTATGGGCTTGTGGTTGAGCCTTGAAACAGACCCATATTGTAGTTTTGATTACCTATTCTTTTATAGGGTTGTCTTCTTTCAGGATATCTGTAACAAAATTAACGCAAACATACACTCATAGAAAAGAGTTCTCAAACTGAGGGAATTGAAGTCAATCCAAGAGCAAATTGACTTTCATATGTGGCAAAGAAATATTACTTTGTGGAGAGAGATGTGTTTCAAACAAACAAACAAACAAACAAAAGTATGCTTTATTGCCGCAGAAAAATTCTACAATTTTATGGACAAAGCAAAATATACCTAAAAATAAGACATATCAAAACATTAATCGAAAATAATTTCGACAAGTCAGTGCTTTTATTTTTAAAATGTAAATTATCAATTTACCAAATCGTAAAACACACGTTAGAATATAGCATAACATTGCAAACAGTAAATGAATCATGATAACCTTATAAAAGTAAACAAACACACATGTACGAGGTGAATAATTTCGATGACATTGAAATCAAAATTGCAACTATGCGACCTTAAACTCTATGTTATTATAGTTATACAAATAATTGTGATGTTAAACAGAAGGTATATTGAACTAGTGCGGAATGTAGTATACAAAAAGAATTAAATTGTTTTTAATCCAATACCTAACAAAAATAATTAAGTTTTAAGTGAATGTTCGACAGTTCTTTTCCCTATATAATGATTTACAAAATTCTATGCTATGAGTTAGGACATGACTCACAAAAGATTTAAGTAAACAAGCGAGTTTAGTGACAATTTAAAGAAACTTACTCACTGAAAAAAAAAATCATTAACGCTGTAAAGTGGTCTCTCAATGAGGTATGCTTTGGTGTTTTTTCGAAATTGTGCAAGCATAGGGATAGATTTTAAATGTACTGGCAGATTGTTGTAAAGTTTTATGGCGTTGTAAATAATTGATTTTTTTATTAATTCTGTGGAAGGAATGGGAAGATAAATATCATGCCTAGAGTTTCTGGTAGGGTATACATGTTGTGGCCTTTCTGGGAGGGTGTTTATATGTTTTCTCAGCAAACATACCGTTTCCAAAATAAATAATGCAGGAAGTGTTAATATTTCATGTTTTTTGAAATAGTATTGGCAGTGAGCTCTATTATTTAGACCAAACAAATAACGAATGGCTCTCTTTTGAAGCATAAAAATACTACGAAATTGCTCGGTGGTACAGCAGCCCCAAAAGGGAAGGCCATAGCGGAGGTGGGATTCAAATAAAGAGAAATAAGTAAGTCTGGCAGAAGGAACGTCTAGTTCTTTTGAAACTGATCGAATGGCGAAGCAGGCGGTAGAAAGTTTTTTAGTTAAGGTGTCAATATGATTAGACCATTTTAGGTTGCTATTTATATTTAAACCCAGGAATTTAACCGACTCTACGTATTCAATATTGCTGTTATGTACCTGAAGTGGTTGTAAAGTTCCCTTATAAGATAACGCCACCGTTTTATCGACGTTAAAACAAAGCATATTGGAATCGGACCAAGCCTTAATTATAACCAAGTCTTTGGAGATACTAGAGTGTAAAGACGTTGTATCAAAATCACTCCATGTTATGCTTGTGTCATCAGCAAAAAGGGAGATTCTTCCATTAATTTTAAGGTTCGTGATATCATTAATGTATAACAAAAAAAGAATAGGTCCCAAGACTGAACCTTGAGGAACTCCACTTGTAATCAACTTACAATCAGAATCGGAACCATTAGCCCTTACAAGTTGTTGCCTTTTTCCAAGATAAGATTTGAACCAATTTAAAGAAGTACCACGAATTCCATAAAAATGTAGTTTGTTTATCAGAATTTCATGACTAACACAATCAAAGGCTTTCGCATAGTCACAAAAAACTGAGGCAGTTGGGTGGTTGTTATTGAGAGATGAGTAGCCTCTAAGCAACGTGAACATGGCGTCACTGGTGCACTTGTTGGGTAGAAATCCGAACTGCTCCGGGGATATTATCTGATGTTTCAGGAGAAATGGCATAAGACGGTTCTTCAGTAGCCTTTCGATGATTTTTGATAGCACTGGTAGTAGTGCAATTGGGCGATAATTGCAAGAGTTAGTTTTTTCGCCGCCTTTATGAAGTGGAATAATTATAGCTGTTTTAAGGCAATCAGGGAATACACCTTTTATAAAGGACTCATTTATTAATGTTGTAAGGGCCTCTATGACTGGGAGTGGCAAGTTCAGGAATATTCTAATTGATAGGCCATCAGTGCTACACGAAGATTTACTTTTAATATTATGTATTACCTTCAATAGTTCAGTGTTGCTAACGGGACTTAAGAAAAAGCTATCAGCTAAATTTTTTGAAGGAGGGAGAAACGAAAGAGGGTCCAAACTTGGCGAGATACTAGAGGTGACATTTTTGCTTACATTAATAAAATAATCATTTAGATCATTAGCCCCTGGCAAGTTCTGAGTCACAGGGTTTGATTTGTTTCTGAGGTTATTGATGATGGACCAGGTTTCTTTTGAAACGTTATTAGAGTTTGTTAGACGTTTTCGGTAGTGTAATTTTTTTGCTGACTTAATAAGAGTAGTGTAGATCCTCCTATAATTAGAGATATAGTCGAGAATAAGAAAGGAGTCGGTGAATTTTTTTATATATGAGAGCGAGCGCATATTTTTAGCAGAAATTCGTATTCCTTTCGTGGTCCACGGTTTATGCCGCTTAGGTTTGATATTCTTAAGCGGGAAGGCCTTGTTAAAAGCACTTAAAGTTTTATTTAAGTTTTATTAAGTTTCTTCACCTTAATGGGTTCAAAGCAAAAAAAAGTATCTTGAATTGACCAATTCAATAACTTCGATCCAATTTTCCTTGACATCATTTCAAGAACAGAATCATGTCAATAAGAAGAGTCCGATTTTTGATTTAAGACCAAAACTTTTGTGAAATAATAGATCGGAGATTTTGAATTCAGGGAACTAGTTTCTTAGTTTTAGATACCATGTTCTTTACTTGAGACGTTTATTTCTTCACGTGAGAAAGCTGTCTCTTCAAATCGAGACAAGCAGTTACTCGTATCCAGATAATATTCTCTTTTTGAGACATCTCTTTCTTTCCAAGAAAGCTCTGTTTGTTCATTACGTGAATATATTATTGTTGTTCTAAATATTAGTATCTCAAATTGAGAGGATACGGTTACCTATCTGAATGCGATTTGCTTTGATTTGACACAATGATATCTCGATATGAACTTTTTTTCTCAACCCATGGATCTCACGTTCTTTTATTAAGATAAATATACTAGTATTGTTCTATTGAGATTATATTTCCTCCCTTCAAGTATAGGTTAAATTATTTGAAATTAAAAACATTCTTATAGAAGATAAAACCTTGACAAATAAAACATTTCAATTTGCATGGCAAGAAAAATACAGGATGCATAAAAAAAAATTTTTTTGGTCATTTATAAATATTATAGCAGAAACAAAAAATACAAATAATAATTTAAATTCTCAACATAACATGTATGTTATTAAAGGCTATATTTATGCACTTAGTAGCACCTTTGAGAGCCAAATAAAGCATAATATTTATACGAAAGCGTAGAAGGGCCACAATTTTTTTATTTTTATTTTTGTAACAAATTCCGACTTCTATCTCGGAATTCTGACTTCTATCTCGGAATTCCGACTTCTATCTCGGAATTCCGACGTCTATCTCGGAATTCCGACTTCTATCTCGGAATTGCGACTTTTATCTCGGAATTCCGACTTCTAACTCGGAATTCCGACTTCTATCTCGGAATTCCGACTTCTATCTCGGAATTCCGACTTTTATCTCGGAATTCCGACTTCTAACTCGGAATTTCTATCTCGGAATGCGTTGTAATTAATACACGACTGCTTTTAAGCGCAATCACTTTTTATACTCTTTTAACGTCAAATGAAGCGATCATTCTGAATTAATTAATGAAATTAATATTTTAATTATAGGGATCAGGATGAAGCTAAGTAAAATACAAGAAATTTATTAACTGTGCATAAAGTCCAAATTAAAAAATAATGACTGGGTCGGTTCTGATGGCTTGAATATGGTTGATACGAAAAATAAAATCTTGTACTTTGTTTTATCTTTTTCATAGATAGTAGAAATAATAAAACGCCGTTTAGTAAGAACATCTGATCCATATTATGTTAAAAAGATGCAATAGCATGGAGGGGGTGCACGCATTTTCAGATATATATATATATATATTTTTTTTTCAGATTTTAATATATGCACTGTAGTGTGGAGCATATGTCTCCTCGCTCTTCATCAAGGCTTATCGTCATTTACTCCCAAGCATTGTTCTTTTCTTTTCCCAATTTACCAACTATTTACTATTATACGTAAAATTTAAATATAATTATTATTGTTTTTCTTTTAGAAGAAAAGAAATATATTTGTTTAAAAAAATATCTTTTTTTGAGTAAATAACTAGCACCTGTGAAAGGTTTATGCATCCTCTATTAAAGGAACTTATATTTTGTTATTATTATTATTCATTAATCTTTATTTTTCAATTCCGTTATTATTCATTAAGATTGAATTTCTTCAAAGTATAAAAGATTTTAGGTTGACCTTTTCAAGTAAGGACAGGAACATAACTAATCAGTTACATTCTATGGATGATACAAATTATAATATCTAAAACAAAGTCAGAAAAACCAAATTTTCCTGATACCTGTTAATTAAAATATTATTAGAGTAAATTTACTTGTTTTAAAAGGCTTTTATTAGTTTCATTTGATTTTCACCCACTTTCTAACGCCAGATTACAATCGATGACCATGCAATGATTTGATAAGTTTGTCCCATTATCCTGAACAGGATCATCAGGTTAAAAAAATTTCATCTCGGATAGGGACCCTGTGAAATGGCTACCATATAAAAGGAAAGCAGCAGGCGCGCAAATTACCCATTTTCGGCACCAGGAGGCAGCGAAGAAAAATAAATTATAGTTTGACAAAACTAAAAAACACGCTCTAATAGTAAACGGAACTAAAAAGAAAAAAATTATAGTTTAAAAAACTAAAAAACACGCTTTAATTGTAAATTGAACTAAAAAGAAAAAAAAATACTTTTGTAAAAAAGCGTAGGGTGCCTTTATGCCGTATATTCATACTGACTTTACTTTCAGAAATTATACCGATAAAATATTTATAATTGATATCAGACCCACGCTGATTTCACAATGACATTAATTTTCTTGTTAATCACTTTATTCTCGTCCAAAGGGTTTTTTTTTAGTTTAGTTTACTATTACAGCGTGTTTTTCAGTTTTTTAAACTATAGTTTATTAGAATTCCTCCACAAATGAAGACATTGATATTTTATGAAGTTTGAAAACAAATATATGTAACATGATTTCAGCAAAAAAAAATTGTTAGCAAATCACATCCTCATAAATCAAGTTTCCGTTGTAGTTCTTATTTCTAACTTTGTGGAAGGAAATAAATCTGTCAAAACAGATACAGGAACACAGTGAAAAGTGAATTATAATTTTGATTGTTTCTTCAAGCACCTTATTTTCTTTCTTTTAGCTTTATCTATTCGGTAAACCTCTTTACAAATAAAGAGCATTCTACTGACAAGGTACAACTCAATGATCGTAGTTGTAAATTTTTTTCGTGTTGATCACACCCAACAAAAGGAATAGGTATTTCTTTTAATTTGTCCAAAATATCCAAATGGGTACCTTGATATACGTGCTTTGCTGACAAAATATCTAATACAGTAGAGTATATTACTGATTATAGACTCTTTGACTAATATTCCCAGTCATTTACGATTTTTATTTATTAGGTTTCATTACCCGTTTTGGATCTTCTTCTACTTGCCGTAAAAGTTTGTAATAGACACATCATTAATATATTGGAATGACTCGGCAGACCGGGGTCTTCTACCCTTAAAGACCTCACTGCCACTTTTATGCATACTATATATTATTATTAGACCTATTGACAACAACTTCCAATTAATATTTTGACTACCTAGTTTTGTCCGGGACCTGGGACATAACATGAAAATATGACTTTTCTCATTCAATAAAATTTGTTTCAGTTTTCTAATCCTGTCACTTTTATTCATAGAGTTGTTATTTCTAGACACATTGGTAATTAAATTAATTGAATTTTTCCTACTTTACTAAATTTAATTTGAATTTTCTACCCTTTCCGAAACCTGCTGCTACATTAATTCGTAATATATATTATTTCCAGACATCGGGGTAACAGCCCCCTATAAATATTTTGGCTTGCACTACGATCCGAGGGAGTCTACTTAGGGTAAAATATACTTTTTTTCTTATTTATTAAAATCTATTTAAGTTATCTACTCTTTAGAGATTCGCTGCACTTTTTATTTATACTTGATATTGATTATAGATATGTTGGTAAAAGCATCCTATTTATAGTTTGGCTTGCATTGCCGTCCATGGTGTCGCTACAAGGGATAGAATTTAATAATTTATTTATTTTTTCCTCAGTTATTAAAAGTCAAAATTCCGAGTTAGAAGTCGGAATTCCGAGATAGAAATCGGAATTCCGACATAGAAGTCGGAATTTGTTACAAAAATAAAAATAAAAAAAAATTGTGGCCCTTCTACGCTTTCGTATATTTATAATGAGAATACAAATTAAAATTAACTTCCCATTAGTGATAAGCATGTTTAGAATTATCTGATAGATACTACTAAACACACAAATTTATATTATGACAAACTTACAAAGGATATTCAAAAAAAAACTTAAAATTTGCATCTTATACATACTGAGAAAATATAAATAAAACTAATCAGCAAATTATCTGCAAACTTTTCAATGAAGTTGTCGGGATTTCCCAAGATCTCAATAGGTCTTCTATATTAATGTTTGTGATTATTGTTTACTGTAAAAAGTATAGGGAGAAAACATATTCAGGACTCATACATTCATGCGTTCAACTTTTTTCTTATTTGGTGCTTTTATTGTTTGAATTAGTTTCGAAACACCCGGAAATATTATTATAGTTGTTAGTAGTATACTTAAATTCCCACATTGGTGCAAAAACTAATTTCAAAAATCATCCCAATCTTGCAGACAAATTTCTCAGCTTTGTGAAACGCATTTGAAACAAAATGGAGTCGAAAATATGTTGTGATGAAGCCCAAATATTAGCATATTTATCACATCACATCAGCACCGAATTTGAAGGCCTATGAACCTTTTGTATGGTCCGCAAAAAAACACATAAATCTAATCATACAGCACATAAACCATGCCTCACATGGAACACGTTGCACTATACGCAGCAGCACATGACAAGGCCATACATACAACTTAATATTATAATCAGTGCTGCCAACCTTAAATTTCGGATTGTACGCGGTGTGTTTCTAAATCACCCACTTTTACCCGCAACCTAATATCTAATTACCCGCAATTTTAACCACATGAATGAAATTTGAATATAAAGTATGGAATTGATGAAATTATAAAATTTTATTAATTCATTGATAATAATAAAAATATAAATACCAATTTCGAACGAATTTTTATGGCCGATGTCGTTTCGAGTTCCGATAGGACGTACGAATTACGAAAGGCTAATTTGTACGGACCACACCGACGTTGCCAAATTACGGATAGGTAAAATCTAAAGGTAAAATTTTATTTATAAACCTATTTTGTGTATCTCAAAAATAATTGTACAAATAAAAGAAACTTTTATGTTAATAAAAAAAAACATTGTTTTATATACTTAAAAATATATTTTGTTTACATAACTAAACAGGTACATATTGCAAATACAAAAAATTTATGAAGAATTAAAATAAATCATATAAGTATCTAAATACTTAAGTATTTTTATTAGCCATTTATGATTACTAACACTGCCACAAATTACAATATAAACAACGTGATAAATAAATTATATAAAATTAATCAAATATGAATAGGACTTGTAAACACGATATCACGAAACATTAGTAGGAATTAATGAAGAAAAGAAATTATCAGCTGTTTAATAAAAATCGCGGGAATGAACGAGAACCACAAATGGCGAGATAGAAGTTGAAGTACAACAATAGACACACCTCTAGAATGCTTAGAGTCTTACCTATGCCGCATACGAGCATCCTTTGGGTGTAGAAAGAGATGGAAATGGAAGAGGCATTAGACACTAACGCACACAACAGAGGCAGAGAGTGGCTGGCCTCTTCTAGTAGTCTAGAGATTTACGTCGATGGGTATCTGAGAAGAGAATCTGGCTCCACAAAATTAAACCTGGAATTTTTGCTTGTGGCTTAGATCCCCGAATTACCCGCTTTTTCTCGCACGGAAATTCTTACCCGCCAAGGAGACCTAATTACCCGCAAAACGGATAATTACCCGCACATTGGCAGCACTGATTATAATACAAGCGATCGGAGCAGCAGCGGCGACAGGTCAAAATAATTCTCGGGAAAACTGCCGATTCAGAACGAGATAACAGTCTTCTTGGCTAGTCGATTCAATTGAATAGACAAAGATGGGCGTCATTCATTCTCGAAATAAAATGATATTATAAGACACATGTTCGAGTTAGAAAAGAAAACAAAGAATTTCTTTCCGAAGTCGCCGATCTCGAAATGAAATTGCAGGTTCTCAGTTTAAAAACCCTGGCATTTTGATATGCAGGTACTGAAATTAAGCACCTTTTACTTCATTTTGACGTTAAAAGTTTCAGTTTGGAAACATATGAGATAGTTTAAATCCCAATCTGAACTTTTCATGTTCTTATGGCAAGAAAATTATTGTCAAACAAATACTTATTTCTTTATAAGGAGTGGAATCATCTGAACTCGCTGTTTTTAGATCAAGAGATTTTTTTTATGTGTGTAGATTCCAAAATGCAGCCTGATCCGCATTTCCATTAGACAATATGAAGTAATTATTCAAATCACATTTTTTAAAATATTCATATTTCTTTCCATATTAACAATCAATGCAACAGCAATAACAAAAACAACAATAACAATAATAGATAACAGTAATTAATTAGAAGATCGGAATGTCAACAACTGTAATGACATATATATATATATATATATATATATATATATATATATATATATATATATATATATATATATATATATATATATATATATATATATATATATATATATATATATATATATATATATATATATATATATATATATATATATATATATATATATATATATATATATATATATATATATATATATATATATATATATATATATATATATATATATATATATATATATATATATATATATATATATATATATATATATATATATATATATATATATGGGTGAGTCTTTTTCCTTGGGTCATTATCATTTTCGGTATTTTAAATGTGGCACTTTATATATTTTTACTTTCTTAAATTTGTTTACATTTCATGTCCAAGTGAAACAAATTTTTACTCTCTCTTAGAGGATCTGAGGTAAGTTATCGTCTCATATTAAACGGGTGAGGCTATACATATATTGCCACCACCACTATTGGTTTTTAAAATATAGAAACAAGTTGTAGGATTTCTTACGCAGAAAATTATTATTTATATATACAAGATGTCTCAAAAATGTGCGGCAGACCCAACATGCACTTTTTAAATGGAACCCTCTGTATATTATATTTTCATAAAATGGACCTCTTCTTGTTGATTGGATCCCAAGTTTGATACTTTTATCTCTCTCTAACACATTGCCTCTTCTGGTAGGGTTTTTGTCAAATTTCTCATGTGTCTTTAAAGCTAAAGGTATCAAACTTATTATGTTTATAATCAGCGAAGAGAGGCCCGTTTTATGAACATATAATGTACAAAGTGTTCCATTAAAAACAATGTTGGGTCTACCACAAATTTTTGAGGCATCCTGCGTACACAAATAATTTTCTGCCTACGTAATAAACCTTATCTATACCTTTTGTATTTAACAATTTTTCCTATCTCCTAAGATTAAACCAATAGTGGGTGAGGCGAAATATGAAAAAAGAACCTGTACATGAGATGTTGATAATTTCCAGAAACAAATGCTAAAAAGTGCTATGGTATATATGGATGTTTCGAGTTGTCTCCACCATGGACGTCGGAGAATAGACCTGTCTCCCTATTTCCAAATGAATTAAATGATGTAAGTATAATTGCATTATTGTATTGATACGGACAATTAAAACCCATTTTCACTAAAGAGGTTTAAATTTAGACCAGGTCTAACTTGACAGGTATAGGTTAAAGACAGTGGCGCACTGCTCATAAATTTTAAAAAAATAAAAATTTAAATCCACTTTGTCTTTTATCTGCATAGTTTCGGCCATTCCGGCAAAGCGCTTACATAATACTACAGAATGTATATTAGCTGTTCTGTGAAAATGCATAATATATTATTTACTTTCCCTCGTAAATTCGCCTTATTATGATTTGCCCCCCCCCCTTGGTTATTTGACCAGAAAAGCAAAAATTATATATTACTTTTAAAATCGTTATATAAAGTATACAAGAGACCATTAATTTCTATGCATAAAATATACTTTTATGAAAAAAAAATAAAATCAAAAACAAACAATTCTAGGATTTTATCAAGGGAATTTTAGTCCATTGAGTGTACAGAATGGGTATCCAAAAAGGGATGTGAAAAACTATTACCAAACATAAAAAAAATATAAGGACATTTCGTTCTCTAAAAATAACTGATGTTGCAATGCAATTTTTGATAAAATAAATTTGGAGAATTTTGTTGATGCAATAACATCCTTTGACAGAAATGGAAAGACATCTGTATATCTATAAGGGGCGGGACAAGAATTTCTTTATTATTTTTTTTAATCTTTTTTTTAGTTACCAAATGAAAAAAAAATCAAAAACAAACAATTCTAGGATTTTATCAAGGGAATTTTAGGCCATTGAGTGTACAGAATGGGTATCCAAAAAGGGATGTGAAAAACTATTACCAAACATAAAAAAATATAAGGACATTTCGTTTTCTAAAAATAACTGATGTTGCAATGCAATTTTTGATAAAATAAATCCGAAGAATTTTGTTGATGCAGTAACATCCTTTGACAGAAATGGAAAGACATATGTATATCTATAAGGGGCGGGACGAGAATTTCTTTATTTTTTTTAATCTTTTTTTTAGTTACCAAATGTAAATGTTTGCCCCCCAAGGAAGGCATTCTAAGTACGCCACTGTCACTTTCTAAAGTATAATTTTTGTAAATGTTAAAATTACAAATTGACAGTGACATAAGCAAAACAGAACTGGTGAACTAATCATTTTCAGTTGTTATGACAATTAGATCTGGTCTAACTCTTAAACATTTTTAGGTCATGGGGGTTATTGAACCGAACTGCTTGATGCAAATCCATTTTAGCCAAAAGGAAACGAAAACACTTATTTAAAATTTCCACTTAATTTATTTTACAAAAAAAAATTAAAAACAGAAAATACATGACATGACAATTTTTTCTCCAATTACTGTAGGTATTAAATACCTGAACCCGTTTTGCTGCTATTATTTATAGCTTAATAATGATTTAACAATCGGGAACTATTTAGGTCCAATTGATCGTTTAATAATGTGTTGTTATTTCTATGTTTGTTAATTTCCATACTTTCTAGTAAATTAATTTTTACTTTTTCGTTCTACATGTAAAATTTCAAAGTTCTCATCGAAAGTACGGTTTTCCTGAATTAAATGTTTCAGTTAATTGGAATTATATTTATGCTTCCTGTAACTAAATTTATGCTCATTAATTATTTTTTTAAACGATCTGCCTGTTTGTCCAAGATAAAATTTTGAACAGATTCCACAACTTAACTTGTCAACACCGGATTTATTCCGTTTTTTGTATTCCGTCTTATTGTTTTTGATATATCTACCAAGGCTGTTGTTAGTCCTAAAAGCAACAGAGGCAACTTTATTTTTAAAAAACTTAGCAACATTTGATGTTATTTTTCCTGTATAAGTGAAAGCATGAAATTGAATATTTTCTTTGAACTTATTAGTAGAATAAACTAACTTTAATGCTTTTTTACTATTTTGTCTATGCGATTTTCATGATAATCGTTATTAACCGCTATTTATTTTATTATATTTGACTCTTTAAGTGGTTTCATTGCTTAGAGGTGTGCTAATCAATGTATGAACAAAATTAGTATATGCTGTTTTTTTATGTTCAAACGGATGATTAGAAGTATTTTGTATTGAAATATCTGTATGGAATGGCTTATGGAAAATATGTGTTGTGTATCATTCTTAATAGTTATTATTAAGTTATTCTTTGTTATTTTCTTATTCAACTGTAAAATTTATATTTTAATGTAGGTTATTTATATAATCTAAAATGATTTTAATTGTCTGTGAGTACCAATAAAACGTAATCATAATATATCATCAACATACTATACCAACGATCTATTATAGCTTACGCAAGAGATAACTCATTTAAATGGGACGCACTAGGGGTATTTGTCTAATAAAAGCGGACAAAATTGAAATACAAAAAAAACTGATAATTTTCAGTTCAAATAATATATTGTTGTGTTTATATAATAATTTTATGTTTATATTTAGAAAATATACAGGGTCATCTTAAACTCTGGGCTATTAAGTGGTACTTTTAGGTAAAACTTCGTCTCACCTTACATATGGATTTTAAGTAGATACAAGCTCTTATTAAAATTCATAAGGCGACTTGCATCTTATTGACTAACAGATTCACTTTCGTTACTTCAATACATTAATGGAAACAAGGTGGCACAAAAATATTGAATAAATTATTGATATTCGAAATTTAATATTAATAAAGATGTACAGTATAATATTACGCACCTAAACGGAATAAAAGAAAATGCACTAAAAAATTAAGTATGTGTTCAATGGTAATTATTACAGATTAATTTTGCACAGAAAGAAAATGAAAATCATGAATTAATCATCATTTTTTATTTTTTAAAAGTAAATCTTCCTCTCTTTTACATATTTGCCATTCACTTTTAAAATCAGCTATAAAGTGCGATAATCGTTGCTTTAATATTTTAAAATCGTTTTCTTGACACAGTGTAATTTCTCTCACGCGGTCAATGAGGTATTTTGTTTTGTCGCCAAAACTTCTTTTGCTACTACTTTTCCAAATCTGATAGAGTTCTCCGCGACTAAATTGATTTTTTATTATAATGAATTCCTGAAAAAAAAGTACTTACACGAAACGGTTCATTCTTAAATATATTAATTTAAAGACGGGCAAATTCTAAGAAGCTGCTATAACACAATTTGAATTAAGATTATTGTGACAAATTTTTTTTTTGATATTGTTGTTTATTAATGTTTTAAAAAGATTTAGTATAGGTATTACAACTACAAAAGTTATAGAAAGTGCAAAATATTTATTAAAGAAAACTCGAAATTAAATGAACTTAAAAATCTAGTTTTCTTTTAGCATACCTATCTCAGGAAAAACCACTGCAAACTGAATCAGTACTCCCACATTACGTTTTAACGAAATTTTGCTTAATAATAAACTAATCCGTAACTCTTATGGAATAACTACCACCTTTTGTACGGTTGTCAAAATATATAAAGGAATGCTAAAATTCGAATGCTTAGCAGTTTAAAAAAGCTTGGAAAAAATAGGTAAATATATTTAACCCCCCCCCCACCACGTTCACTCGCTTTCCCCCAATCGCAAAAAAAAACCCGAACCGTTTTAGTATAGTCTAGAATACCTCTACCAAATATGAATTTTCAATTTTCAAACTTTTTGAAAGTTATAGTTATCGTTAGGCATGATATTCTTTTTCCTCGTATAATGTTTCTCGACATTGAACTGTATTTACTGAGATAATACTTTCTTGAAATGTGATGTTGATGATATGATTATATATTATGATTGATGATGATATCATAAAAAATGTTTATTAAAAAAAATGACCTGTGCATAATAATTTTAATAATAAATATTAAGTTTTCGGTTCCAATAACTGTTAAAATTACGTATTGTATGATTTTTTGGAAATTATTTTATATTTTTGGATATTTTTTTTTTCTCTAATTTGCACCCCGTATCATGAAAACTAAATTTAGTCCAGACCGAAATTTATATCTACTGAACTTGTATTTTAAAATTAATTAAACATAACTCTTTAAAATATGCCTATCTGCCAAATTCAATTAACCCATTTTTACATTATTACATTATATGATACATTGCCTAACACATAGGAAGTTTATAATAGCCAAATGTCCACGTTAGCAAATATTAGCAATTTTTTTTTCATAACCATAATAACGAAACCCTAAGCCGCTTTATAGCGTATCAACAAAGTTCCGGAAATTTCCGGAACATAACTGAATACCTAAATAAAATTTGAAATAAATTAAAAAAAATTGAAATTGTAAGTACTAATAGATAAATGCCCTCCAGCATAAAAAGAAATACATTAAACATATTCCATACTACCTATATAAAATCGTCTTACATACTGTAGTATCCTATGACGTCAAAAAGAATGTCGTTGGTAGTATCTTCCTTTATTAAATGTTCAAAAAAATATATATACTAACTCTTTACAGTGCACCAGTGTCTGCCGAAATATTATAAATGTGATATTTTGACAGCAGTTTTGATAAAAACATTTCTGTTCGCGGCCTCATAACTTTTTTGTTTTCTGTCATGGCTTGCTAGATTAAATTGCATTTGATTACGAAATGTTTATAGATGTTATTAAAGTATATAATAAGAAGTAACTGATATTTTTTTTTTGTTTTTGTCCGCTTTTATTATATAAATACCCCTATGTGGGACGCCTTGAATCGGTCCGGAGACATCAATGCTCGCCGAAACTATATAATTTCGTGCGGTAACCCTCGACTTGCGAACGGGAACGAGACGCGGCATTTCCAATCACTAAATATTAGAAGAGATCTTTTAGTTAAAAGAGGAATATTGAATTCGGCTGTTAATCTTTGGGGTTAAAATTTGTTACAGGTTAGCTTGAAATAAAGTTTCTAGGAACACACGCTTTAATAGAAAACAAACTTATTCCTACAAAAACCTGAATAACTAAATCAAAGAAACAACGCCAAATATTATTTTAATCACAAAGCAGTTTTAAACCTATTAACTTATACAGGAAGAGGAACATATTTTGCTTTTTGAGATACTTGTATGTACGGGGTGAGTTATTATACTATGACACCCACCTACAGAGTTATTTATTAACAAAGATAAAGAAAAAGTGTAAATTCAAAATGTCCAGGTTTTTTTTTAGTGGAATACCCTGTATATTGTTTATTTTTATGAAAGGCCATTCTCTACTGATTTCAAATATATATATTTTGATTAAATTGACGCAAAACGTTTATTAATTATTTTAGTTTAACTGCAACATAACATGCCATATAAGTCTAAGGATATATATATATATATATATATATATATATATATATATATATATATATATATATATGTTGATTTTTACTCCTTCACGGATGGAAAAATACAATGTGTTTTCATTCCGGGTGTACATCCGTTCACTACTGTCGTTCTGAAAAGAACAGTTTTGCTGACGTTTCGCCAAAATCACATTTGGCATTTTCGAAGCTTTCTTTCTCGCGTCCGAATAGAGACTGAAGTGTTGGTGACTGCGACGCTTCCTTTTATACCCACACTCGGGGCCGAAGGTTAAATTGCGCAGGCGTTGGTCGTTATTTATGTTTTCCGGATGGTGCTGTTGTTGTTGCGCTAATTGCGCTTGAGTTTTTGCGATTTTAGATTTGTCGATTATTGTCTTCCATACTGTTGGTAGTTTTAATGATTCGTCCCTTTTATTCAAATCACCTTGTTTTTCAATTTCTATGGCTTCTCGGATTATTCTGGTCTTATAATGTTCTATATTGGCAATCTCCCTACACCCATCGAAATTTATTTTATGGCCGGTTTCCTGATGATGTAGGAATAAAGCTGAGGTTGTTTGTTTATTTCTGATGCTGAGTTTATGCTCTTCCACTCTTGCTGATATTCGCCTGTTAGTTTGCCCTACGTACAACTTTTCACAGTCCTGGCACGGAATGCTGTACACTCCGTGGTTTTCCAGTTTGATTTTATCTTTTGGGTTTATATATATTCTGTCTGTTGTGCCTTTTATATATATATATATATATATATATATATAAAGCACTAGATACTACCTTAACTTCGTTTTGTCTCGTCTGTGTTTCAGTTAGTCGCACGGATCTAGATATTAGAGTATTTGCCACAGCTTGAATTTGTGCTGGGTGATGATGTGATTTTGCATTTAAATATCTGTCTGTATGTGTTGGTTTTCTATACACGGTGTATTCGAAATGTCCGTTATGTAGTTTTGTGACCAAAACATCTAAAAATGGTAGTTTGTTGTTTTCCTCTAGCTCTAGAGTAAATTGTATTCTGGGGTGGATTGAATTTACGTGAGTCAGAAATTTTTCGAGCTCTGCATGACCATGTTGCCATATAATAAATATGTCATCCACATAACGAATCCATAATTTGGGTTTTAAACTTGCTTTCTCAAGAGCTTCTTTTCAAAGTATATCATAAATAAATTCGCGACTACTGGTGATAGCGAGGACCCCATTGGAGCACCATCCATTTGTTTATACATTTGCCCGTTGAAAGAAAAATAAGTATTTTTGAGGCAAATACTCTAATATCTAGATCCGTGCGACTAACTGAAACACAGACGAGACGAAACGAAGTTAAGGTAGTATCTAGTGCTTTAAAGAAAAATGGCTACACAAATCGCACCATAGAGAAAGCTATTAATGCACAGGTTTCCCGAACAACGAACAACAAAAAATATGAACCGGGAAAGCAACGAGTAGTCTTACCATATGTAAAAGGCACAACAGACAGAATCGGAAGAATTCTGAGGAAACACAACATACAAACAATACACAAGCCACAAACAACTATAGGTAAACTACTCGGAAACCCAAAAGATAAAATCAAACTGGAATTTTTACAGCATTCCGTGCCAGGACTGTGAAAAGTTGTACGTAGGGCAAACTAACAGGCGAATATCAGCAAGAGTGGAGGAGCATAAACTCAGCATCAGAAATAAACAAACAACCTCAGCTTTATTCCTACATCATCAGGAAACTGGCCATAAAATAAATTTCGATGGGTGTAGGGAGATTGCCAATATAGAACATTATAAGACCAGAATAATCCGAGAAGCCATAGAAATTGAAAAACAAGGTGATTTGAATAAAAGGGACGAATCATTAAAACTACCAACAGTATGGAAGACAATAATCGACAAATCTAAAATCGCAAAAACTCAAGCGCAATTAGCGCAACAACAACAGCACCATCCGGAAAACATAAATAACGACCAACGCCTGCGCAGATATAACCTTCGGCCCCGAGTGGGTCTTCAGTCTCTATTCGGACGCGAGAAAGAAATCGAAAATGCCAAATGTGATTTTGGCGAAACGTCAGCAAAACTGTTCTTTTCAGAACGACAGTAGTGAACGGATGTACACCCGGAATGAAAACACACATATATATATATATATATATATATATATATATATATATATATATATATATAGAAACTTAAACCAAAATATTTAAAAAAGTGCTTGCGCAAAATTAGTCACACTATATATTTTTGAAATCAGAAAAAAAGAACAAGTAATTGTCAAATAGTAATTGTCACTTTTTTAAATTAGGTAATCAAAAAGAAGCTAAATACTTTCTTCTTACTAAACATCTTAAATAAGACAAGCGGATTTTTCATAATCAACAAAATTTGGCGGAAACAATATAAATAGCAAAATAGTTATTTTTGTAACGAGTAACTAAAATCTTTTTTTTTTAAGACGAATCGTTGCCGTCTCCAGAGGTTAATATCGCCGCCATATAAATATATACATCGGGGGATAGCCACAAATAATCTTTGGCAAAAGTCTGCGGTCGCTACTCTCATCTGCCGGCTTCCTCAACACACTTGGCAACATTGCCCCTTAATTTTTCGCCTGCATCCATTTAGGGAGGCCTGAAAGTTGTCGTGTCTTATTCGATCTACTGCGTAGCTATATTGATCTATTTCTATACCAATAAATGAAATTTTTCCCAAGGGAATATTAATGAATTTTAGTTTCTAAATGATTTATAAATATCTGAGTGTTTTCGTTTACGGGGGTTAATGTTTAAGTGTACAGGGTGTCTGGATTTGGTTACAAAAGCAGGGTATCTCGCTTATTTTTAAAGATAGAACCTTGTGGTTTTCACGAACCTGACCTATTTTTTTGTGAAACTCATGAAGCCGTAAACAAAATTTTCATAGCCTTCTTCGTTTATGAGATACAGGGCGAAATAGAAAATTTTGCATTTTGGGACCCCCCTCGTATCTCGGTTATCCTTTAACTTAACGCAAAGGGAAAAGTTGTTGCTTATGCAGTTTTTTACGCTGGATCCAGAGGCGTAGTCATATTTTTCATTTGAGTTGTTATTTTTTAGATATGACCCAAAGTTGTGTTTTTTTAAATGGGACACCCTGTATATTTGTCCAGAAATTGATTTGTCCTTTTCAAAGCTTTTCAAAAATATATAATAGTATGGGTCTATTTTAATAAACAACAACAAAAATCCTAATTTTTATAATTATCATCCCAAATTTTGCAGTAGGCCATGCAAAACGATGACGTTTTCTTTTGTTTTCCTGGAAGCAAATGACATTTCCCAATTTTGTACGCGTATATAAAATATAGCGCTAGTTTTTTGTATTTATTTAATGTGTAAAAATATATTTGTATTATTATGGAAGAAAACCAAACTTTCGAACGTTATGAAAAGTACGATATGTTAGTTTGTTTATATTAAGTAATGAAAATGTTGAAGCGGCTTCTGAGATGTATTTTAACAGGTAAATAGTTAATTTTTAGGTATGTTGAAATACTATTGTTTAATTTTTATTTACATATCCAGAAAGGAGGCAACCTAATATATCCACTTTTTATCGGATAAAAAAGAATTTACTTAATCACGGATCATTTATCAAACCTCGTACGAAAACATATAACAAAGAAAATCGGGAGGCTGAGGAAATTACGGTTTTGGCTAATGCAGAAGCTTACCCTACAAACTTTTGTAGGGCCAGTGAAAAGAGCATAGGGATTCCAAAAACTAGAGTTCAAGAAATTCTAAAAAAGCACAAATACCACCCATACAAATTTAGGCTCGTGCAGCACTTACAGCCAGGGGATGCAGAGCGTCGGGTAGTCTTCTGTAATTGGTTTCGAGAAAGATGCGATATGGTTAGAGATTTTGAAAGGAAGGTTATATGGTCAGACGAAGCACATTTCAGTAATTCTGGTATACTTAATAGGCACAATAGTAGATTGTGGTCCCAGGAAAATCAACACCAAATATTTCCATGAAGACAGCAGGGCAGATTT
Source organism: Kuschelorhynchus macadamiae (assembly GCA_030620095.1). Taxonomy (NCBI): domain Eukaryota; kingdom Metazoa; phylum Arthropoda; class Insecta; order Coleoptera; family Curculionidae; genus Kuschelorhynchus; species Kuschelorhynchus macadamiae. The sequence continues at coordinate 180,207 of JAUTXW010001761.1, forward strand.
GGTCTAAATGTGTCCTGCTTCATATTAGGAACACATGTAAAATTTTATATATTTGAGGGAAATCTAACAGCCAATCGCTATATAGAAATTTTAGAGGCAGCTATACCTGAATTACTTGACGATGTTCCTCTAGCGCAAACTAACGAAATTTATTTTCAACAGGGCGGTGCTCCTGCACACAATTCTGGAATGACGAGATTATTTCTGGACAATAATTTTACCAATCAATGGATCGGAACAAATGGACCTATAAGATGGCCCCCTAGGTCCCCAGATTTGTCCATTTTAGATTAGATTTTAGATTTCTTTCTATGGGGATATCTGGAAAATAGAATTTATAAAGACCACTATGATAATGTCCAAGATTTAGGAAATGCAATAAGAGAAAATTTTCGCTATTTACAAAATCATCCCGTTATTTTGCTTAATTCCCTAAAACGAAAATTGTGCGAAGCATGCATAGAACAAAATGGAAATCAGTTTGAACAGTTCTTTTGGTTTCCTTGGTTACTGTAGTTCTTATACGACAGTTGATTTTTGCTGAAAGGCTTGTTACATAATAATTTATTACTGTTTTGTTTTTGTGTTACATAAATCTAGGTAGGTGGTACTTTTTTGGTGCAAACTTATCAATACATATTTTGATAAATAGATTTAATTACATATTTATTTTGATTTATTGTTAGGATGTAGATATTGTTAACGACTTTAAATAAGAGGCAGCATTGTTTTGCATGGCCTACTGCACAATTTGGGATAATAATTATAAAAATTAGGATTTTTGTTGTTGTTTATTAAAATAGACCCATACTATTATATATTTTTGAGAAGCTTTTAAAAGGACAAATCAATTTCTGGACAAATATACAGGGTGTCCCATTAAAAAAAACACAACATTGGGTCATATCTAAAAAATAACAACTCAAATGAAAAATATGACGCCACTGGATCCAGCGTAAAAAACTGCATAAGAGCAATTTTTCTTTCTGCGTTAAGTTAAAGGATAACCGAGATACGAGGGGGGTCCCAAAATGCAAAATTTTCTATTTAGCCCTGTATCTCATAAACAAAGAAGGCTATGAAAATTTTGTTTACGGCTTCATGAGTTTCACAAAAAATTACCTAAGGTTCGTGAAAACCGCAAGATTCTATCTTTAAAAATAAGCGAGATACCCTGCTTTTGCAACCGAATCCGGACACCCTGTACATGGCAACATTCTGAGACAAAGTTTCTATGTGCATAGATATAGTACACCAAACAATTTTATGGAAATGTAGTTATACTGAATATTTAAACATTTTATTATTATGACAATTAATACGAATCTCTATTATTTTTAGATTGAACCCAACTACTTTCTTTATACTCGGAAAAATATAATGAAACCGTATCTCATTGACGTCAATGAGTTCGAATATGTTGCAAACTCGGAGATTGAACCTCAAAAACCGATTTATCTTATAACGCATGGTTATATGGAGGGAGGTTTTATCGACTGGGTAAGTTTTGTCGGTAATATAGTTATCTTAATTTTTTACTCAGTTTATATACTTAGGTATAAACCGGATGACCACGAAATTACTAACAAGGCTGTAACTTTTTTAAAATAAATACTATTAACATGAAATTTTACACTGATATATGGTTCCTTATCAGGAAGATTTTCGCTGTATAAACAATCGACTGCCGTTTCCGGTTTAACCGGAAATGCTATCAAATTTAATATTTCAAATGGAACACCCTACATATTGATTTATTTTTGAATTCTGCACTAAATTCTAAACATAAAACATGTATCATACCCTATGTCAATTCCTGATAGTTTTCGAGAAAATGGCGAATGAAACTTTAAAATTTCCAGTGATTAATTCCGTTTTTTGGAAAAACAAATTTGTTATGCAACTCATTGCATCTAATGTGACAATTAGGATACTTCCAGTTTACCCGGAAACCTAGTGAAAAATCACTTTCAAATGATATTTTCTTGTTTTACCTTGTAAACCTACTCAACATCTAAATCTTCAAACAATTTTAAATACTTTTGTATTTAAAATTGATTTGACAAATATTAAATTTCTGATCTAAGGCGGCTTTGAAACAATGCATAAGTATATGGCCATCGTTCTTATAATATGCAGGTGGTTCGCTTTGAGAGTTAAAGAGTAATTTTAAGTACTACGTTTTTCGAGATTTTCTTCTAAATTTTAATTATTGAAAATGTATTTTACTCGTGAAGAACAAATTGATATGATAATGATATACGGAGAAAGTAGAAAAAATCGCAAATCGTTAAAATTGAGTTAGTTTTGTGGAAATAAAAAAAATCAATGGATTTTTTTTGTTTTTTATTTTTCATTTTTCTCGGAAATTTTGAAGTTATGTTAAAAACTGATTAGTACAAAACTTGTACACTTTTGCACGACCTACAACTATTGTATAGGATATTCTCTATCAGACATCAACTTTCACCGAGAATTCCATAAATACTATTTGCCCTCCTTTTCGACCCCCTACGTGAACCCTCCCCCACCCCGAGGTTGCACTTATTTCTTTTACGTTTATTGTAAGCCCTTTTACCTTGTACTTATAAAAATTTAGGTAACATTTTCTTTTCTAAATGAGTTATTTCGATCGACCTAAAAATATTAGAACGATTTTTCTCGGAAACCGTTAACTTTTCGACCATTTACCAAGAGCACCTTTTTTATGCAAAAAATGTCAAAGAAGTACAGGGTTGAAAAAATAATAACTAACTAAAAACAGTACATCCCCTGCCGGCACGCCCCTGGTCAAAAAATTTAAAATTTGCTAGCTGCTAAAAATAGCTTTCAATAGTGACTATTCCTGTACCAAAATTTATAACTGGTACAATAGCAGTTCCAAAGTAATAAAATAAAAAGCACGTTTTGGGCGACATCTTCAATGGGTCCTAGCACCCTTATGAAGCGTTTGCGGACCCAGGTGCATATGAACTTTTTTTCATATTTTTTTTTATGTAGAATCACCATCTGAAATTTGGCGACGCAATTTCCGGACACCCCCGGCCCTCCAATCCGGCCCGCAAGAGATTCAGAAATTTCAAATAACGCGCAAAAAAATTAAAGATTTAGCACACATAGTTTATTTGTAATTACTGTCAACCAATCTAAAAATGTATTCTTCAAATCATAAAAACTAAAACCCATAAATAATTTTATTAAGACTACACAGTGGAACGCTACAGATCGAGTCAGAACTATTCCTTAAAAAGAGATAAACAGATAAACATTCGGGAAGCCGCCCGATGACCTTGAAGTGCTTTGAGCGATGCGATGAATAACAGTCCGCTCTGAGGGCTCGCATCGCATATTCGCGTACGATCGGGACCCTCGATTCGAGAGTATTCTAGTTGCTTATTGCGGGTAATATATAAAACAAGAGTCTGGGGAACAGTTTTGTAGGAGCTCCGAGTTTACACGATTGGCATCGACAACGCATGTAACGCTCTTGTGTTGTTCGACCGAGTAGAGTACAGAGAATACTTATATTTTAATGTTTTAGTTTTAAATCTGTTGTCAATCAGATCTTAGATTACAGAACAGTGTTAAGTACTAAATTAAATTAGATTTGCTTTTATAAACTAATTTTGGCACAAGTGATTAACCATTCAGAGGTGCGTATTATTATTACACCTAAAACGCTTTCAGTTTTCCATTACCCAACACTTAATTAACATTAGATATTCTGTGTCAACTTTCTGCTTTTTTAAACCAGACATCTTGATAGATTTTTTTCTTCTGAACTGAATTTGCTTGAATATTTCCCGCGTCTTCTCTTAACAGTTGTTGAGAATTAATGAATTGACACGCGCGCTGAGCGGTTTATGTATACAAGAGTCTGGGGAACAGATTTGTGAGAGCTCCGAAAAAGGTCGATCATACTTTTGTAGCCAGAGTGCCAGTGGTATATTTTGCTAATATTTTATAATTTAAAAGTAGTGGAATAATGTGTATTTATAAATAATTTTAACAATAATAACGGGTGAGGATTTTAAAGTGTTACAAAGCGATATCGGAAAAATAGTTTGGAATTTTTGTATAAAAATTTGATAAGTTAAGAGTGAGGCAGAAAGACAGATTTTAACTTCGTTCATTAATAACTAGATACAGCATCAGTAAGAATTTGCTGCGATATTTTTACTTACTGATCAAAAGAGCGTTTTGGATAATCCATTTATTCGTATTACTCCAAAATACCACACACGAATAGTCACTGTATCAAACAAGGTCTCTAAAAACTTCACAAACAAGTGAAACAATAGGAAACACATGTAAATGTAAATTTAAACACAAAAAATAACGGCGATCGACGGAGCAAGGGACCAGTAAATACTGCACTTTTATACTTATTGATGGTGTTGCAAAACCCATTCAAGCAGCCATAATTAACGAATATTATCCGGGTAAAAAAAATATTAAAAACGTTAGGAGTAGGCTAAAATACACATTTAAAACAATTAAAAATCAACCACAAAGCATCCCAGATCTAATATGTGCAGAGAAAATGAAAAAATTTTCCACATACATTTATTATCTCTAGTATGTCTGGTCGCTACCAGAAAGAAAGCTTCCATATCTTTGGAAAAACTCCGGAAGTTAGGAATTTGTTGAAAATGTAAAATAGGGGGAGATATAAGGTGTTAGAACAAAATTTTAGTACTCTGTTAGGAACACCATCAGGACCTGCAGACTTGTTGATGTCCACTTGTGTTAAAGCTTTCTCAATATCAGTTGGGTCTGTAGCAATCTTAGAAACATTTTCAAATCGATCAAAAAATTTACTGACGTTAGAATTTCTCTGGGGGTTATAAACAGAGGAAAAATATTTACCAAATAGATTTGCTATGTCAATACCATTAGATGATTTTTCAGTGGTTAGAAACATTTCCTTAGGAATAGTGCCCTGATTAGACTGGGAATGAACGAAATTCCAGAAAATTTTTACATTACTGCTTATGGTACTTTCAGTATTACTTATGTACAAATTGTACCACTCCTTCGTTAGGTTTTTACATTCCCTTCGAAGTGTATTAAATACATTGTAATCAACTTCACTGCTCGACTGTTTGTGAGCAATTTTCTTTTGATAGATTAGTTTTTTCAATTCATAAGAATACCAAATAGGAAATTTCTCACTAGAATGATGTTCCTTCATCTTCCTTCTTCTTAACATATTAAAGCAGTCGAAAAGTACAGAATAAAATTTACACATAATTGATTGCCAATCTACCGAAAGAAAATATTCATTAATTAAATCGAAATTAGCGTTTTTAAAGTTATAAGAAAAATAATTCAGAGGTTCTAGATAGTTAGTTTTATTCACTGGTATGTATAACTCTAAAGCTGGGTGATAAGGATCACAACGTACCAAACCATCAGATTTTATAATTGAATCAGGCACAAAGTTGGCAAAACATAAATCCCCGATTGAATTGTGATCATTAGTTACCCCATTGTATTGAGATAGGTCAAGAGAAGCAGTATTATTGCATAATAAGATTTCTCTTGTTGCCGTAACATTACCAGGTAACAAACCAGAAAAATCTTCACTAGTGGACCACATTATTTGAGAAAGATTATAATCGCCCAGAACAAGTACATTATCGAACATTTCACAGGCACTAGCAATGGATTTCAAGTGGTTTGTAGACACAACCAATACAATACACCAAATCGCCCAATGTCACAGACACCCACGTTTCTTCCACTGATGCTTCACCAATTGCCAGGCGATGAGATTTAACGCAATTATGTACTGCCAGAAGAACCCCACCTCCACGGCTCTTAGTACTGTTTAGTGATAGTAACCCCAATATTGATCATCTTGTCTCTCATCTTCAAACTCAAGTCTCTCATTAATTTTCATTGGATTTTTCTATCTGTTTTTTATATGTTTGATTATGCTATTATAATTAATAAATAAAAAAATGTGTGAATTCACAGCTAAGGAAAGGTTGCCCATACCTGCAGTAAAGTATTACTTCTTTTTTAGATTTTTAACATTGTTCAAGAACTAATCGATCTAGAAGATTGTAATGTCATAGTGATTGACTGGCACGGAGGATCTAGTCCACCTTACACTCAAGCAGTAGCTAATATTAGATTAATTGGTAAGTATTATCAAATACAAATAATACTTTGAATAGACGATCCATCCAACGTTAACTACATTAACCCCTAAATGGATTACAACTTCGTATTGCATTCCGTGTATTGAAATCCATCGAGAGGTTTTTGAGTCAACGACATGGAAATAACATAGACCCAGTTGTTTACATTTTGGAGGAATCCAACATTAACCCTGGTTTGCCAAACCGTTACTGTGGTCAGATTATAACGGATATCATCCTTTATACTATTACCTAAATAAACAAGGAATTCCAGACATTCCGAGTATCAATTTCCATATAGAATATTTTAGACCTGATAATTAAATAGCTTATTATAAATAACTCAAACCGAATCTGTTTTAAATGTAATTTAAATCTTCTGTAATTATTATTCCTTATGTCAAGGAATAAACCCCAGATTAATCGGCAACGTCGAAATTTTACCTTTTTCGAGTATACTACAGATTTCTTTCGGGATCATTCGGAAAACGCCGAAAACGGTCGTAGTCATTCATGATTTGATGCGCGGCGTTGCAATTGTTCTAGTTGGTGAAATAAGTGTTTTTCAGAAATCCAAGAGTTTTGTGTGGCTATTTTCAAGAATCTGTTTAAAAAACTTTAAGAAAATGGTGCGAACTTGCTTTATTTGCAGAAAAAGAAACGATTTAAACCCAGAAGTTTGTTTTCGAAGGTAAGTAAGGTTATGTCATACCAGTGCTGTAGTTGAAGGGTAAAATCACCGTCCAATAGCGTTCTTATATTTGCAAATGAAGTATTGTTTTTGTATTGCACATTTCCGTTGGGCTTAAATTAATTTTTTATAACTTCAACTTATCTATAAAGTCGAAGACACTGATGATAAACGGAGTACAGCGTTCCGCTAATTTATATATTTGTGAAAAGTCTCAAATATTCCTCTAAAATTTATCAAACCACCTTTTTTGAGGGGTTAATAAACAACATAAATATACTATTTGGTAAAGCATAGGTACTAAATTTTAATTGAGTAAGCTGTAAGACTCACTATTTTATGTTATCATTAATTACTCCAGGATGGTTTGCATTTTGGATGAAATTTTCAAGGAATATTTAGGGTAGTGTCGGAGTTCTCATATAGCAAGCATATACAAAAAATGAAAATAGCGCAATAGCGGTACTTTTCAATTTTTTATTTACTATAGATTTTCTTTAATGAACTCGAAATGCTTTAATTTATTGCCTAAAAATTTGGTTTAAAAATAAATAATCAAAAAAGTAAATAAATACCATCCTGAGGTACATTATCCCAACTATATATATATATATATATATATATATATATATATATATATATATACATACATACATACACATATATAAAGCTATATAAAATTTGTTTTTCTAATAGACGAGTTTAATTGTTATATAAATAATGAAATATTAAATTAATATGCTGTTACTTTTGTTTTGTCGATAATAATAGTTGTTTGTTATTATACCAAACTGTTTATAAATAAATTATACCAAACTTTTAAACTTAGTTTTATTTTTACAAACCACGTGTCCGGGTGAAAATTTATAAAGTGCAGCACCACTTTCAACCTTGTTATTTAAATTTTTATAAAAAAAAATTAAGTTTCAAATATAGTGTAAAATATTATACAGGGTGCTTCAGAATGACCAAAAAGTTTCGATGATTTTATTTTTAAACATCTTGCATTTTAATGCATTTATTTACTTTTTTTATTATTGATTTCCTGATAAAAGTTGGTGGTTCAAAAAAAATAATTTTGATAGTAATAAACTTTAGATCAGGATGTTCAAAAAAGTGGATTTCACTAACAATTTAAAAAAAAAAACGGTAGTTTTAAGGGCCATAAAAATCGTATATATAAACTGAGTAAAATTTTTTATATTATAGTTATGGAAATATTTAAGGTCAAACAGAAAAAAAACATTTTTCTATTTAAATCTTTCCTTAGCTATTACTAATATGACATAACTAATACTAAACCTTTATTTACGATTTTTTACGGCCGCGGCAGTCACAAAAATTTTAATTTTTGAAATACACTTTTTCGTATTTTTTGGATGCCCTGTATATCTGACTTAAAGTTGAATATTGTGAAAACTATTTTTTCGACAAACACACAAGTTTTAACAAGAAGAAAATTTTTCGAAAAATTGATAATAAAAAAGTTTCCCATTTAGTGCAGACTTTTTCACGACATAATATCTAAATTAATTGTTTTCAAGTTATTATTAAAACTCTCACTTTTGTAATGTGAAGTCGTTCCTGTTCATCTTAGAACGAAAACACTGTCGTATCCAACATACTAATATATATATATATATATATATATATATATATATATATATATATATATATATAAATCCAGTATGATAAAAAAATGTCGGCCTAATGATATATTTAAAATCAAAAAACTAGTTATTCAGTGAAAATTTGGCAAAAAAAATCAAGTGATGTTGGGACGAACTGGTTAAATTTTATCGCGAATCCAAAAAAATATAGCAAATAATACATTATTTCAAAAATAGCTACGCCACTGGTAAGCCTCGCGAAGATGTCTGACAGCGTTGCAATTTTCACCGCATACTATTCTTTATGCGATCAGTCCGTCTTTTTTCCACTCATACACAACAACAAATTGATATTTGATTCTATTTATTTCATTTTTATGAAATGAAATTTCTTTTTGACGTCATTGTTTTGAGTAGCTCAACGCCCAGGACTAACGCTGTGATACATCTTAAAAAGACAGGGGAATGACTGTGAAAAAAACAAGGTGGCATTAAAAATCTTGGAATAAATTGCTCTTTCGGTAAAACAAAAAGTGAAAAAAATTAAAAAAATGTATTATTATTCAAAACGAAAAATAAACTTATTATGGACTAATATAGAACGGTTTTGATCAATTAAGAAATCATGGTTCTTGGGATTAGACCGTGTCAAATTGGAATTACTATCCGACGTTTCGCCTTCGATTGCACGAGGCATCTTCAGGGATCTTTACTCTACGAGATCTGAACACTGAATGAGCTCGGAGAGATTCAGGCGGGCTTTTATACCCGACTTGTGCTCGCCGAACTGTGATCCTGTGTTAAGATCGGTTTCCACGTGTGATGTAGACCGTAATGCGTATCTTTATTAAAATTTTTTGTATGTTTAAAAATTTCAATAAATTCTCTAATTTTTCGTTTATAAGGTCCTGGAACCGATGCTAGAACCTTGCTTTCCTTTACATTTATAACAAGGCTAGTGGTCTTCAGCTACAGCAGATTGAACAATTTGTTTTTTTTTAATACATTGTTCATGTTCCTTAAATCTGGTTGATATTGAGCCTGCTGTTTCTCCCACATACACTTCTCCTCAGGAGCAAGGAATTTTATATACTCCTTCTGTTTGTGCAATAAAGTGCGGGACACGAAAGAAAACCGGGCGGAATCAATCGGTTTAGGAAGGTGGGCCAAGAAATCTCTTTAAACCAGTGGTGTCCCGTCGTTCTTTAAATAATATGGCACTCTTTTTTGACATACGCACTTCAGATAATTAAAAAATGTAACTATGCTTAATGAACCTTTATCTATATTTGTTTGTTTTTTTTTTCATGTACCGCACTTCTATATCTCTTTTATGTTGCAAAAACGGCGAACTTTCGAGTTTTAAAATGATTTAATTTTGATTTTTCTTAATCGATTTACTTATAAATATATTATTTCTTGAGTTCTGTCATTAACGGTTCCCGGGCTACTGCCTACGTCCACTATTATTGGACCACCCAGTGTAGTGATACACGATATACAAGTCCAGATTTTACAAGGGCAACCAGGATCAGATCCAGTGAACGAGATTTATCAAAATTTTACTTTATGCAGTTCTACTTTGGGCTACTCGGGTTTGCCAAAAGTGGCCGTCTGTCTCCGTTTGTCATATTACTTTATACAGGTGCCGTCATTGTGAAGTACTATACAGGGCGTACTATTGCGTGCTGATGTTAAAGGGGGTGTTTTTATATCCTAAAAGTCTTAACTTTTAAGATACAGGATGGTAAAGTTTAAAAAGAAAAAAAAATTTTTCATCCCAATTCTGATGCTATTGTAGATAACTGCATGAAATTTGATACACGTCTTCTATGCATTAAGGAGCATACGGATTTACCCAGGTTATTTACATATGCACGCCACTGGTAGAAATTTCAAAAATTGATTGTTAATAAAAAATGCCCTTTTATGCATAAAAGGCGTGTATAAAATTTCACATAGTTATTTATCTATAATAGAATTAGGATTTAAAAAAATGTTTTTTTAAAACCCTGTATCTTTTAGGTTCATATTAAACTTTTTTCTTAAAAAGGTCCAACAATCACCCCCCTTTAACATTAGCACGAAATTAGGAAACGCCCTGTATAGTACTTCACAATGACGCCCCCTATACAAAGACGGAACCAAACGGTCAATTTTGGCATACCCGAATAGCCCAAAGTCAAACTGCATAAGTTAAAATTTTGATAAATCTTGTTCAATGGAATCAGTGCTGGCTCCCCTACTATAACTACATTGATGTGTTAATTTTGGGAAAATATGAGTTCTGTAGTTTTTCAAGTATTAATTGCATTAGATATTTTTTTAATTTTCTGTTCAATACCGGGTATTGAACAGAAAATTAATTATTTTGAAGCAGTTTATTGACAGCTACTTTATGAACAATTTTACAAAATATATGCCCATGCACGTTCAATAGGGTTGAAGTCGCACATGTATGGAGGCAGCCTTAAAGGTGTATGACCGAGGTTACGTAAAAGACCGTCAATTTTATACTTTTTTTCTCTAGGCTTGTTGGCTGATATTACTTCATATAATTGATATTTTCTCCATGTTGGATCACATACAAGATTGTTCGATTTAAGCCACGATATCATATGAGCTTTTGTAGAGTATTTAGTTGGCACTTTATCTTCTACGTGAGAATGATAAGACGCATTATCCATTACCACGACTGATTTGGGAGGAATGTTAGGTAGAAGCTTCTCGAGCAACCACTTTTCAAAATTGTCTCTATTCATCTGTCCATGATAGTATCCAGTGGTTAGTCCCGAGCGAAAAACTAAAGCAGCACCTAGAACAAATCCGGCTTCTGAACCAGCAATGAGCTATAATAAAGCGACTACTAGAGCGGATTCCCTGAAGAACACCTGTAACACTTTCACTTTGCCAGCATTTGTTCACTGTCATATCATTGTCTACCCAGGTTTCGTCTAGATACACAATATTGCGTCCTTTACAGTTGATAGATATTTCACCCGCCAGTGAAAAATATTTGGTCTCTCAATGAGCAGTTTTCGTTTACTTTGGCACTTGCGCCAAACAAAACCATTTGATCGTAAAAGCCGATTTAATGTTTCATACCCGTACGGAAAATCTATTTTGTTCTTTACAGCACAAAGTAGGGGTTTGCAGGTCGGAACCTTCTTCAAGTTTATAGAAAAATCTTCTATTGTTCGTCGAATTACTTGAAAATCACCATCGTCAATTTTATCTTTGTATGATAATCGGGGTCTTTTTTTACCAGGAGATTTTAAAGGTGAAGTAGAACATGAGCGATCATTATGTTCTCTTTGAATTTTCTTACACTTTACTTTACTTTTCTTTCCACACAGCACCAGTGTAAAATGCAGCGCGTTCTGTTCGATTTTGAATTGGAATAGATAACTTCACGTGCACCGTTTCGAATTGTTTTTCCTCTTTTGCTCGCCATCGTTACTTCGAAATAATAATTCAAATTCAACGCAAGGGATTTATATAGAAATGAAAACAAATGATCGAAATTTATAGGCGCCACTGGAAATAGCTAGAACCTTCTACCGGCAAATGCATGGAAACTCTAGGCACATCCCAATTACAAGTGCGAAATTTACTAAATCCTCTATTAATTTTCCGTACCGCTTAGCTGGCGCCCTTTATAGGTGAAGCGGCAAACTATTATAACAAATAAAATAACTTAAAATTTATTTGCGTACACAAATTTTACTTTTCCGCTTTCTTATGACTATGAACCTTTATTTTAAGGAGCGCCCGGTTTTCTTTCATGTCCCGCATAATATTCTTGTGTGTATTGAAGATTGTACTATGTTGGACCGCCGAAGTAATTGTCCTATTTTATCTGTAGTGCAATGTATGTAAGGAAGAATAATACTACCTAACGGTGGCTCCTTATCATCCTCCTTTCGGGGAGTTGGATTATTATATATTTTAATTGAACGCGTAATATCTTCAGTGCAATAGCCATTCCCTCTCAGAGCTTCGGTCAGTTTCGATGTTTCCGATGTTAGAAAATCTTGATCGGAAATCGAAATAGCTTTAAATACTAATGAGTTGATAACCATTTGGCCTCATGGACAGGATAATCTCTTCATATTTCTGGATCACCCTTATCAACAAAATCATAATATCAAGTTTACACTGGAAATTGAATCTAATGGAACAATTCCCTTTCTGGATGTATATGTTCAAAGGAAGGAAAATGGTACATTAGGGCTTTCTGTATATAGAAAATCGACGCATACAAATAGATATTTACATGCATATTCCCACCACCATCCAGCACCAAAAAATAAGTTATCAACTCACTAGTATTTAGAGCCATTTCGATTTCTGATCAAGATTCTCTAGCATCGGAAACATCGAAACTGACCGAAGCTCTGAGAGGGAATGGTTATTGCACTGAAGATATGACGCCTTCAATTAAAAGATGTAGTAATCCAACTCTGTCAAAGGATAATAATAAGAGCCACTGTTAGGTAGTGGTTTTCTTCCTTACATACATACATACATTACATACATGGCAGTACAGACCAAATATGGCGATTACTTCGACGTAATGTAGAAAAAACCAAGGTTCTAGCATCGGTTCCAGGACTTGATAAACGAAAAATTAGGCAACATTGTGAAATTCTTAAACATACAAAAAAATTACAATAGAGATACGAGTTACGATCTACATCACACGTTGAAACAGATCTTAACACAGGGTCACGGTTCGGCAAGCATATAAAAGCTCGCCTGAGTCTTTCCGAACTCATTCAGTGTTCAGATAAGTAAAGATGCCTCGTGCAGGCGAAACGTCGGATAGTAATTCCGATATGGCACGGTCTAATCCCAAGAATCATGATTTCTTATTATAGACTGCTTAAAACAAGTATTTTGTAAAAAGTGATTTCATTTTTTTCATAAAACCGCAATGTTGAATTTTCTCATAATGGCTGTCAAGTCGCCATTTTGAAAACAAAAGTTAACTTGCGATATATTGTTGAAAAACTAATTTTAGGATGAATACGATAGCCTATAAAAATATATACCGGGTGTCCCAAATTGGTTTAGCCTGGCTCTAGTTCCCAAACCGTTTAAGATACTTAGTTGGAATAAAAACTAGAATTTGTAGCCATGAGGATACTTTAAAATGACTTCGAAGAAAAATGTTTAAAAAAAATAGTCCCAAAAAATTCGACCCTAACCTTAAAATTTTAAACGACACCCTGTATATTTTTTACAGAACTTTGTAGGATTGTAAATTCCCTATCCAGCACTTTTTTCTGATTAAAAATCGGTTCACAAATAGCTTAGAAAATTAACATTTTATCTTCCGATCAAGTTAGCCAAGGGGTAAATTAAAAATCCGCTTAAATCAAACCAAGGAAATTACAATGTATTTTTTTTTATTTTACAGATTATCTACTGTAATAAATGTTCAAATTGTAAACCTTTAGCGGCAACGCAAGCTTCAAATCTTGTCAAAAGGTTTCTCGTACATGTAGCAATTATCATTTGTGGCGTTATTCTGCGACAGGCATTTCTAATTTTATTCTTCAGGTCCTCTACGTCATTGGATTTACTTAAATATACCATATCTTTCAAGGTTCCCCACTAGAAAAAATCTAAGGGGGAAGGATCCGGCGAACATGCAGGCCACCTTATTAAGGGAGAAGCATTTGCGATGAAATTAGCCTCAAACCTGTTCTGGAGAAATTCAGTAACTATGTGAACATTATGAGCAGGTGCTCCATCTTGCTGCCACCACATTTTGTTGTCTTTCAGCCAACGGAATTTCTTCTAGAAGTTGATGTAAAACGTGTTGTAGAAAGTGCAGATACCTTTCTCCCGTTAAAGTCTCTTCATAAAAATTGGATCCAATGATCTTTAAATAATCCACACCAAACATTGACACTCCAAATGCGTTGAAATCTAGTCTCCATTACCCAATGTGGATGAACTTGAGACCAATAATTGGAATTATGCCCGTTAATGAGACCATTATTGTGGAACTTGGCTTCATAACCCCATAATATTTTAGCTAAAAAAGCTGGATCGTCTTCAATTTTAACTAATATGCTTGCAATAAATTGCAGGCGTGTGTCAGTGTCACCTGGATAAGGTCCTTGCACCAGATGAACTTTATAAGGATGATACTTAAAGTCTTGTAAAATACGCTCAACGGAATTTCTTGTTACATTAAGTTCTTCAGAGAGTTTCCGAATTGACACATGAGGATTGAAATGTACAGGGTGTCCGGATTTGGTTGCAAAAGCAGGGTATCTCGCTTATTTTTAAAGATAGAACCTTGCGGTTTTCACGAACTTAAGCTAATTTTTTGTGAAACTCATGAAGCCGTAAACAAAATTTTCATCGCCTTCTTCGTTTATGAGATACAGGGCGAAATAGAAAATTTTGCATTTTGGGACCCCCCTCGTATCTCCGTTATCCTTTAACTTAACGCAAAGGGAAAAATTGCTGCTTATGCAGTTTTTTACGCTGGATCCAGTGGCGTAGTCATATTTTTCATTTGAGTTGTTATTTTTTAGATATGACCCAAAGTTGTGTTTTTTTAAATAGGACACCCTGTATATTTGTCCAGAAATTGATTTGCCCTTTTAAAAGCTTCTCAAAAATATATAATAGTATGGGTCTATTTTAATAAACAACAACAAAAATCCTAATTTTTATAATTACGTCCCAAATTTTGCAGTAGGCCAGGCAAAACAATGCGGCCTTTTATTGAAAGTCGTTAACAATATCTACATCCTAACAATAAATCAAAATAAATATGTAATTAAATCTATTTATCAAAATATGTATTGATAATTTCGCACCAAAAAAGTACCATCTACCTAGATTTATGTAACACAAGAACAAAACACTAATAAATTATGTAACAAGCCTTTCATCAAAAATCAACTGTCGTATAAGAACTACAGTAACCAAGGAAATCAAAAGAACTGTTCAAACTGATTTCCATTTTGTTCTATGCATGCTTCGCACAATTTTCGTATTCGTTTTAGGGAATTAAGCAAAATAACGGGATGATTTTGTAAATAGCGAAAATTTTCTCTTATTGCATTTCCTAAATCTTGGAAATTATCACAGTGGTCTTTGTAAATTCTATTTTCCAGATATCCCCATAGAAAGAAATCTAAAATCGACAAATCTGGGGACCTAGGGGGCCATCTTATAGGTCCATTTGTTCCGATCCATTGATTGGTAAAATTATTGCCCAGAAATAATTTCGTCATTCCAGAATTGTGTGCAGGAGCACCGTCCTGTTGAAAATAAATTTCGTTAATTTGCGCTAGAGGAACATCGTCAAGTAATTCAGGTATAGCTGCCTCTAAAATTTCTATATAGCGATTGGCTGTTAGATTTCCTTCAAATATATAAAATTTTATATGTGTTCCTAATATGAAGCAGGACACATTTAGCCCAAACCTGCCTTGCTGTCTTCTGGGAAATATTTGGTGTTGATTTTCCTGAGTCCAGAATCTACTATTGTGCCTATTGAGTATACCAGAATTACTGAAATGTGCTTCGTCTGACCATATAACCTTCCTTTCAAAATCTCTAACCATATCGCATCTTTCTCGAAACCAATTGCAGAAGACTACCCGACGCTCTGCATCCCCTGGCTGTAAGTGCTGCACGAGCCTAAATTTGTATGGGTGGTATTTGTGCTTTTTTAGAATTTCTTGAACTCTAGTTTTTGGAATCCCTATGCTCTTTTCACTGGCCCTACAAGAGTTTGTAGAGTAAGCTAAAAGTGGATATATTAGGTTGCCCCCTTTCTGGATTTCTAAATAAAAATTAAGCAATAGTATTTCAACATACCTAAAAATTAACTATTTACCTGTTAAAATACATCTTAGAAGCCGCTTCAACATTTTCATTACTTAATATAAAACAAGCTAACATATCGTACTTTTCATAATGTTCGAAAGTCTTCCATAATAATACAAATATATTTTTACACAATAAATAAATACAAAAAACTAGCGCTATATTTTATATACGCGTACAAAATTGGGAAATGTCATTTGCTTCCAAGAAAACAAAAGAAAACGGCATTGTTTTGCATGGCCTACTGCAAAATTTGGGATGATAATTATAAAAATTAGGATTTTTTTTGTTGTTTATTAAAATAGACCCATACTATTATATATTTTTCAGAAGCTTTTAAAAGGACAAATCAATTTCTGAACAAATATACAGGGTGTCGCATGCAAAAAAACACAACTTTGAGTCATATCTAAAAAATAACAACTCAAATGACAAATATGACTACGCCACTGGATCCAGCCTAAAAAACTGCATAAGCAGCAATTTTTCCTTTTGCGTTAAGTTAAAGGATAACCGAGATACGAGGGGGTCCCAAAATGCAAAATTTTCTATTTCGCCCTGTATCTCATAAACGAAGAAAGCTATGAAAATTTTGTTTACGGCTTCATGAGTTTCACAAAAAATTAGCTCAGGTTCGTGAAAACCGCAAGGTTCTATCTTTAAAAATAAGCGAGATACCCTGCTTTTGCAACCAAATCCGGACACCCTGTACATATGCTAAAACATTTATAATATTTTCTTTATTACGTACCGATCTTCTGGAATTATTGCGATTCCCAGTCGGGAAATGTTCTTACCTCAGGATACGTTCTAGGTTCACAAATGTATTTTCATTTGGCGTTGTACCATTAGGAAAACGAATGCGAAATACGTCTCTGGCTCTTCTTTTATTTTTTAAGCACTCACCGTAAATTAGAATCATATCAACGTATTCTTCTGCAGTAAACAAACCTTTAACACGAAATTGACAGGAATAATAAAGAACCTCACTTGCATTCTCATTTAGTTCAATTTGACAAGTGTCAAAAATGTTTTGTTTTTCTTTTATCGAATCATAGCTAACTTGACTTTTAAGCGGATTTTTAATTTACCCCATGGCTAACTTGATAGGTGGATAAAATGTTAATTTTCTAAGCTGCTTCTTAACCGACTTTTAATCGGAAAAAAGTACTGAATAGGGATATTACAATCAGACACAATTATATAAAAAAATATACAGTATGGCATTTAAAATTTTAAAGTTAGGGTCGAACTTTTTGGGATGTTTATCTTCGATGTCATTTTGAAGTATCCTCATAGCTACAAATTCTAGTTTTTATTCCAACTAAATATCTCAAACGGTTTGGAAACTAGAGCTTGGCAAAATCAGTTTGGGACACCCTGTAGAGTAAAACCGGAAGAAATGTTCAATGTTTTTTCACAGAAAATTTGCTTCTTATGGAGTTATATAGAAATGTCTCAAGTTCCAAATCGATATCTTTAAAGCTAAAAAAAAAAGCGGCCTGTACCCTGTCTCTGTGTCACCCGGTATAATGACTGGGATGATGTTTTACCGGAATTTTTATTGTCGCTGTATAAAAGCCAATACTTACGCCTTTATTTATATGATTTGTACTCACGATAAACAGAAAATACCATTGCAATAAAATTGTTCTTATATTATTTGTTATTGTCGCCGATGGGAAATTTACCCATAACACTATTTTACGAAGCCGTTTTTGGAATAAAACAAGAAAATATATATTCTTTCAGGATCTATGACAGCACACCTGCTCTACGATATCGCCCAATATACTGGCGAAATGGGTCTTGAGCACGTGCATTGTATAGGGCACTCATTGGGAGCACACCTATGTGGCTATGTCGGATACACGTTACAAGATGTGAGTATTTAAATGAGCTTCAAATAAAGACCTGAATTCCGTTTAACGAAAGAGGCAGTTAAAGGGAATACGTGGCAATGTTTATTTATCAAAACCCATGTGAATTGGTGCGAATCAGCAGAGTCGGCGCGAGACGAGTGCGAATCAGCAGAATCAGCAGAGGCGGCCATAGTGGCCAATGCTTTTGCTCGCGAAAACATTAATTAAAACTTCTGCAAAAGTTCCTTGCCATCTTTAACTTCTGGTGATGAAATCGTCTTCACGTCTTAAGTTTGCAAAACAATTCGCCGCCAATTCGGTTTTGAACCTTCTTCTTTACTTCTCCCTTTCATCAGTACCAGCTTTTCCATACAACTTGCACCAAATTACCTTCAGGGTTAAAAAGATACGACGTATTCGTGGTGGGCTTCCAAACTGGGCCTTATTTTCACTAGGATATTCCAAGAGAGCATTTTTCCTAAAAACTGGAAATCTGCGCGTGTACAGGGTGTCCGGATTTGGTTGCAAAAGCAGGGTATCTCGCTTATTTTTAAAGATAAAACCTTGCGGTTTTCACAACCTGAGCTAATTTTTTGTGAAACTCATGAAGCCGTAAACAAAATTTTCATAGCCTTCTTCGTTTATGAGATACAGGGAGAAATAGAAAATTTTGCATTTTGGGACACCCCTCGTATCTCCGTTATCCTTTAACTTAACGCAAAGGGAAAAATTGTTGCTTATGCAGTTTTTTACGCTGGATCCAGTGGCGTAGTCATATTTTTCATTTGAGTCGTTATTTTTTAGATATGACCCAAAGTTGTGCTTTTTTAAACGGGACACCCTGTATATTTGTCCAGAAATTGATTTGTCCTTTTAAAAGCTTCTCAAAAATATATAATGGTATGGGTATATTTTAATAAACAACAACAAAAATCCTAATTTTTATAATTACCATCCCAAATTTTGCAGTAGGCCATGCAAAACGATGCCGTTTTCTTTTGTTTTCTTGGAAGCAAATGACATTTCCCAATTTTGTACGCGTATATAAAATATAGCGCTAGTTTTTTGTATTTATTTATTGTGTAAAAATATATTTGTATTATTATGGAAGAAAACCAAACTTTCGAACATTATGAAAAGTACGATATGTTAGCTTGTTTTATATTAAGTAATGAAAATGTTGAAGCGGCTTCTGAGATGTATTTTAACAGGTAAATAGTTAATTTTTAGGTATGTTGAAATACTATTGCTTAATTTTTATTTAGATATCCAGAAAGGAGGCAACCTAATATATCCACTTTTTATCGGATAAAAAAGAATTTACTTAATCACGGATCATTTATCAAACCTCGTACGAAAACATATAATAAAGAAAATCGGGAGGCTGAGGAAATTACGGTTTTGGCTAATGCAGAAGCTTACCCTACAAACTCTTGTAGAGCCAGTGAAAAGAGCATAGGGATTCAAAAAACTAGAGTTCAAGAAATTCTAAAAAAGCACAAATACCACCCATTCAAATTTAGGCTCGTGCAGCACTTACAGCCAGGGGATGCAGAGCGTCGGGTAGTCTTCTGCAATTGGTTTCGAGAAAGATGCGATATGGTTAGAGATTTTGAAAGGAAGGTTATATGGTCAGACGAAGCACATTTCAGTAATTCTGGTATACTCAATAGGCACAATAGTAGATTCTGATCCCAGGAAAATCAACACCAAATATTTCCCAGAAGACAGCAGGGCAGGTTTGGTCTAAATGTGTCCTGCTTCATATTAGGAACACATAAAATGTTATATATTTGAGGGAAATCTAACAGCCAATCGCTATATAGAAATTTTAGAGGCAGCTATACCTGAATTACTTGACGATGTTCCTCTAGCGCAAATTAACGAAATTTATTTTCAACAGGACGGTGCTCTTGCACACAATTCTGGAACGACGAGGTTATTTCTGGACAATGGATCGGAAGGTTCCCCACTAGAAAAAATCTAAGGGGGAAAGATCAGGCGAACATGCAGGCCACCTTATGACAATGGATCGGAACAAATGGACCTATAAGATATCTGAAAAATAGAATTTACAGAGACGACTATGATAATGTCCAAGATTTAGGAAATGCAATAAGAGAAAATTTTCGTTATTTACAAAATCATCCCGTTATTTTGCTTAATTCCCTAAAACGAATACGAAAATTGTGCGAGGCATGCATAGAACAAAATGGAAATCAGTTTGAACAGTTCTTTTGATTTCCTTGGTTACTGTAGTTCTTTTACGACAGTTGATTTTTGCTGAAAGGCTTGTTACATAATAATTTATTACTGTTTTCTTCTTGTGTTACGTAAATGTAGGTAGGTGGTACTTTTTTGGTGCGAAATTATCAATACATATTTTGGTAAATAAATTTAATTACATATTTATTTTGATTTATTGTTAGGATGTAGATATTGTTAACGACTTTAAATAAAAGGCAGCATTGTTTTGCATGTCCTACTGCAAAATTTGGGATGATAATTATAAAAATTAGGATTTTTGTTGTTGTTTATTAAAATAGACCCATACTATTATATATTTTTGAGAAGCTTTTAAAAGGACAAATCAATTTCTGGACAAATATACAGGGTGTGTTATTTAAAAAAACACAACTTTGGGTCATATCTAAAAAATTACAACTCAAATGAAAAATATGACTACGCCTCTGGATCCAGCGTAAAAAACTGCATAAGCAGCAATTTTTCCCTTTGCGTTAAGTTAAAGGATAACCGAGATACGAGGGGGGTCCCAAAATGCAAAATTTTCTATTTCGCCCTGTATCTCATAAACGAAGAAGGCTATGAAAATTTTGTTTACGGCTTCATGAGTTTCACAAAAAATTAGCTCAGGTTCGTGAAAACCGCAAGGTTCTATCTTTAAAAATAAGCGAGATACCCTGCTTTTGCAACCAAATCCGGACACCCTGTACAGCCTGTTCCCAAAAAGTGCTTATCTTTCAAATTATCTTGAAAGGTATAAACTTATCTATAGCAGGCGATACGGCTTCCGCCACCCAAAGTCAAGCAGATAATAATAATAATAATAATAATAAAATGTCTTTTATTTCATAAACCTACCAGTTAACAAAATTAAAGAATAAGGGGGCGGTATCCAACAATGTTGCTCTTATACAACCCTTTGAACTAAAATTAATATTTATAATTATTATAGGTAATTCGAAAGACAAGTTAACCATATGCGCAAAACAGAACAATTCAGAAACTTTTTAAATCATTTACACATACACACATCATATACAATAATATAACATACGACTGTTTCCAATGTTACTCTCTCTGTCGTCTTACAAACTCACCCACTCTTCTCCGAAACATATTAGAGTTTTGGGACTCTCTAACGTTAGCGGGGAGTTTATTAAATAGAGTAACGGCATTATAACTAAAGGTATGTTGAAATTGAGCCAAATTATGCCTGGGGACGCTAAATAAGACGTTAAAGCGTGTATCACGGCAGTGAATATTGGATAGCCGTGTAAGCTTTTGATACAAATATGTGGGCTCCTTATAAAAAAGTAGTTTAAACATAATGTGTATATAGAGAACATAATTGGTCCCAGTATGGTTTCCTGTGGAACACCTCTGGAGACGTGTTCAAATTCCGAGACAATATTTTAATTTTACATTCATTAGGGCATAATTCAGTGTATCGAAGGCCTTACTAAAGTGTCTAATAGAACTAAAAAGGTATTTTCGCCTTTGTCACATGACCTGAAACTATCGTCTGTTACGTTAAGAAGAGCTGTTGAGGTACTGTGCCTAGCTCTGAATCCTGATTGTGTAGAGGGAAGAATATTATTAGCGTTTAGGAATTTATTGAGTTGTTCGTACACAATTTTTTCTAGAATTTTTGATATAGTAGGTAAGATGCTTATGGGACGAAAATCGCCGAGACTTGAAGGTTTTGAATGTTTTGATAATGGGGTGAAAGTTAATAGGCATTTATTAAGAATATAAGTAATATGATTAGTAAGAAAAGGGACTAAGTAAAAAATCATTTTTATATTTATTCCATCGGAACCAGTGGCATTTGATTTTAGTTTAAGAATTATTTTTTCGACATATTCGGGCTGAACAGTGTTAAATATAAAACGGTTACTGTTATCTAAAAATAAATTATTGCCATAATTTTCATTAACAAAATGTTGATTATTTATGTTGGAGAGTGGAGCATTATGAATAAAATAGTTGTTTAAGTCCGTTGCTTGAAATTCATTAAGAATAGATTGTTCTACAGGGTCCTCACCCCTGATATTTTAATATTTAAGTGTTCGCCAAAAGTTTTTAGGATCTCTTAGAAAAGTATGCTGCAAAAATGCCTTTCTTCCGATTTAACAGCCATGTTTATCATATTTCTTAAGCTTTTATATTCATTCCAAGAATTTTCCGTTTTCAATTTTTTATACTTTGTTAAGGCCTTTCTTTTTAACTTAATCATGATCTTTAAATTTTCAGTAAGCCATGGTGCTGGTGGTTTAGTATTCTTAGATGTTTTAAAGCCTGCATGTTTATTAAATAAATTTAATACGTTAAAATTAAAAAAATCAATCATCAGGGTAACCTATTGTAATTTTTATGGGACAAACTTGCATTTTATGTTTAAAAATCAAATAAATTTACTCATTCTGACATCTAATATTTACTCATTCTTGAAAGAATACCGTCAGTTTCTTATATATACATTTTTTTTGTAGCATTACTAATTTTTGTTCGCAGAAAAAAGTTCAGTGATGCACAATTTTCGAGAGTTATTCATACTCAGATTTAATATTTATTTAAATACTTGGGAACCAAATAATACACGTATTTTTTTTTGTCGGGTTCTGCTAATATTGTTTATTTCTTGAATGCAAAAATGCAATATTAATGCTGGTTTGTTTCAACGGATAAACTTTTCTGTTTATTCATAAATAATAAGGAAATTATTAAAAATTTAACTCATTTTTATTTTTCTGGAATTTGCATTTCATAATTTAGGATTATTTAATTGCACTCTTACCGCCAAAATCATTAAATATTTATTAGATAAATTTCATTTTATTTTCATCACACCTGTTTATGAGATGTGTAGGGTATTGTATAATCTTGTTTGCAGCTATTACATTTTGCAAATATAGTTTAGAATGTATTTGTTTATAAGGGAATATCCGTTTTTTCTTTCTTTTTACGATTTTATAAATTAAAGGTTTTAAACATGTATGGGAGTGAGGCAGAAAATGTGTTCGTTAGTCGATTTTTTTTTGTTGTATTTCTACGTAGTTAATTAGTGTTTTGATATTGAGTGATTGCGAACACCTTTTTATTTTCTTCCTTGATACACACACACATATATAACTATATATTTTTTGGTTTGAATAATTTTAAATAATGAAGTTGGGACATCTGAATATACGATCATTGTTTACTAGTTTCAATGATTTTAAATACATTTTGGAGAGTCAAAATTTTGATATAATGCTACTTTCTGAAACATGGCTGCATAATGGTGTTGATTCCGATGCATTTTCAGTACCAGGTTATCGGTTTTATAGGCGGGATCGACAAAGCCGGGGAGGAGGTGTGGCGGCCTACCTCAAGAGAACATATACCCCTGAGTTTTTTCAGTTTGATTTTCCAGTTAAATATACAGCAATTGGTGTATTTTGCCGTCAACCTAAAACAAACATTAATAATTGTATTGAAGATTTTTATAATATTTTGTCCAGTGTTGCCGCTTCTGTTGATGAGGTCATTATAATGGGGGATTTTAATATTGACCTTTTTAATTTAAATAATCCATTGCTGTCTTGTTTTGAAAGTTATAACCTATCGCAAATTATTAATGAGCCTACTAGAATATCCGGAAATGCGGCTACGCTACTTGACCCAATTTTTGTTTCAGATAAAGAACTTGTTACAAGCCATGGTACGATCTCTGCGGATAATATATCCGACCACAGAATGGTTTATTGCAGTTTAACTATAAAGTCCGTGTTGTACCTAAAATTATTAAGTCTCGGTCTTATAAATCTTTTAACTATCACAATTTTTGTCAAGACTTGAACCATTTGGAATGGAATAATATTTTTTATGTAAATAGTATAGATGACAAAATTAATTTATTTAATAACCTTATTTTAGATTTGTTTAACCGTCATGCCCCAATTAAAGAAGTTCGAGAAACAAAGCCTAAAGCACCGTGGCTTACTGAAAACCTTAAATTATACATGAAACAGAGGGATCGGGCTTTACAGACTTTTTCTTTTTCACACTATCGGTAGTGAGACGTGAAAAAAAAGGTATCTTGATTCACTGTCTGCTGATCAAAACCACTGTAAAATTTGGAGGGCATTAAAAGATTTAAATGTCTGCAATAAAAACAACAAAACCATCCCCGAAAATTTGCAGAATCCCAATTTAATTAGTGATTATTTTGGACCTTTTTTGCAGAATGTATTAAATTGTGATAATAAAATTGAGTTCTATAGTAATAATCTTTTTAAAAATAGTATTAGTTTTTCTTTTAAGTTGACAACAGTTGAAGAGGTACATTTAGTGTTAAAAAATATTAAAAATGATGCTGCGGGTGTAGATAGCATTAAGGCATCAATGCTGCAATATTGCAGCCCTTTTATTGATATATATATATATATATATATATATATATATATATATATATATATATATCTTGTTCATATTATTAATCTCTGCATAGAAAATGGCTACTTTACTGACCAATGGAAGAAAACATCATGTCCATCTGAAGTCAGTGATTTAAGGATTATTAGCATTTTACCAACCCTCTCTAAAACTTTTGAAAAAATTTTATATAACCAACTGTATATTTTTGTTTTATTTAATAAAATTTTACCAGATTTTCAATGTGGTTTTAGAAAAAATTTTAGTACTTCGGTGGCGTTATATACGGTAATAGATGACGTTTTAAGAGCTTGGGATCAGCAGAAATGTACCGTGCTAGTACTTCTCGATTTTTCTAAAGCTTTTGATACCATCAACCAAAAACTTCTTTGTTCCAAATTAAAATATTATGGCTTTGATGAGGCATCCCTTAATCTTATTAATTCTTATTTTGAAAACAGGTTTCAAAAGATATATTGTGCAAATAAATTCTCAAAACAAATTTCGATTCTCTCTTGAGTGCCTCAAGGATCAATATTGGGCCCTTTACTATTTCTTATTTATACAGCTGACATTCTGAAATCTACAAAATATTGCCAAACACAAGCGTATGCTGATGATACTCAGCTTTACTATTCTTTTAATATTCAGGATTCCCTACAAGCATCAGATTTAATTAATTATGATTTAAACAATTTAAAAATAATGTCGTCCGAGCAAAGCTTACAACTGAATCCCACAAAATCTTTAGTTATGTTTTTCGGAAATAAAAATCAGGTACATACCTTAAAAGAAGGGTTTAATGTTGCTCTGGATGGTACGACACTACCTATAGTCGAGTCAGCAAAGAATCTTGGAATTGTCATAGACTCAAATTTAAGATTTAAAGAACATGTTAAAAAACTCATGCAAAAATCATTTTTAGCTTTAAAACTTTTGTACAGTAACAGACACATCCTAAATTTACGCTTACGCAAAAATCTGTGCGAATCCTTAGTTTTATCCAACTTTAATTACTGTGATTTTATTTATGGCAACTGTATTATTTTGGATAAAAATAGGATCCAGAAGGTTCAAAATTCCTGTTGCAGGTTCATTTTTGGACTCAGAAAGTTTGACCATATATCGCATACATTTGAACAACTTAAATGGTTAAAAATGGACAATCGCAGACTTCATCATATGGCTACTTTTGTATTAAATATTTTAAATAACCCTGATGCATCTATTCAACTAAAAAATAAATTGGTACCTCGTAATAATATTCATGACAGGACTCGTTTTACCAATCATTTAACTATGCCTCACCATCGTTCAGCCATGTTTCAGAGGTCATTTAAGTATAATGCCGTTAAAACATATAACTATTTGCAACATAACCTTATCTCACTTAATGTAACTCAGTTCAAAAAACACTTTAAAATTTTTTTATTGACATTTCAAAGTTTTTAGTATCACAACTTCAAATTTCTCCATAATTTTGTTATATTTTAAATTATAACTATGCAATTACTTGTGAATTATTTTGGATATATTGATTTTATCTATATTTGTTATATATATGATTTTCTTTTATTTATATACTTATACATTTTCTGCATTACTTTTAAGGTTAAGTAGAGTAGCCGACTTGTGCTAGACTTCGCCTCATTGTGGTGCCATTTTTTTTGAATATTATTACACTGTCTATGTAAATATGCATTTCTGTAATATAAAGGCGATTATTTATTTATATTTATTTATTTATCTCATCAACGTCATCCAAAGAAAACAGATGATCCCAATATATTAAACTTAAATCGCCAAGAAATTGATTATAATTAAAGAAGGGAAAATTTCTATATGTCTTGAAAAAAGGATTTGGTTTGAGTTTGCGTAATTTTATCTTACAATGGACCATTCATGATCCGAGATGCCCTCCATTTTAAATGTCCCTGTTCCTCAGACAATATCCGGGTTTGAAGAAATTATTAAATCAATAAGAGTACTTGTATTATTGGTTATACGTGTTGGCTGATTAACGCATTGTATAAGACCGTATTTATTTAAAAAAATAGAGAACAATAAGTAGCTTTGATCATGTTTTTTTAAAAAGTCGACATTAAAGTCACCGCCAAATACGACATAATCGAATTCAGGAATAATGCTTACCAAACTTTCCTCTAGTAAATCAAGACACTGAGACAAATTAGAGTTAGGTGGCCTATAGGGCATTCCCATGCAAATTCTCTTATCAACAATTTTTATGGAGATCCAAAGTTGTTCAAGGACAGCTTGAGCACTGCCGATCTCCAGTAATTTAAAAGACAATAAACTCTCAACGTAAAATGCAACTCCACCACCCCTCCCTTCCCGATCACGTCGGACTAAATTATAATCATTAATATTAAAAGCACAGGTAGGTAAGTTGGTAGAAAGCCATGGTTCAGAAAGTCCCACAACGTCCAGATCAGAATCGTTCAACACAGTGGAAAACAGTTCGTAAGACTTAGAGAGAGAACGGACATTAAAGTGTCCAAATTCTAACCTCTTATCTAGCATGCAGTTACAGATATAATCACGACTCCCGTTATTATCATTCAAATACTAAAAACGACGTATATATACGTAAGAAATTAGATTTTAAAATAAATCGCTAAATAAAACCCTGAAATACGATATATTATTTACCATCCATCAAACTATAGTTTATTTGATTTCGACAAAAACAAATAATTTTAAAATATTTACGTCTCAAGACCCATACCTCAAAGCCGAGTATTGCTACAATATCAATACAATACAAAGATAACTTTACAATCCAAAGATAACCATACAATATAAAGATAAGGATTACAAAACAATCTTCTTACCTTTGTAACCCTCAACTGGAACAGGACCAGTTGAATGCCATTAAACCACAATAATGTTTACTACCTCACAAATTACCTCCCAATACCCACACCATTCAAATGAATAAGCAAACACTTGAAACAAAAAAAAATTTTTAGCCTAGTTGATAACCCTTTCCAAAAAGATCTTCGCACGTCACCTCAATTGTCACAGCAGCCGCGAAAAAAAATGGGTTTCCTTCCTTTTCCGAGCTTTCTTCTGCCAACCTGTTTACCCTTTACACTCCGCAAATCAAAGCCAGCCTTGAGTATTGCTCACATTTATGGGGAGCAGCCTTTCTTTCATTTCTGAACATCCCTGACACGATAAAGTTTCCCTCTCTTCACTTAATACAACCGTGCGTTTAATTTGTGCCTTATCCTGCAGGCTTTTTGAATGAGCTTCGCAGTCTTTTTATTTTTCCGTGTTTGGCCCTTGTTTGTTAAGACACAATTTCATTCTGTAATACAGTACGATGATTTTCTTACCTTAGCAAAGACAAAAGAACAAAAGCATTATTCGCTGTATTTTTTTAATTTGGGGTAGGGAGCCAAAAAGAAAAGTCAAATATTCAAAAATGTCTACGTTTCGCAATTTATTATTGCATCTTCAGGACACATGTAGCGTCTCTATGTCTTGCATAAAACCCATCCTGTTTATGTACGGCTACCTATACTTCGCTAATCAAGTCGAATTTTCCCAAAAGTTATTCTTCTGTCTTGTTTTGGATCCCTACCCCAAATTAAAAAACATAGCGAAGAATTATCATATTGGATCGTTAAAACATGAAATAGAAGAATAACTTTTGGGAAACTTCGACTTGACTAACGAAGTATAGGTAGCCGTACATAAACAGGATGGGTTTTATGCAAGACATGGAGACGCTACATGTGTCCTGAAGATGGAATAATAAATTACGAAACGTAGACTTTTTTGAATATTTGACTCGTGTTTTTGGATCCCTTGTAACATTTTAATTTCGTCACGACATTTTAATGCATAAAAATCCGTAAATCCGGTACTGTAAGTCTCCTATCGATGTAGTAAGGTACTCGCGGTCTCTGCTTAGCGAAATCTTACGCTTCGTATTGAGGCAATTCACTAGTCTACGTGTGGATGGCGCCTTAGTTTTGTTCAATTAGTAATTTTACTTTCTTCTCCTTTAAATATTTTTTCTTTCCTGTGATCCAGTTCAGGGATTGGCTGATCTATTGTCTATTTGTCCAGATTTGGTCAGTTTGATTTTAGTAAAGTGGCACCACTGACGGATTGTCATTCCCCTACTGCTGCCTTGACCTGATGGTGAGGTAGGTTAAGCTTCTTGTCTCTCTGGAAGGTGAAGGTTAAGTGTGAAAGTTTGTCGGCGAATTAATCCTGTTTTAATCCAGGCCATCTTTTAGGATTTACGTCGGCAACTTAGTTAAAAAGGCTCCTATGTGTATTTAATTACGTTGTACCCTAATATTTTTGGTTGGGAAACCTTTTATTATTCTCTTGTGAGGATTTAACTGCACTTGACCACCTACCATATTTTTTTGATGGGACAAACTTTACGAGATGACTAATAAGAAACCCTTTACCATCAAATAAGGGTTTTTTTTCTTCTCCCTCCTCTTCTACTTCTTGTTCCTGTTCTCCTCACCAGGATTCGAACCTGGATGTGTCATTGTAAGTGGAGCAGAAGTCTGTTACCTAGTACTTAAGTGTGTACGTACCTAGTTTTCCTGCTGGAAATGTCTTCGATGACACTTACATCATAGACTGCTGATCTAAGTCACCGATGCTGATAGACACTTAGATAAGTATCTTAATTTTAACATCTTTTGTGCTGAATTGACTTTATTGTTTATTGCTGATCAACTTTATGACTTTTTCTGTTTCTTTTGAGTGTAGAGTATACATTTTGATATAACGTTCTAACTACTGCTGGTGTGCATAAACCATGATTATTGGTGTTGTCAATAAGATTATTTTTACTTTATACCTCATGCTGATACTCAAATATCACGTTATAAGTTTAGAACACAATAATCTATAAGTTTTTGTCAACATTTGCCCGTATACCAATGAGTATGACCAATAGTCTACAGGTTTCTGCCAACATTCGATAGTATAATATACTTTAAGATACAGTGTTGTAAAGTGTGATCACATCTTGAAATTTTAACTTTATAAGATCTAGTTAGTTTATACAAGGTATATAATAAGTGTTATAGACAGGTAACACTACTGGAATATGTGATGAAATTTATGATTTATTTTATTTACTTGCTTTTTAGAGGTATTTTGATATAAAACAATGGTGTCAATTTGTTAGGTAATATTGGTGATTGGATTTGAAACTTAGTTATATAATTTTTCTTGTTATTTGCTTGCTCTTAGATTCACATAATACTCTTTTCTTTTATTCTATGATTGTTAATTGTATTTGAATTAATGAAGTTAATTAATTGCTTGATTATTTTGCATCTTTTGATACATTTTTACTGTTAGATCAAATTGTTCGGTAAATTAAAACAACTTAAAGATTTTCTTATAAACATTTATAGATTTTGGAGTCTATTACTTTTACCTGTCATTAGCTGATTGAAAATTTCTTTTCTCATCCGTATTAATTTTCAGGTTTTATTGAACATTTAGTGTGTTGTTTTGTGATTCTTTAGCTATTTTCATAAAACATTTTGCACAGTTGATTTAATATTTGGATAGTGATTTTTATTTGAATATACTTTAGATTTTTCTCTCATCATATGAGGTATGAAAACTGATTAACATAGGATCATTACACAGTCAATTGTCATTTTTTTTTAAAAACTTCAATTAAGGCCAATTTCTTTCATATGTTATATAACAGGAGATACATATTTCTGGAAATATTTTGGGGAGCACTGAACTTGTTAATAAATGTTATTTGTTGAATATGCTTTTTTTACTATTAGCTTTAATTAATTTTTTTTAGTGGTCTTGAGGAGTGGTACTCATAACATCTAGAGCGGTTAACAGTCAACAGGTATAGAACTGTTGGCTCCCTTATAAATAGAAATCGAACCAATCTCCCTGAGCGGTCGGTGATTTGCACACTAACCTTACTGCCTCTCTTTCAATCAACCACTTAGTGTAGATTTATATTATCTTAAAACAAATACATACTCTCTGCTATCAAACAGAGAAAGAGTGTGGCACCCTACCCCAAATTAAAAAACACAGCGAAGAATTATCATATTGGATCGTTAAACCAAGATATAAAAGCATTATTGATTGATCTATAATATACTATAAGTATTTAATGTTTATTAACTTTTACAGGAGTTTGATTTAAAGCTAGGTAGGATAACTGGTTTGGATCCTGCAGAACCTCATTTCGGAAAAACCGCTAGGCCGGTGAGATTAGACAGAAGCGCTGCCGAGTATGTTGATATCATCCATACCGATGCTAGTCAGTTTATTAGAGGTAGCCTAGGAATGACGGAAAGTATAGGTAATTGGTTATTTGTACTATACAGGTTGATAAACAATTTTTTTTTTACTTTTTCGCAACTGAGTAAAGATATCTAACTTAAATTGATAGAAACAAATATTTAATAATATTACAGACACTAGTCTCTAATTTTAATACTTGTATTCTGTAGGTATAGGTAATTCGTGTTTAAAATAAACTCATTATTCGAATAAACCGATATATTGAGACTACACTGTGGTCCAAATTAAATTGGAACCTTTTTTAAACTTTATTTTTTTTTATTTTTTGACCGATTTTAAAAAATTTTGTATATGTTTTAGTTGTATTATTTCTGAGTTACTTGTAAAATCTCGACTTATTTTTGTGTACAGGGTGTCCCAAATTCGAAGGTGACCATTGGGATCTTGGAAACCGTAAGAGATACGAAAAAGTTTAAATTATGGCAAAGTTTATTTTGGTGCTCAATTGTTTGGAAATTGAAAAAATTTATTTCGGAGATGAAAGTTCAAATTTTTTTATTTATTTTCTTGACTTTATTTAAAGATATATTGCAAAACAAAACTTTTTCTCTTTTTTAGTTTTTTAAAGTGGCGTTATTACTTTTTTGATTTATTTTTTTGTCATCAAGTTGATGATGGATCCGAAAAACCGAAACGTCAAATCAAAAAAATAACGCCACTTTAAAAAACTAAAAAGTGGCAATGAAAAAGTGCAATTTGTTTTTTATTCTTTAAATAAAACGAAAATAAATAAAAAAATTTGAACTTTCGGTTTTTTTGATTTTAAAATCGAATTTTTTCAATTTCCAAACGGCATTTTATTGAGCACCAAAATACGCAACTTTGCCATAATTTAAACTTTTTCGTATCTCAAATGGTCACCTTTTTGGGACACCCCGTACAGGGTGCGCAAAAACATCGAATTTTTCTAAAACGTTGATTTTAAAATCGTTGCAAAAATCAGGTGATTCCAATATTTCTACGAAGATTTTGACTAAAAAACCTATAAGTTTGTATTTTGCTGAAGTATATTAAACTATTTAAAATCAAGATTGGCGTGTTCTGAAATTTCAAAAATGTGGAAAAAACGAGCAAAAAAAAGGAAATATAAAATAATAATACATTTATTTTTTAGACTCGAGAAAAATGAACTTTAGGTTATTTTATTATAAACAATAGATAACATCAACAAATTATAAAAACTGATCGTGGATATGACCACCTTGATTTTCTACAACAGCTTGTAGCTTTCGGCGCCATAATCCGATAGAATTTGTTAATATTTCTTGGTTAAGATTTTGCCAGCACATTATTATTCTTTGTTTTAATTCCTGAACAGTGTTAACCACCACATCTTCGTAAACCATTCTTTCCAGAACACTCCATACTGTATAATCCACTGGATTAAGATCCGGACTGTTTGGGGGCCAAGACTGAGGTTCTATAAAATCTGGGCAGTTCTCTCGTAAATATCTAATCGTACTCTTGGAGGTATGTGCAACTGCACCGTCTTATTGGAATGTATAGTTATCACAAATATATTCGATTTCCGGTAACATATGAGATAAAATGTCTCGTTGGTAAACTTCAGAAGTTACGTTCTCATCTACAAAAATAATGCTGGTTTTTCCCTTTATGGAAACTCCCACGGAAACGATCACCGATTCCGAAAAATGCACCCTTTCAACTAGCAACCAGTTTAAAGGAATATCTTTCTTTTTCATATTAGCAGCAAAATATACTCTGTTATTTTTACGGTTTTTTGGTTGTCGAAGAGTGAACATTTTTTCATCGGAAAACCATATTTTTTCGGTATCTCGCCGGCACCTGAATCTTTGTAATAAAAGTTCACATCACATCACATCGTTTTTGCTTTACGTCAGCCGTTAATATTGACAATAAATCTTTTTAAAAGGTTTTAATTTTAAGTCATTCTTTATTATCCTTCCTACTAAACTTCTACTAATTCTCGTTGTTTTAGATATTTTTCGACAACTTACCGAAAAATAAACTTTGGCATTTTGAATAATGTATCTCACTTGTTCAATGTTGGTAAAGCTTCTAATGGATCTTTTCCTGCCACGTCCAGGCATTACCCGCACAGAACCGTTAGTTAAGGACAAATGCTTTAAAAAGTAACAAAATTGTACTAAGCTTTCAATTTTTTCGTGGAAACATAGCCACTAATTTTTTAACTCCATAATTAAATGTTTCAACTAAGAACGAGCATTAATACAACTTATAAAGGTCACAACAATAATATTTCAAAATCTCAAAGAAACTGTCAACATTCACTATCAATCTGTTTTCTTTTGTTTGAAATTTAATCAAGAGTCCTTTGATTTTTAGTTAGACTTCTGTACCACACAAATCAATATGTTAATGCTTAAAAAGACATCACGCAGTATCTAAAACAACGAGGATTACTAGTAATTCAGTAAGAAGAATAATAAATAATAAAGAATGATATAAAAAAAAATGAATAAAGAATTATTTCAAACGAAAACCTTTTAAAAAGGTTGTCGTTGATGTTTATTACTTTTCATAATTAAATAATTTAAAGTTCAATTTTCTCGAGTCTAATAAATAAAAAATGTATTGTTACGTTCTGGACGCGCGTTTCGCTAACCAAGTTAGCATCATCAGCAGATGATATAAACTAAAGTAACTTATCCTAACCGAGACTATTTATAGGTAAATGTGGTCACACTTGGTTGCACCCGACTGCACCGTTGTCAAGTAAACAATAGAGGGGACTATAGGGAATAGGCCCTCTGTCTTTATTTAGTGCTTTCTTACCACATTTAACTATTTCTATACTCTCAAATACATCCAATAATCTATTATTAGATACATTTTTAATCAACTTAAGATTATTTATTCCTATTCGGTGATTGTTTTCCAAAGCATGTTGGGCAACGCTTGACTTTTCTGTTCTTCCGTATCTTAAATGTGCCATGTGTTCTTTAAAACGAATGTTTATGGAGCGTTTAGTTTGCCCAACATATTTTAGATCACAATCATTACAGCTAATTTCATAGATGCCACTCCGCTCCCTCAAGTCGACTTTGTCTTTGGGGTTTCCAAGGAGATTTTTTAAACTATTCTCCGTTTTGTAGGCTACTCTAAAACCTACGTTTTTAAATACTTTTTTGGCAGTCTTTTAACATTTTCTTATGCTTATGTCTATTTACTAGTTTATGTACAAAATTATCATTATATCCATTACTTTTAGCTATATTTTTAATCCGATTCATTTCATTGTTAAAACGTTCTTTACTTAGTGGAAAATTGACTAACCTGTGAGTTAAGAAATGGAATGCTGCCATTTTGTGTTGACGGCAATGAAATGAGTCAGATGTTATATATCTATCAGTATTAGTAAATTTCCTATAAATATCAAATTCTAATTTATCTTATTTCTAATAACTAACGTGTCGAGAAAAGGTAATTGCCCATTGTTCTCCTTTTCGTACGTAAAATTAATGGAAGGATATTTATTGTTTAATGTTTCTAAGAAAGTGTCCAAATTTTCTGTTTTAGTACCAAAAATAGCAAATATATCGTCTACGTATCTATACCACACCCTTGGGAAATACTTGAGTTCTTTTTTGAATTGGGTTTCTAATCTGCCCATAAACAAATTTGCAAGGAACGGAGATAAGCAATTGCCCATCGCAGTTCCCTCTAGTTGTTTATAATATTTATTGTTGTACTGAAAAAAATTTTGATTCATACATAATTTTGTGAGAAGTAAATACTCATCAATAATTTCTTTCTTCAAATTATTGATTTCAAGTAGTTCCTTTAGGTACTCTAAAGCTAGTGGTATGGGTACACTAGGAAACAATGAGCTTACATCAAAAGATATTAAAATTTCACCTTCTTTTAAGAGAACATTCTTAATTTTATCTAAGAATTCTAACGAGTTAGTAACCTCAAAGTTATCATACGAGATATTTAATTTGCCGAATTCTTCTACTAACTATTTTGAAATATTGTACGTTGGTGATCCAACAGCTGAAACAATAGGTCTCATGGACTTCCCAGGTTTATGAATTTTGGGAAGGCAATACAGTTTAGATAACTGTGGGTTACTATGTGTTAGTTTGAATTTTAGTTTATCGGACACAAGGTTTTTACACTGTTTTAAAGTACTTTTTACTTCTGTTATCATTTTTGATAACGGGTTTTTCTCAATTAAATCATAAGGACCAGTTTGAATCAAATTGTCTACTCTTTCAAAATAATCTGTTTTGTCTAGTATAACAACCTTATTTCCTTTGTCAGCTTTTAAATAAAAACATTCCTTTTTCTTGAGTCCCTGGATAACTTCAGTGTTTTTACGAGAAACATATTTTGACTTGTTGTTAACAACGTTTTTTGAGATTTGATTTCTGCAAGCCTCTTTAATGAATCCCTTAGTTGACTCTGGCACGTATTGAATGGAACTTTCGATATTCCCTATAATAGTTGGTAAACTATTTTTTACTGGAGGCTCTGCAAAATTCAAACCTTTATTCAAAAGGGCGATTTCTCTATTATCAAAAGACTGAGAAGAAAGATTTTCTACAATGTTCTCGACTTCCGAGGAAATTTGTTTTTGTGGTTTCAACTTTCTCAGTTTGTTTTTAAGTGAACACATTTTCTTCAAAAATTTGGCATCGATAACTACGAACATTTTTCTTTGGAAATCTAACCACCGTTCAAATTCTAAATTACTAAGCTTATAAGTGAGTTTTTTTTAAATAATCCGTATGCTTCAATTTCAAGCATACTTCGTTTGCTATACAGATTTTTAATTTCTAAATCTAGCCACTTTTGTTTGGCAAAAGATTCAACCTTCCCAGTAACGGGTGATTGTTTAGGGATCTTGACTGAAATGAATTTAGGGAAAACTGAAAAAGACTTGCATGATTTTAGAAACCAAATATCTGCTGCTATTAACCTAATCTTAGTACAGTACTTACAATAAAGGTTTTGTTCCGTTGACCGTGAAGCCATGTTAAGTCCTAACACTGGAACCTGTGGTGGAAGATAGATCAAAGGTGTAGTGTGGTTAGAACTCTTG
This sequence comes from Kuschelorhynchus macadamiae, assembly GCA_030620095.1. Taxonomy (NCBI): domain Eukaryota; kingdom Metazoa; phylum Arthropoda; class Insecta; order Coleoptera; family Curculionidae; genus Kuschelorhynchus; species Kuschelorhynchus macadamiae. The sequence goes on from JAUTXW010001761.1 coordinate 216,440, forward strand.
TATTTTGATTTATAATTCCTGTTTTTTGCTCTTCTTTTTGACATTTTCGAAATTTCAGAACACCTGCCTAATTCAGCAAATACAATCTTTTTTAGCGGATTAAATAACTCTCGCATGCGGCTTAAATTAAAAAATTACCTATTAAAAATTTAATTCAATCAAAATCTTCAAGTTGCTGATCATTATCCGAAAACCAATGAACCATTTTAACATGAAATCGTAGAAATATTGGAATCACCTGATTTTTGTAACGATTTTAAAATCAACGTTTTAGAAAAATTCGAGTTTTTTGCGCACCCTGTACAAAGAAATAAATGGAGAAATCAGGGTTAACTCAGAAATGATTCAACTAAAACATATCAAAAAATTTTTAAAATCGGTCAAAAAATAAGAAAACTAATAAAGCCTAAAAAAGGGTCCGATTTAATTTGGACCACAGTGTATATAATTATAATTTGGGCAAATATTGGCGTCAAAGTATAAGTAAGAGTAAAACCAATAAGTAATTCAGATACCAGTAATAATCTAATTTTGGAAATGTTTAGGAATTTAAACGTATTTATGACGTACACTTTAGTTAAAAATGTGTTCGAATACTTTTTCATTTCTCATTTTTTATATCACGGGACTGATAAATTTATTATAGTGTAGATAGACTTATAAATGATCACAATTTTCTATTACTCATAATTTGTGTCATATTCATGCAAAGTTTACAGGTCACGTGGATTACTTCCCAAATGGGGGAACAAATCAGCCAGGCTGTGGCAAAAGTATGGTCCAGTTTATAAAGGATGAAAAAGGCAGCGTCTTAAATGGTACGAAAAAATTATGGTAATAAATATTTTTTTACTGTTTCCCCTATGTCAAAAAATGATGTTATATAGATACTGTTTTCTAAAATAAATTTGCTGATGGCAGCTCCATATATTAGTAACGTATATGAAAGTAATACTAAAGTAATTGAAAATCGATATACTATGTTAAATTTTGGAATTATGAATACATTAGGCTCTCAGTACAGGGTGGCCATTTTATGGTGATACAGTACCTTATCTAGAAAACGGTAATAGTTAGGACAAAAGGTTAAATACAAAAGTTGTTTGGATTCAATTAAATTTTTATTTTATTTCACTTTTGTTTATACAGGGTGTTTCGTTTTGACGTGACACATGTCAACTTTCGTAATTTAAATAGGACATCCTATATATTATTACATGTTTCGATTTTACTGTTAATTTGCGAAAGTTTTTATAATAACATCTATATTTGAATTATTTATCGTTCTTGAGTAAATTGAGTTTTTAGAATTTTTTAAAAAAAAACATATTTTTTAAAAAAAAAATTTTTACCTATAAAACTTTAATAGAACTGACTAATATCCTAAACATACATTACTAAGGGTTCAATTCAACGAGTTTCCATGCTGGTCTTACCATATATTACCAATATACAGGGTGTTAAAAATAGAGAGCAAAACAAACAGAACTTTAAATTTAAAAATCTTCTGTTTTTCAAATGGAACACCCTGTATATTTTTATTTCATCTGATTCAGCGTTCAATTACCTATCATTACTCATATATATATATATATATATATATATATATATATATATATATATATATATATATATACAGTGACCGTCTAAAGTCCGTTCCCCCCCTACTAATTTTTGAGCGAACTCGTATATCGCAACGAAATTTGGAGGGCTTAAATAGGAGATGAAAAACTATTTTTGTTTGAAAAAATGATAGCTAAAAGTTATAAAATGGCGGCTACGCGCCATCTTGAATTAATATTTTAAATACAACACCCCGCATATTATTCCATTTTCAAAATCTGCTCATTATTCTTAACATTTTTCTCCAATACACTTTATTCCTAAATGTAATTGCTTTCAAAATAATGACGTTTGAAAATTGACATTTTGATCATTTCAAATTCAATTAAAAATACGATCAAGTTTGCGTTGGAAACAAAATCGTTGTCGCGGTAACATCTTGATAACTAACAAATAGTCCGTTGAGCATCTTAATTATTTTATGAAAAGTGTGACCATGGCTCGCAGTTTACACGATAAATTTGAAGCAGTTTTGATTTTTGGAGAAGCTGGAAGAAATTTTCATCTAGCAGTCCGTATGTTTAACGATAGATTTCCCGAAAACCCTATTTCGCGGTCATATTTGCGCAAACTTTTAAATAAGCTCCAAGCAACTGGTACGATGAAAGATGCTCCAAGATCAGGTAGACCACCTCTTTCAGAAGAAAAAAAAATTGAAATTGTTGCTGAAATGGTAATTAATCCTACTCAGTCGACGCCTGCAGTTGCTGAATCCTGCGAAGTAAGTTCGAAAAGTGTCCAAAGAGTCCTAAAAAATGAAAAATTTCATCCCTATAAAATGAAAATCCTGCATGCTCTCACGGAGGATGATCCAGACCGGAGGTTTGAATTTTGTGAGTGGTTAACAAGAAAAATTGAAGGAGAACGATCCTTCCTAAAACGTGTATGTTTCTCAGATGAATGCACGTGTTTCCTTAATGTAAAAGTCAACAAACAGAACGTACGATACTGGAGCGATACTAATCCACATATTTTTAGAGAAGGGTATACCCAGTTTCCTGAAAAAGTTAATGTTTGGGCGGGGATTTTGGGCAACCACGTTGTTGGAACGATTTTCATCAGAGGCAATCTTACAGGAGATCTTTACAGAAATCTTTTAGAAACTGAAATTGAACCTCGAATAAGACAAATTGTATTAAACAATCAGGAAGAGTTTGAAAATCGTGAAATCATATTTCAGCAGGACGGAGCACCTCCCCATTTCTATCGCATGGCTAGAGAGTTTCTCGATACAAACTTTCCTGGGCGATGGATAGGTCGCAGGGGAAGTACAGAATGGCTACCAAGATCTCCGGATCTTACCCCTCTAGATTTTTTCCTTTGGGGATATCTGAAGTTAAAAATCTACGCCACTGAATGTCAAACAATAGAAGAGTTGGAACGCAGAATAAGAGAAGCATGTGAAGAAATAGATGAACAGACTTTCATCAACGTGAGAGAAGCTATTCATAATAGGGCACTTTATTGTCAAGATTTAGGAGGGGGCCACATCGAACACTTGATAAAATAATTATTGTTGGGGTTAAATAAGTGTTATTCAAAAATAAATAAAATATTTTTTTACGAACTAATTTGTTTTCCTTGTGAATTTACAGAACAAATTCGTAAGCTTCAAGATTTTCCGGTAAGTGGTACTGTTTATCCTTAAAATACTGTCTTTACGCCTCTTATTAGTCGAATTCATTAAAAAATTTAACTACAAATTAATTAAAAAAATTAGTTAGCAGAATTTTTTATCGAAAAACCATTACTTCATTTTAAACCGGATTTTCAATTTTCAAACGTCATTATTTCGAAAACAATTACATTTAGGAATAAAGTGTATTAGAGAAAAATGTTAAGAATAATGAGCAGATTTTGAAAATGGAATAATATGCGGGGTGTTGTATTTAAAATATTAATTCAAGATGCGCCATTTTATAACTTTTAGCTATCATTTTTTCAAAAAAAAATAGCTTTTCATCTCCTATTTAAGCCCTCCAAATTTCGTTGCGATATACGAGTTGGCCCAAAAATTAGTAGGGGGGGAACGGACTTTAGACGGTCACTGTATATATAGATAGTTGACTTAAGTTGACATTTGCTCTGTTTGTCGTGCTGCGAAAATTGTTAAAAAATGGCTTTATATAGTTTAGATGAACGTTTGAAATTATACAACTGTTTCATAAAAAATAATAAAAGTCCATGGTTAGCCCTTAGAGAATATTCGAGGGAATATCCTAATAATCGAGTTCCCTCCAGGACTATATTTTTTCGAATTGTGCGTGATTTGGAAAATGGTGTCCTTAAAAACTCTAAGAAAAATCGTCCCATTTTTGTCCTCACTGAGGAAAAACAACTGGAGATTTTACTTTATTTCGAGGAAGATGATGAAAGATCCCAAAGAGATGCTGACAGCGACATTGCAGGTGTCAGTAGAGGAAGTATTCTAAAAACACTGCAGGTGAATGGTTATCATCCTTATAAATTTCTTCCAACTCAATTATTATCACAATTAGACTTTAATGAAAGATTGACTTTTTGTTGTGATATTATGAACCGGCAGTTCGAAAATGTGTTTTTTTCAAAAGTGCTTTGGACTGATGAGGCCTCATTTAATACGGCGGGTATTTTTAATCGGAAAAACACTCATTACTGGTCCCAAACTAATAAACATTCAATAAAAGCAATTAAAAAAATTATTTTCGACCGTATTATCGGACCAATATTTTTTGACAGGTCGTTAAATGGCGAAAGATACTTGGAGCTGCTTAGGAATGAAATTATGCCCCTTATCAACGACTTGCCAGCAAATATTCGAGAACATATCATTTTTCAGCAGGATAGCGCCCCTTACCACACGGTTGCACCGGTAGTAAATTTTCTTAATCAACATTTTCCATTGTGGATAGGAAGACATGGTTGAATATCCTGGCCACCACGAAGCCCTGATTTAAGCCCTTTAGACTTCTTTTTGTGGGGTGCACTAAAAAATAAATTTTATAAAAATAGATCTAATAATAGAAATGAGTTAAAAATAAAAATCAGGGAAGAGATCAATAATTTTAATGCATCTAATTCGGTAAAGAACGCTATTCGAAAAATGGAGGCTATTTACACTTCATGTATCGCAATGGACGGTGGCCATATTGAACATTTTTTATAATCTGTTTTAATCATGTTTAATACTCAATTAGTTATTAGTTATACCGTGTGGCACAGGATATTTTTTTTGTCTCTCCCTTATTTTCGTAAACATTAAATAATAAAAACATAAATTACATAATATTTCACTTTTATTTGTATTTTCTAACATTATTTATAGTCGCTATCTGTGTTAGGGAAATGAGAATAAGGCTTAGTTTACGACATTTTTATTTTAGCCCACTTCATCTGTTTACTTATATTTAAAAAAAAAATAGTCAAATCAGAAAACGGCTAATAAAATCGAAACTGTTCATTTTAGGTATAGGTCATGTATGCGAGTAATGATCGGTAATTGAACGCTGAATCAGATGGAATAAAAATATACAGGGCGTTGCGTTTGAAAAACAGGAGATTTTTACATTTAAAGTTCTGTTTGTTTTGCTCTCCATTTTTAACACCCTGTGTATTAATTGGTAAGACCAGCATGGAAACTCGTTGAATTGAATCCTTAGTAATGTATGTTTAGGATATTAGTCAGTTCCATTAAAGTTTTATAGGTAAATTTTTTTTTTTTTAAATTCTAAAAACTCAATTTACTCAAAAACGAAAAAGAATTCAAATATAGATATTATTATAAAAACTTTTGCAAATTAACAGTAGAATCGAAATATGTAATAATATATAGGGTATCCCATTTAAATTAAAAAAGTTGACATGTGTCACGTCAAAACGAAACACCCTGTATAAGCAAAAGTGAAATAAAATAAAAATTTAATTGAATCCAAATAACTTTTATCTTTAACTGTTTGTCGTAACTATTACCGTTTTCTAGATAAGGTACTGTATCACCATAAAATGGCCTCCCTGTACATTATCACGTTTTGGAACTTAGAGGTCTGTCTACAAGTGTAGATGTTTGTAGAAAGTGTCAAATTTTAAATAATTGTATGAGAACGATTTCGACTAGTCATCTTTAGTACTACTTATAAATAAGTGAATTTCCGAAACAATGGTGCATTAAAGTAGTAAGGCATTGGACTTTATTAGATATTTATGTATTTAATGCAGATTTGAGGTTATAAGGAAAACAGGTAATGAAACTTGTATATGTTTATATTACCTTAATCCAGTTTAAAAGCGTTCCAAAATAACTGACTACATTTAAATCAGATTTTAGTTTTTCTATAGTAAAATGCAATTTACCACCCTGTATATACAGAATATTTTGACTTGCTTTATTATTAAGAAATCATGGTTCTTGGGATTAGACCGTGTCAAAGTGGAATTACTATCCGACGTTTCGCCTTCGATTGCACGAGGCATCTTCAGGGATCTTTACTCCACGAGATCTGAACACTGAATGAGCTCGCAGGCGGGCTTTTATACCCGACTTGTGCTCGCCGAACCGTGACCCTGAGTTAAGATCAGTTTCCACGTGTGATGTAGACCTTAACCCGTATCTCTATTGAAATTTTTTGTATGTTTAAAAACTTCAATAGATTCCCTAATTTTTAAAAAATCCTGGAACCGATGCTAGTATCTTGATTTCAATAGCCATTTCCTCTCAGAGCTTCGGTCAGTTTTGATGTTTCTGATGTTAAAAAATCTTGATCAGAAGTCGAAATGGCTCTAAATATTAGTGAGTTAATAACCGATTTCTTTTGTGCTGGATGGTGGTGGGAAATTTCATTTAAGTATCTATTTGTATGCGTCGGTTTTTTGTACACAGAATGTCTATTTTCCTTCCTTTGAACATATACATCTAGAAAGGGGATTGTCCCTTTAGATTCAATTTCCATTGTGAACTTGATATTATGATGTTGTTGAAGATTATCCTGTCCATGAGGTGATACTACATAAGTATCATCTACATATCTGAACCAGTGTTTTGGTTTTAGTGGGGCGGATGTTAGAGCAATATCTTCAAAGGCTTCCATAAAGATATTCGCTACCACAGGTGAGAGAGGAGATCCCATAGCTGTCTCTAAGGTTTGTTCATAAAACGCTCCTTGAAAGATGAAATAAGTAGATGTAAGACAAGCTTCCACTAGGTGGTCTATTAGGTTCTTATCAAGATTGTTATGATCCAATATGTCTAATATAATGGAAATTGAGTCGTTGACAGGAACATTTGTGTATAGTGATTCTACATCGAAACTGATCAAAATATCTTCGGGATCCAACCGGATTTCCTTAAGTTCTTAAAAGAATCTGTTTTACCAGTGAATGGATTAAGAAAGTCTGAAAGATATTTACCTAGTTTGTATGTGGGCGAGTCTATTGCACTGACGATCGGTCGAAGTGGTACATTGTTCTTGTGTATCTTGGAAACACCGTATAACCTGGGAATCTTGGAGCTGCTTGGTTTCAATGATTTGACTGCATGCGTTAATCAGATTAGTGATGCATCTTTCTATTCTACTTATAGGGTCTGTCAGCATAACCTTATAGGTGTTGTTGTTCAAAAGTTGAGCTATCTTTTCCACGTAGTCCGTTCTGTCCATGACGACTAGAGCGTTGCCTTTATCTGATGGAAGGACCAGAATGTTTTCATCTTCATTTAAGGTCTTCATTGCTATTTTTTCGGCTGCGGAGAGAGTCGACTTCGGTGGTTTTGAGTTTTTAATCTTCGCTGTCTCATATTTGACTTCATCAGCTTGCTGTACTGGTAATCTTCTGATTGCTGCTTCAACGGAGGATACTGTGTCTTCTACGCGAATGCTTCTTGGTGCTATTATGAAATTTTGGCCTTTGGAAAGGACGGACTGTTCTGCGTCGGTTAACGGCTTCGATGACAAATTGATAACTGTATTCTGCGGAGGTTTCACTGGAATTTTTCTGTTTAGGAGTGCTTCAAACTTCTTTTGTTGCTTAAAAGTAACTTCTTGACGGATTGTTTCTGCTTGCGCGTTGGTGATGTTGTCCAAAGTTGTGAATATGGAAATTTTAAAAATTTCAATAGATTCCCTAGTTTTTATTTTATAAAATTCCGATGCTAGAACCTTGATTTCCTTTACATTTATAACACACATGAACACCAGCATATCATGGCCATATTAAACGAAAAAATTAGGGATTTTAGAGATTCGGGTTACGGTCTACATCACACGTGGAAACCGATCTTAACGCAGGGTCACGGTTCGGCGAGCACAAGTCGGGTATAAAAGCCCGCCTGAATCTCTCCGAGCTCATTCAGTGTTCAGATCTCGTAAAGTAAAGATCCCTGAAGATGACTCGTGCAATCGAAGGCGAAACGTCGGATAGTAATTCCAATTTGACACGGTCTAATCCCAAGAACCACGATTTCTTAATTCACCAAAGCTGTCAAAGCTTCCGTTCTATGTTGCTTTATTATTGTTTATGTTATAGGCCAAAAACTTCAATATGTCCCCCATATCTAAAAATTAACCCCCAAAATTAATATAAAATGCTCATTTTTTATTATTTTTTTGTATAACTTCGTGACTAAACCCGGTAGACTAAAAATTTCAAAAACGTTCGAGAGAATCATATAAGGTATTTATTAATATGTTGGTTTAATTAAACATGAAATATTGCAAAAATAGGAGTACTGTATATTTTATTGATTGTGTAAGGTACTTCTTTAACACCCTATGTATTGAGAACTTAAATGTTTTCATTAAAATTGTAATTAGCTATATCATTGAGGACAAAATTATCTATAGATCTGCGTACAATACATTCATTTCGGTCTATTAATCGTAAAAAAAAAGCACCCCTTTTTTTCAGATCTTCACGTTTCGGGCCTGAAAAACATGTTTTCTCAATCGGTTTAACTTCGAATTTTAGCAAAAAATGTTAAGGATCATTTGGATATGCACTATTATATTTGGTAAATTTTAATTTTGATTAAGATATGGTGTAATTGCCGAAAAATTAAACAGCTCATATGTAACACTATTTCCTAAAGTAAAAAACTCTAAAAGATTTGATGAAACGAGGCCAGTAAGCGTATTGTGGGACATTGAAAAATTAATAGAGTGTAGTATATGAACAGTTTGTGGAATTTATAAATGAAAACAACATTTTGGTACAACATCAAGCTGGTTTTTAAATAAAAACACTCGACCGGAACAGCACTGCAGTTCGTAGCTGAAAAGTGGAGAAGGAACTGCAATGAATGAAGCAATAATAGCAGTTTTTTTAGACTTTGAACGGGCTTTTGAAACCATTGACCGAAAAAGATTATTTAATAAATTGTACAAATATGGGGTAAAGGATAATGTGCTAAATTGGTTTAAAAACTAGTTGAGTAACAGTAAAGTCTAACCCGTCTTCAGCAAAACTAAAAACAAGAAACTAGAAGCAGTATATAACTTATGTTTTGTATCTGAAATATAATCGAAATTTTGCACAAAAATCGAGTGTTACGTAGGAATGGAGTGACAACATTTTGGTAAGAATCTAAGATGACATAAAAAAATTATGGCCTAATGCAATATTTTAAAACACAACCTGAAAAACTACTTAATAGATTGATTCCAAATTTTGTACAAAAATTAAGTGTGATATAGAGGTAAACTGGTAAAATAGTGGTAGGAATTCAAGATGGCGGAACAAAATGGCGGTTAAATAAAATATCAAAAAATCAACGTAAAAAATCTGTTATACAATTGGCTTTAAATTTTGCACAAACATTAGATGTGATATAGTAATACAAAATGGCAGTATAATGATTTTTTTTTAATCAGTGTAATAGAAATACTTATTCAATTTATTTTAAAATATCCGAAAATCAAGTGTGGCATAGGTACAAACTGGTAAAATATTCGTTCGAATTTTTAAGATGTTGTGTTTTCGTTTTGTCTTGAAACTTTGAAAAGTAACCTTGGAATCTGACTTAGTTACATAGGTTGTCCAGAAATTATAAAAAAAAGGTTATATAGAAAGGATTAGGGTTTTAAATTCCTTTTGTACATTTCAGACCACCTGTAAAAAATCTTTAATCTAAACATATACCTTCCCAGGAAATGTGGGAAATGGGAAATTGTATAAAGTTGAGCTAAATTTATCTAGACTCCGATATTTCTTTCAAAATAACCTTTTTCATAAAATGTTTCATTAACTATAAAAATAATAATACTTTTTTTTGGTCAACCTGTATAACTAATTTACATTTCAATACTTTTCGAAGTTTCAGAACTTTTTTTTATAAAATATTTCAGTTACTAAAAAATAAGGTTACTTAAATTTTTTGGCAACCTGTATAACTAAATCAAACTCCAAAAATAATTTTCGAAGCTTTTTAGATAAGCAAAACTTTTTATGAAGATTGAATTGTCCTAAAATGCGATATAATAATGTTTACAAGTATAGTTACGTCCATCCAGGGACACACTGTATATATTTATGTTTATAATGTTATTTTATTTTATAAGTTATGTTACGTTGTCGCTATTATCCTCTAAATTAATTGCAATCGGTTTAACTATATGTTCCAGAGCAATTTTGTACAATATCATTAACACAATTATTTAATAATTCTACAACAAACACTAGTCGGAGAAATATTTTCAGACCTAACCTTTTAACTTTAATCAGTGGCGGCTCGTCCATTAGGTCATATGGTCAATAACCCCCCAGTAAATATTTCCAAACAGAAAATAAGAAATAATTTATATTTTTAAGCGTACAAATTCATTGAATGTTCGTTTTGATTCCGCGGCAGTCGTACTATCGATGCCTGGCACAGCGCTCTCCGAAGGTTTCGTGTCGTTGGACCAGGAGGCTGGTGGCCCTCGTGGTTATAAACGGGGGCGAGTTTTTCTCGAGTGTTCCCGATTAAATTACGTTGGCAAATTTTGAGTTAACAGCTGCGCCGAGGAAACTTAAACATTTTTGTCAGTTGACGCGTTTAATGTGAATCGTGTGATAGGTTGTTTGTTGATTTTATGGTTTAAATTAATTGAAAAAATTAATGTTTTAAATAATTATAGCCACAGTGGTTTATAATCTTAAGAGTTCAAAAGCCGCCAATGAGCTGAACTTTGGGAAATGTCTCGAATTTAAGGCCAGATATCGACCTTTGCCGGAACTTAAAATTCGGCAGACAAGTAAAGGCAAAAACAAAAAATTAAATTGTTATTTTAGTAAAAATATGAACGATTTATGTCACTGGATATGTGATTGCGAAGTATTTATGTATGTATGTATGTATGTATGTATGTATGTATGTATGTATGTATGTATGTATGTATGTATGTATGTCTATATGCATCAACAAAGTCCTAAAATAAAAGCGTTTTTATATTTTCTTTAGTTGGAATGAAAAAATGCACATGTAAAATAATAAAGAGTCTCACCCACGAAGAATACATTTTCTTAAAAAGCTAAATTAATCTTTACAGAACAGACCTGAGAAATGAAAACTAAAGTTAACATGTGATTATCAAACAGTACAAAGTGTAGCGGGCTTGAAAGCAACGAAGACAATATAAAATACAACAACATGAGGCGTGAATGTTATGCTATGATTGTCTCATAGAAAATTATATAATAAATTGAACTGACCCTGGTCTGTGCTGTCAACAGTGCTTATTTAAAGATTTGTGGCTTTATTTTTGAATTATACAGCGGACTCATTTATATTGAATCATGAGAATTGTTTAAGATCTGTCAAAGATTTATTTATATACAAGTTGATTCATGAGGAAATGTCAATACTTCAGGTACATATTCAGGACCAAAAAATTAACTTAAAAGTCTATATAAATAAGTGTCCGCAAGGCCTTAGTTCTCGAGATACAGGGTGTTAAAGTTTTTATTTAATTTTCCTATTTTTTAAATAAAATCTATGATAATGTAAATAATGGAGTGAAAATTGATATATGGGGGTTTTTTGGTAGGACAAATTCGAATCTAATATTAGTATTGCTCTTACTTGTAGGCGGCGCCAACTACATGTCTTTCTACTCCTTCGAACAATCACAACTTTTTGGTACAGTCTTGTATTAAATTTTTGAGTAAAACAAATTATTCCCTTGCCATTTCTACGTCAAAAAGGTATACCTGTTAAAAATGGATACGAGCAACCGTTTTCGAGATATTTGGATTTAAAACAATTTCGGCGCATGTAATTTTTTATCGCAAAATTTTAAAAGTTTGTTATTTTGTCCAAATTTAAACGCATCTTGGCACAAAAGCTTTGAAATGAAAGACTAACATATTTTTTTGAGGTGTGTATTCAGTGCCTCAGACATAAACTAAACAAAAGGTATTTAATTTTTATTAAAATTGTTATTATTACGTTGTTTTTAATAAAATCTAGCTTGCATTTTATAATTTTCAAAAATTCCATCATTTCCTTTTAAGCACAGGTCAGCTTTATGGTGCATAGCTCGGGTTGCTCTGTGGATACATTCGGGCGCATTTCTTAGTGTTTGTGCTGCGTTTGTTATCCGATCCAATAATCCAAAGGATTAAGGTCTGGCGACCTAGGTGGCCAATTAAAAGGACCTCTCCGACCAATCCATCGGTTTGGAAAGTTTTGGTTTAAAAAATCTCTTACAAGTAAACTGTAGTGTGCAGGGGCTTCATCATGCTGCAAATACATGTTTTGCTTTACATTTCGCAAGTGATTTTCAAGAAAGTTTAAATATTTTTCTCCTGTAAGACTACCGTCGATTATAAATGGACCAATTAAATGACCATTTAACATTCCACACCACACATTAATGCTATGTTGGAAATAATGTTCTACTGTAGCGTGAGGATTTTCATAGGACCACCGGTGTTCATTGTGAAGATTATTTATACCATCACGCGTGAACTGTGCTTCATCAGTGAACAAAACATACCTATACAAAGGTATGTTTTGTTCACTGATGAAGCACAGTTCACGCGTGATGGTATAAATAATCCTTCAACAACCTTCGATCTTCATTAATGTGAAGATTTCTCCAAGCAGACGATTGTGTAATTTGATAAGTATCTGCAATCCGCCTAGTGCTTATGCTTGGATCATTTTCGACGGCATTGAGTATAGCCTCTTCTACTTCAACGTTGGGTCCCGATTCCCTTTCACTTCCTTTCCTCACAATTTTCGCACTTGGAAACATCTCAGATTCTCCAGCAGTAGTGAAAACTTGTTGAAAAACTCTTCTATCTGGCACCCTTCTATCTGGAAAACATGCTGGTACTCCGCGACTGCTTGAATTGCGACCCCATTGCAGAAGCCATAGACGAATATCATATCTGCATATTCACGATGCGAGAATATCACAGGCATAATGACCTATTTAGATCTAAAGTTTTTTAAATGATTATTGTCAGATAATAAAAGTTATGAACAGAAATTGACAATGACAAAATTTGATCTTATTATTAACTGACATTACTATTGCTAAGTAACAGGAAAAACGATGAAAACACCAACCAGCAGTTGTTCTGTCGGGCAAGGCACACTTCTATTTTTTTACAATACATGCAACCTTTATGCGAATTTGATAAAAAAAATCACATGCGCCGAAACTGTTTTAAATCCGAATATCTCGAAAACGGTTGCTCGTATCCACTTTTAACAGGTATACCTTTTTGTAGAAATGGCAAGGGAATAATTTGTTTTGCTCAAAAATGTAATACAAGACTGTACCAAACGCCCCCCACAAGTAAGAGCAATACTAATATTAGATTCGAATTTGTCATGCCAAAAAACCCCCGTATATCAATTTTCACTCCATTATTTACATTATCATAGATTTTATTTAAAAAATGGGAAAATTAAATAAAAACTTTAACACCCTGTATCTCGAGAACTAAGGCCTTGCGGACACTTATTTATATAGACTTTTATGTTTATTTTTTGGTCCTGAATATGTACCTGAAGTATTGACATTTCCTCATGAATCACCCTGTATATATATATATATATATATATATATATATATATATATATATATATATATATATATATATATATATATATATATATATATATATATATATATATATATATATATATATATATATATATATATATATATATATATATATATATATATATATATATATATATATATATATATATATATATATATATATATATATATATATATATATATATATATATATATATATATATATATATATATATATATATATATATATATATATATATATATATATATATATATATATATATATATATATATATATATATATATATATATATATATATATATATATATATATATATATATATATATATATATATATATATATATATATATATATATATATATATATATATATATATATATATATATATATATATATATATATATATATATATATATATATATATATATATATATATATATATATATATATATAGCAATCGACGAATATTATTACAAACTGTGACAAATCTGATGAAAAATCAATCCGCCTTACGAAAGGATTTTTAGGTGACATGAACGATTTTGAATTCACGTTTCTGGCATTAGTGTTTAATGACATTTTCTCAATCACGGACATACTATTTGACGTTCTTCAAAAAAAATCGCTTGACATTCATTTTTGCATATCCAATATAAAACGCTGTCGTGAAGCGCTCTGTAAAAAATGAAATTTTTTTAATACCATGTTTGATAAAGCAAATTCTATTACAAAAATAAATAATTACAAACGTGAGCTTGCTAAGCTTTCACCTGAAGAAATTAGGGCTAAGTATAGAACCCTTTTTTATTAGACCATATTTTAATGGGAATAACACTAAGATTTCAAGACTGTGAAAAAGTTACATTTTCATGTTTGGCAGGTTCTGCTAAATTTTCCGAATATAGTTTAAATTTTCCGACTGGCCCGTTTGGGGGAATATTTTCAAAAAGTCAACGACTTAAAAATGAGCTTGGTCTTTTTTTTGCCAATGAGAGTAATTGGAATATATCGCTGCAAGAGGAAGTGAAAAAAATTAATAAAAATAAATATATTTTTACCGAAGCATACAAATTGTTTTCCCTTATTTTGACAATACTGTCGACAGGTGCTTCAGTGGAAAGAAGTTTTTCTTGCTTCAAATGTGTAAAACTTATTTAAGAAATACAATATCTTAAGAAAGACTTACTTCTCTAGGCAATATTTCAATTCAAAAGGAATTTCTGGAGGAGATTAGGGCAACTCATCCATTTCATGAGGATGTTGTAAATAAATTTGCTGCTATGAAGGATAGGAAAATTGATTTAGTATACAAAATTTAGGTAAGTCGTAAAAAAATATTCTACCCCTCCACATATAAAAAAATTCTGGAAAAAAAAATGTTTGCGATATTTTCTTGCTTCATTTGCACTTCACTTACTTTTTCACTCGCGAGCCGCCACTGTTCTGTACTCCGAGTCTTTTATATTTAAAGTATAGTCGTCCAAATTGTGCTACATTAAAAAGTGAAAAACTTAACGGATTTCAAGAATCTTTCTTTAGGACCTAATCACAAACTTGTTTT
Source organism: Kuschelorhynchus macadamiae (assembly GCA_030620095.1). Classification (NCBI taxonomy): domain Eukaryota; kingdom Metazoa; phylum Arthropoda; class Insecta; order Coleoptera; family Curculionidae; genus Kuschelorhynchus; species Kuschelorhynchus macadamiae. The sequence goes on from JAUTXW010001761.1 coordinate 231,648, forward strand.
CTAAGACATCGTTTCATAGACAATTGTAAATCCAATACGTCACTGTTGGCAATAAAATTCTAAACTTATTAAGTAACAGATTTTTTTGTACTATTTCAGGTGTCAGAAAATATCTTGGCTGTAACCACGTGAGGTCTCATCAGCTCTTTTTAGACAGCATCAATCCAAAATGTTCGTTTTTAACGACTGCTTGTTCTTCTATTCAGGTAAACCTTTATTATATGAATTATTAGTATATGAGGCATTTAGATTCATTTTGGTTACATCTTTTATGATTTATATATGGTTTTGACTTATTGACTGCAATAAAACTACCTGTATTTTATTGATTGTGAATTTTTTTTATATTTAATCTACAGCAAAAGTTATGGTGCGAACGAGGATCGAACCCGCACCTCTGGATGTCTAGCTCATTGCTCTAACCAATTACGTCAGTATCATAATAATTGTTGATCCCGCCAAATATTCTAAACTTATGGCGCAACGTTCCTGGTGCGATAGCACAGATCCAGAGGGGCGGGTTTGATCCCCGCTCTTACCATAACTTTTGCTGTTGGTTAAATATTTCTAAAAAAAATATTTTACGGTTTAAAAACAAAACTGATAAAATACTTCTATTCAATTAGATTATTATTTGACTAAACTAGAAATAAGACACAAAGTCTCGCTCTCAGTCAAAAAGAGTATAATGCGGTTACACGTGTTTCGCCTTTTCAGGCATCATCAGACCTACAATTAATATAACAATCAAAAACTATCACTATAAATATACAAAATTCAAACAAACCTTCAACATTAACTAAAATCACAAGAACAAATCAAACAACTATAACGTCACATGTTAAAATACACACTGAGATGAGGTTAAGAAACTAAGGTATTGACACGCGCAGATAAAAGTTGAATGAAATAAAAGACAAAAAAATATATAAATAAAAAATATAAAAAAAGTTTATTGATATACCCAAGAATTGAACCCGAGCCTCCGGCGTGACACACCGAGATACTGACCACCATTCTACCAGCAGGTCTAACGAAAAGTCTATACATTATCTTCCTGCCGATTAATATTAGTGCCAAGATTAATAAAAATTAGTTGAGGTTCGAAATTGAAGACATCATTAACACAATGTAAAACTGGGCTTCTTTTAGCCCTTGTAATTTCCATCTTCTCTAACAAATCCAGTTTTTTACTCTTTGGACACTCGTGTAGTATCTTTACATTGTTTGGTATAGAAAAATGGTGTCCAGTTGTTAGCAAGTGGTTAGCAAAAGCCGACTTTATCTCAGTGATATCAGTGTTTTTATGTTTATCGAAAAGGCTGAAATGTTCCCGGACCCTAGTGGAAATCCTTCTCCCTGATTGTCCGATATATACAGCAGAACAATCTCCACAGCCCAATGAGTACACCCCTGATTTTGAGAGATGTTCAGTCTTATCTTTGGTCATTACTAATATTTCAATGCAGGTGGCGAAGTTTTTCAAACATTTAGATGTCTCAATTGCTTTTAAAACAGTAAACTCACTTAAGAGACATCTAGTAATGACCAAAGATAAGACTGATTTTGAGAGATGTTCAGTCTTATCTTTGGTCATTACTAGATGTGTCTTAAGTGAGTTCACTGGTTTAAAAGCAATTGAGACATCTAAATGTTTGAAAAACTTCGCCACCTGCATTGAAATATTGCCAAAAAATGTTTGAAGCATTTTTTAAGTGTTGGTTTAGAGTGAATAATATTAAAGGAAAGTTTGTATTTATTGAAAAACTTAAAATAAAGTCTATTGATGGAGTGGATAGGAAAACCGTTGTTGAAAGCAATTTGTTTTATAATCTGCAATTCCTGATTGAAAGCTTCCCTGGAAAGAGGTATTTTGAACAACCGATAGAAAAATGAGTTGAAGGCTGCAAACTTGTGTGAGTGAGGAGAAATGGAACTAAATTGAATAACGTTATCTGTAGACGATTGTTTTCTGTATATTTCAAATTCTATTTTGGTATTGTTCCTGATTAACATTAAATCTAAGAAAGGTAATCTACCCTCATTCTCCATCTCTAGAGTAAAATCTATTTTGTTATGAAGGGAGTTAACAAAATTCAAAAAATCAGTCAACTGCTGATTGTTTCCTTTCCACACGATACATATATCATCTACGTATCTCTTGTAAGCTAATAGATGGTCGGCAAAACGGCTTTTAATAATCTTTGCCTCCAAATCACTCATAAAAATCTCACTAAGAAAAGGGGAAAGGCAGGAACCGATCGCTAGACCCGTTAACTGTCTAAAAAATAAGCCATTAAATTTGAAAAAATGTTGGTTCAGTACGGTGGAGAGCAGAGAAACGAGATTCTCCTTTACTAGTGCTGGTAGGGCAGTTTTGTCTAATAAACTCTTTACCAATTTAATGCATTCGTTGGGGGGTATGCTGGGGAACAAATTTTTTACATCTAAGGAAATTAATATTGCATCATGCGGAATGTCAACATTTTTGAGGTACTGCGCCAAATCTACCGAATTTTTTGTGGAGTAAGTATTCTGAAAACCCGTAACCTCTCTCAAAACTTTATTTAGCCACGAAGACAAACGGTAACAGGGTGAGTCAACAAAAGACACCACGGGTCTGATAGGGTTTCCCTCCTTATGTACCTTAGGTAAACCGTAGAGCAAAGGCGTTCTAGGATTCATAGGATACAAATTATATTTCGAGGTTTTAAAATATTCCAAAGTTACCAACGTTTGATCAAGAACACCTTTAACCTTCACAAAGAATGAATTTGTGGGGTCCCTATTGATACTCTGGAACTCACCAGAGTCCAAGAAGTCTACAACCTTCTGCACGTAATCAGCTCTTTTCATAACCACCAAACAAGAGCCTTTATCTGCTTTGGTGACGATCAGGTCGTGGAATTTTATTTTATTCTTCAATGAATCAAGATCAGTTTTTCTAAAATTACACTGTTTTTTGTTAGAGAAGCCGGAATTTAAAAAATTAATAAGTTTTGCTCTTAGAATATTCTTGTTAGCTATGTCAGTACTCTGAATGATGTTCTCAGCCTCCACCGCAAGTGTCTCTTTTGTTCTCAAATCTATATCGTGCGATAGATTGTATTTTAGGTTGTGGTTTAATAATGTTTCTTCTTGTGAAGTAAAAACAACATGTGTTAAGTTTAAAAAACGTGCATGAAAATTGAAATGGCGATTTGCAAGATTTTGCCTATATTCGTTAATATTATTTGACTGTAAAAAGGATCTTTGATTGCATTTAAGTTTATGAATTTTCTTACCCAATCTGCGAAAAGTGGCACTACCAAACGATTCAACGTCATCTCTGAACATCGAATCTAGAACAATAAACTCTAAAAAATGATACATAGATGTTAAAGTAAAAAATAAGTACTTCAGTCGAGAGTTAGCCGAATTTAAATTACTATAGTGACTCTTAATCTCTTCCTTCAACCATACGATTCTTGCATTTTTAAATGCGGCTTCGGAGGATCTGGTGTGACCATTACATCTAATGTTGACGAATCTTGGAGTCAACTTGAAAAATAAACATTGTTGGAGAAACCAAATTTTAAGCAGCAAATTCTTCCGCAAAATTAAGTTTTTCCGGTAAAGTTGGACGAGCTTCGCCTGACTGGCATTTTCAAACTGTAAGAAAGCGTCCATATTCTCTAAGAGACCAACTTTCAAATGACTAAACTAGAAATAAGACACAAAGTCTCGGTCTCAGTCAAAAAGAGTATAATGCGGTTACACGTGTTTCGCCTTTTCAGGCATCATCAGACCTACAATTAATATAACAATCAAAAACTATCACTATAAATATACAAAATTCAAACAAACCTTCGACATTAACTAAAATCACAAGAACAAATCAAACAACTATAACGTCACATGTTAAAATACACACTGAGATGAGGTTAAGAAACTAAGGTATTGACACGCGCAGATAAAAGTTGAATGAAATAAAAGACAAAAAAATATATAAATAAAAAATATAAAAAAGTTTATTGATATACCCAAGAATTGAACCCGAGCCTCCGGCGTGACACACCGAGATACTGACCACCACTCTACCAGCAGGTCTAACGAAAAGTTTATACATTATCTTCCTGCCGATTAATATTAGTGCCAAGATTAATAAAAATTAGTTGAGGTTCGAAATTGAAGACATCATTAACACAATGTAAAACTGGGCTTCTTTTAGCCCTTGTAATTTCCATCTTCTCTAACAAATCCAGTTTTTTACTCTTTGGACACTCGTGTAGTATCTTTACATTGTTTGGTATAGAAAAATGGTGTCCAGTTGTTAGCAAGTGGTTAGCAAAAGCCGACTTTGTCTCAGTGATATCAGTGTTTTTATGTTTATCGAAAAGGCTGAAATGTTCCCGGACCCTAGTGGAAATCCTTCTCCCTGATTGTCCGATATATACAGCAGAACAATCTCCACAGCCCAATGAGTACACCCCTGATTTTGAGAGATGTTCAGTCTTATCTTTGGTCATTACTAGATTTCTCTTAAGTGAGTTTACTGTTTTAAAAGCAATTGAGACATCTAAATGTTTGAAAAACTTGGCCACCTGCATTGAAATATTACCAAAAAATGTTAAACCTTTGAAGCATTTTTTAAGTGTTGGTTTAGAGTGAATAATATTAAAGGAAAGTTTGTATTTATTGAAAAACTTAAAATAAAGTCTATTGATGGAGTGGATAGGAAAACCGTTGTTGAAAGCAATTTGTTTTATAATCTGCAATTCTTGATTGAAAGCTTCCCTGGAAAGAGGTATTTTGAACAACCGATAGAAAAATGAGTTGAAGGCTGCAAACTTGTGTGAGTGAGGAGAAATGGAACTAAATTGAATAACGTTATCTGTAGACGATTGTTTTCTGTATATTTCAAATTCTATTTTGGTATTGTTCCTGATTAACATTAAATTTAAGAAAGGTAATCTACCCTCATTCTCCATCTCTAAAGTAAAATCTATTTTGTTATGAAGGGAGTTAACAAAATTCAAAAAATCAGTCAACTGCTGATTGTTTCCTTTCCACACGATACATATATCATCTACGTACCTCTTGTAAGCTAATAGATGGTCGGCAAAACGGCTTTTCATAATCTTTGCCTCCAAATCACTCATAAAAATCTCACTAAGAAAAGGGGAAAGGCAGGAACCCATCGCTAGACCCGTTAACTGTCTAAAAAATAAGCCATTAAATTTGAAAAAATGTTGGTTCAGTACGGTGGAGAGCAGAGAAACGAGATTCTCCTTTACTAGTGCTGGTAGGGCAGTTTTGTCTAATAAACTCTTTACCAATTTAATGCATTCGTTGGGGGGTATGCTGGGGAACAAATTTTTTACATCTAAGGAAATTAATATTGCATCATGCGGAATGTCAACATTTTTGAGGTACTGCGCCAAATCTACCGAATTTTTTGTGGAGTAAGTATTCTGAAAACCCGTAACCTCTCTCAAAACTTTATTTAGCCACGAAGACAAACGGTAACAGGGTGAGTCAACAAAAGACACCACGGGTCTGATAGGGTTTCCCTCCTCCAAACAAGAGCCTTTATCTGCTTTGGTGACGATCAGGTCGTGGAATTTTATTTTATTCTTCAATGAATCAAGATCAGTTTTTCTAAAATTACACTGTTTTTTGTTAGAGAAGCCGGAATTTAAAAAATTAATAAGTTTTGCTCTTAGAATATTCTTGTTAGCTATGTCAGTACTCTGAATGATGTTCTCAGCCTCCACCGCAAGTGTCTCTTTTGTTCTCAAATCTATATCGTGCGATAGATTGTATTTTAGGTTGTGGTTTAATAATGTTTCTTCTTGTGAAGTAAAAACAACATCTGTTAAGTTTAAAAAACGTGCATGAAAATTTAAATGGGGATTTGCAAGATTTTGCCTATATTCGTTAATATTATTTGACTGTAAAAAGGATCTTTGATTGCATTTAAGTTTATGAATTTTCTTACCCAATCTGCGAAAAGTGGCACTACCAAACGATTCAACGTCATCTCTGAACATCGAATCCAGAACAAAAAACTCTAAAAAATGATACATAGATGTTAAAGTAAAAAATAAGTACTTCAGTCGAGAGTTAGCCGAATTTAAATTACTATAGTGACTCTTAATCTCTTCCTTCAACCATACGATTCTTGCATTTTTCAATGCGGCTTCGGAGCATCTGGTGTGACCATTACATCTAATGTTGACGAATCTTGGAGTCAACTTGAAAAATAAACATTGTTGGAGAAACCAAATTTTAAGCAGCAAATTCTTCCGCAAAATTTAGTTTTTCCGGTAAAGTTGGACGAGCTTCGCCTGACTGGCATTTTCAAACTGTAAGAAAGCGTCCATATTCTCTAAGAGACCAACTTTCAAATGACTAAACTAGAAATAAGACACAAAGTCTCGGTCTCAGGCAAAAAGATTATAATGCGGTTACACGTGTTTCGCCTTTTCAGGCATCATCAGACCTACAATTAATATAACAATCAAAAACTATCACTATAAATATACAAAATTCAAACAAACCTTCGACATTAACTAAAATCACAAGAACAAATCAAACAACTATAGCGTCACATGTTAAAATACACACTGAGATGAGGTTAAGAAACTAAGGTATTGACACGCGCAGATAAAAGTTGAATGAAATAAAAGACAAAAAAATATGTAAATAAAAAATATAAAAAAAGGTTATTGATATACCCAAGAATTGAACCCGAGCCTCCGGCGTGACACACCGAGATACTGACCACCACTCTACCAGCAGGTATTAATCGGCAGGAAGATAATGTATAAACTTTTCGTTAGACCTGCTGGTAGAGTGGTGGTCAGTATCTCGGTGTGTCACGCCGCGGCCGGAGGCTCGGGTTCAATTCTTGAGTATATCAATAACCTTTTTTTATATTTTTGTGTGTATTTTAACATGTGACGTTATAGTTGTTTGATTTGTTCTTGTGATTTTAGTTAATGTCGAAGGTCTGTTTGAATTTTGTATATTTATAGTGATAGTTTTTGATTGTTATATGAATTGTAGGTCTGATGATGCCTGAAAAGGCGAAACACGTGTAACCGCATTATACTCTTTTTGACTGAGACCGAGACTTTGTGTCTTATTTCTAATTTAGTCATTTGAAAGTTGGTTTCTTAGAGAATATGGACGCTTTCTTACAGATTATTATTTGTTTTAAATGCAGTTTTAATGATTATTTTACGTAGTTTAGAAGTCACCTTTTCTGTAGGTTTACCGATATAAATAAGTATCTTATATTTATTTTTTTCTTTGGGTAGTACAGACTAAATTTCTGAAAGTGTTTTTTTTATAGTTTTTTATTTAAAATATTGTCATTATAAAAAATAAAAAAGAATAACAAGGCAATGTAAAAAATAACAAAGAAAAAACAAATAAAAATGATAAATCGGGGGTTTATAAATTAGTCAAAGTCAAAGTCAAAAAAGCTTTATTGTCTAAATACAAAATCATTGACAAAGCTAAGCAAACAAAGATAAATCAGAATAAAAATATAAAAAGGTATTGAACTAAAAACTAGAAAATTATAATAAAACATTTTTTGATTATAATAAAAAGCTTAAAAGTTAATGTATTATAAAAACACGCGCTGTAAAAAAACAATAATGGAATTGAAACAAACAAAACATTCAAATTAAAAAGTAAGCAAACACATGATACATATATATATATATATATATATATATATATATAGACAAAACAATATTTAATAAAATAAAAAGAAAGTAAAGTTAAAATATGTCTGTAAAATATTTGTCAATTGTATAATAGGCCTTCCCAATTAAAAGTTTTTTAACATCCTTTCTAAATTCCCTTTTACAAGAAATTTTCCTTAAATTAGCAGGAAGTTTGTTAAACATTTTTCTTCCATTGAAAATAAAGGATTTTTTTATTAAGTTTGATGAAGGGATAGGTAATCTAGTTATATGGGTACTTCTTGTGGAATATGCAGTTTCAGATTGGACTTCTGAACTGAATCTCTCCCTAACCAAACACACCGTTTCAAGAATAAATAAAGAAACAAGGGTCAATATTTTCAAGGACATAAACAAAGGCCTACTGGAATCTCGCGTCCCAGCTTTAGACATATATCTGATAGCTCTTTTTTGTAAAACAAATGTAGAGTTTAGCAGATAGTTAGGGCAACTTCCCCAGAAACACAATCCATAGCGCAAATGGGACTCTATCAAGGCATGATATACACTCTTTGCTACTGATATATCTAACATTTAAAATGTGTTTTTCAAATTTGAGCTTATTATCAATATAAAGACCAAAGAACTTGTTAACATTTAAGGTACCTATTGGTTGTTCGTTCATTTTGACACCATCTATTGAGCATTTGAAAGATATAATGTTTGTCTTTGTTATGTTCAATGTAAGTGAATTTGAATTACACCAGTCTTTTATTTGATCAAAATCCCTTCTAACAATTTGCTCCAACTGGTTGGGATCACGTTGGTGCCATAAGACAGTTGTGTCATCTGCAAACATTGTGAATGAACCCTGGATATCGATTAATGGCAGATCATTTACATATAACAGAAAAAGCAATGGGTCCAAAACCGACCCTTGCGGAACACCTGCAGAAATGTTTAACCTGTTAGACTGGTCATTATTGACACTTACAATCTGACACCGGTCAGCCAAGTAGGAACGAAACCAAGCATAGACCCTCCCCCTAAATCCATAAACTTTAAGCTTTCTGAGCAATACTCCATGATCAACACAGTCAAAAGCCTTAGTTAGATCACAGAATACCACAGCAGCAACCTCTCCGTCATTCACACGTCCATACAACGCCTCCAGAAAATTGAATATAGCATCATCTGTAGACAACGATGATTGAAACCCAAATTGTTGTATGTTGAGAATATTATGTTTTTTTTAAAAAGAATAGCATCCTCTTTTTCAAGAGTTTCTCTATAACTTTAGACAAGGTGGGTAACAGAGAAATCGGTCTAAAATTGGACGGAGAATCAGATTCACCCACCTTAAAAATTGGAACAACTGTGGCAAATTTTAGTTCCGATGGAAATTCTCCACATGAGAATGACCAATTAATAGCTTCTGCTAACGTAATTAATGTATAATATGGAAGCCTTAGCAGTACTCTTACAGTAATATTCTCCCAACCAGAAGCTTTGACATTTTTAATATCCTTAAAAATTTCAGTCAATTCTTCGGGATTAGTTGGCAATATATAGAAGGTGTCATTTATGACACTATGTTTAACATATTCTAATGGATCACCTCTTTGGCATATATTTTGGGCTAATTTTTCAGCTATGGCGCAATAAAAGGAGTTCAGTCGGTCTGCATTAATATTATATTCCACAGCAGCATTGCTTCTGCCTGTTAAGTCATTAACAACTCTCCAACATTCCTTTTGTCTGTTATGGGATTTTTCAATTTTTTTCGAGAAATATATCTTTTTTGCCAAGTTGATAGTTGACGGTATTTTTTGTAATAATCCATGAAAACAGTACTATCAGACAAAATTAGTTGTTTAGTATGTAAGGAACGCATATTTTGAGCAGACACCTTTACACCCGATGTAAACCAACATTTCCTCTTACGGTTTTTAACCATTCTGAATGGAAACGCTTCATTAAACACATTACAAAGTAAACGGTAAAATTGTTCAAGAGGATTTTGACTGTGGATCATGCCCAAAAGTGTATATAGGTCAGACTGGAAGAACTGTTAAAAGGAGATTAGCAGAGCATAAAAGAGGTTTTATTAAAAATAAAACAGATTCAACATACGAACATTTATTAAATAATAGCCATGCTGTCGATGAAATGACACATGCAATAAGCAAAAGTAAAAAATTGCCACTTTTAGAGCGTATTGAAATTAATAAACGTAAAAACACCCAGTATCCCTTAAACGATCATTTAGTTATGAATAATTCACCTCTTTTAAACCTACTTTGTTAGAAATTTCTGTCCAGGTGTTATTTTGGACTATCGTAGGCCATAAAAGTTTTTACCTACAAATATGTTTTTTTTTTTAAATCAAGCTCATTTAGTAAAATATGAGTTTAGATACCGTTTGTCTGACGAAGCTACAATGTTAACGAAATATATATCACAAGTTGTGAATAAAAGTGAAAATCTAAAACCGTTTAAAGTGTTTTAATTACATTGTTGATAATGGATTTTCATTAAGTAACAATCACTAAATTGGATAATTAGTTTTTAAGTAATAATTTTTTAACAATGTTCCGTATATATTGGATTTCTTTATTTTACCAAACTATTACCAGGTCATCCCCATATGACCCTTAATTTTTGACAGAAATTTTAAGTCAATCTGGTAAGTAGTTTTTAAGCGATGCTGAGAACTGACAGACAAGCATATTTGGCATCTAGGGACGCTAAAACGTGAAGATATGTAAAATCTAAGAGGGTGATTTTTTTCACGATTATAAACATTTTAATTGGCCACCATTTTATTCCGCTATCTTGAATTAGTAATACAGTTTTACTGATTTATCCCTTTAGTTATGGTACACAGTTTGAAATCAATCCATTAAGTAGTTTTTTTAGTTTGAGTTTTTAAATATTTTATTATGCCGCCATTTTGTTCCACCATTTTGGATTCATACCAAAATTTTACCAGTTGATTCCAACAAAACAATGTTTGTGCGAAATTTCAAAAAAAAATTGAAATAAGTAATTTTTTAATAATTGTTTTTTAACATTTCACTATAGCGACTATACCTTGCGATATATCCTTGAAAGACTAATTTTAGGCTGAATACAATAGTTTATAAAAATATACAAAATCCTATTTAAAATAAAAAAGTAGGGCTTACTTCCGGTAGGACCTTTAATTATTTGAAGTCAATCAAATTATTGATATACTTCTCCAATTGCCTTACTCATAATTGGGAGGAGGAATATGGGTCTGTAGTTAAGAGGGAAGAGTTTTGGGAACAGGCTCCAAATTTCCAGTTTTTAGGAAAAATGCCTTTGACATAGGACATTTGGAATAATCTGGTGAGGATAGTGGCTAATTCAAAAGAGCCCTTTTTTAAGATTATGGCCGGAATACGTCGTATCGTCGGAGAATATGTCGTATTTTTTTAACCTTGAAGGTAATTTCATGCATATTGTATGGCAAAGCTGGCACTGATGGAGGGGGGAAGTGAAGAGGAGGGATTAAAGTTGAATATGCGGCGAATGGTTTTGCAAAAAGCTCAGCATTAGCTTTAGAACTCGAAACGATTTGATCACCAGAAGTTAGGTGTGGAAAGGAGGCCAAGAGGATAGCTCCCATTTTGGCAAGAAAGAACTTTGTAATACCGTCGATTGAAGGAAAAAGGAAGATGCGCAACCTTATGGGCGAATTCGTGGCACAAAAGGTGTACGGAGATGTACAAATCGCTTACCTGTATTGTTTACATCATAGTGGTTATTGATTGTTTTTTGCTCGTTTTCGAGTCAAACTCGTCAATTTTTAAATCTACGAAACTGGAGTACGTTTCATTCTTGTGAAACTGTTAATTGAAGCAATTATAAGCAATAGAATGTGCGTATGTTGGATGCAACAATAAAAGAAAAATAATTTGATGAACTTTTTTAAATTCCCCGTGACGAGGCCCGACATTCTTTGTCAATGGATACAAAACTGTGGCAATGTTGAAATATTTTTGGACGAAAATTCTTTGATAAATAAACATTTATGTGAAAATCATTTTTCTAAACACGATATGTGTTGAAGTGGCGAAAGACAATTACTGAAGAAAAATACCGTTCCTATATTTTGGACAGGTAGGTAAGTGTTTTTTATTTTGTATCGATTTCGAATGTCCTTGCTAAAATTAAATTCAAATAAAGAATAAACTATGCAGGGCCCTAATAATCTTACAAATGTTACATCGCAGGAATTTGATGTTTTTAGAATCTCTGAGTATTGGAACTTTCTTCTCTTGATTAGTACTCTTTTTAAAATAAATTAAATATATATATATATATATATATATATATATATATATATATATGTATATTTTTCGTTTTTTTTTCTTTAACCATATATAAATATTTTGTTAATTATTTTCTTGGGCATAGGTTAACTCATTGAAAAGTAAAACTATAATTTAATCGACGTTTCGCTCATTATATTGAGCTTTTTCAAGATATTTTATTTTCTACAATAAAAACATGTATAGTTAGTATTTAAATTGGTTAAAACATTATTGAAAAAACATCACTCAAAAAAACATTACATTTAAAACAAACTATGATCATGAACACAAAAATACATTTAAAACAACATTAATATCTTGGAAACATGTCATGTGTAACGAATGTTTTGCGATTGCAATAATTTCGACACGTTTGGAATTCTGGTAGATAAAAACGAGACACATTTTTTCTTTTTTTTTTATATTTACTTAGATTTTTATTGCTGTATCGAGTTTGGGTTTATGATCTTACTGAAATGTACAGGGTTTTATGTATGGAGTAGTTTATTTATTTAGAATAATTTACTTAGATATCAGATTATAATAAATTTGGCTTAAGTTGTTGATGTCTTTTTTATCGTTGACGGCATCTTTCTCTTTTTTAATTTGTATCATTTCTTTTATTGTGAGTTTTCGATAATTAGTTTCTTGCTCTAAAATGTTGGTTTGTTTGAAATCGAATTCATGTTTTTCTGTATGTTCGTGTTTGTGGAGTGCAGTTGATGCATTTTTTGTGTATTTGTGGCCGTTTAATCGACTAAGTATTGTGTTGTCACTCCTATGTACTTTTTTGGGCAATTTAAACATGGAATTGAATAAACTAGGTTTGATTTCTTTTTTTTAATTACTTTGCTTTTCAAGGGAGTGAAAAGACCGTTTAGTAAATTCTGTACTTTATGACAGACAGTTATGTCGTGTTTAGACAATATATGATTTATTTTTTCTGATAGACCGTCTGTGTAGGGCATACCATTACCATTTCTGTCTTTTGTTGCTTTCTTTAAGTTATTATAAAAAACATGAGTTCGTTGTTTAAAAACTCGTAGTATGTTTTTTTCCGGATAATGGTTATTTATTAAAGTCTCCTTAACCTTCTTTATCTCAGGACGATATTCTGGGGAAGTAAGTGAGATGGCACGATCGGTTAGACCTATAATAACGCTATTTTTTTGATTCTTTGGATGGTTGTAGTTAAAGTTTAAGTACCGCTCTGACCATGTTTTTTTTGTATACCACTTGGTTTTTATATTTTGATCTTTCTTGTTTCTAATTAGGGTTAAGTCTAGAAAATTAATTTTGTTTTTGTCTTCAATTTCCATGGTAAATTTTAATTTTGGGTGAAAATTATTGAAAGCATTTAATAGGTCATTAATATGGTTTTTTGAAACGGCAGTTAAACAATCGTCCACAAATCTTTTAAAAAAACGAAGGTTAAAATCAAGTTCACTTATCACACTCTCCTCCAGATATTCCATAACTAATTGTGTGACAATGGAGGAAATAGGAGAACCCATAGCGCAACCATCTAACTGTTGATAATATTTGTCCTCATACTGGAAATATAAGAATCAAAAAAATAGCGTTATTATAGGTCTAACCGATCGTGCCATCTCACTTACTTCCCCAGAATATCGTCCTGAGATTTTAAAGAAGGTTAAGGAGACTTTAATAAATAACCATTATCCGGAAAAAAACATACTACGAGTTTTTAAACAACGAACTCATTAAAGAAAGCAACAAAAGACAGAAATGGTAATACTAAATACGTTGCAATGCCCTACACAGACGGTCTATCAGAAAAAATAAATCATATATTGTCTAAACACGACATAACTGTCTGTCATAAAGCACAGAATTTACTAAACGGTCTTTTCACTCCCTTGAAAAGCAAAGTAATTCAAAAAAAAAAAAAAAAGAAATCAAACCTAGTTTACTCAATTCCATGTTTAAATTGCCCAAAAAAGTACATAGGAATGACAACACAATACTTAGATAGTCGATTAAACGGCCACAAATACACAAAAAATGCATCAACTGCACTCCACAAACACGAACATACAGAAAAACATGAATTCGATTTTAAACAAACCAAAATTTTAGAGCAAGAAACTAATTATCGAAAACTCACAATAAAAGAAATGATACAAATTAAAAAAGAGAAAGATGCCGTCAACGATAAAAAAGACATCAATAACTTAAGCCAAATTTATTATAATCTGATATCTAAGTAAATTATTCTAAATAAATAAACTACTCCATACATAAAACCCTGTACATTTCAGTAAGATCATAAACCCAAACTCGGTACAGCAATAAAAATCTAAGTATCTAAGTTTATCTACCAGAATTCCAGATGTGTCGAAATTATTGCAATCGCAAAACATTCGTTACACATGACATGTTTCCAAGGTACGTACTCTGTATAATATTAATGTTGTTTTAAATGTAGTTTTGTGTTCATGATCATAGTTTGTTTTAAATGTAGTGTTTTTTGAGTGATGTTTTTTCAATAATGTTTTAACCAATTTAAATACTAACTATACATGTTTTTATTGTAGAAAATAAAATATCTTGAAAAAGCTCAATATAATGAGCGAAACGTCGATTAAATTATAGTTTTACTTTTCAATGAGTTAACCTATGCACAAGAAAATAATTAACAAAATATGTATGTATATATTGTGCTTGTAGGTAACGGCCGTATACTACCAATAGTATAAAGAAATAACGGGGATTCCGCCAAAAAGTTTATAATACATTTTTTTTCTAATTTCGAAATAATTCATTTCTTCTTCAGGGCTCTCTAATAACATAATTATCACAAAATTTAAGACTTTTTTTCAATTAAAAAGTACTTACACTAATTAAAATGCAAAGACAATTTTGAGTGAATTTTCAGAAAATATAAAATATAAAATTGGATAGATTTTAACTACTAAAAGTTTGACATCATTTGACAAGAAATAAACAATTTAAAACCAATTGTTTTTCTATCAAATAATAATGACAGAAATAAGTTAAATATGTCAAATGTATAATTTTATATTTTATATTTTCTGAAAATTCCCTCAAAATTGTCTTTGCATTTTAATGAGTGTAAATACTTTTTAAATGTAAAAAGTCCTAAATTTTCTGACAATGAATGCATAGTCACAAAAATAAAGATTTGGTAAATAAACCACATAGAAAAATAAGAATTTTGTCGAATACATAATTTTTTCGGTTTCCTTTACTATTTCAATTCAGTGAAACAACTTATGTTTGGTTTGTTATTTAAAAAAAACGTGTTAGTGCTTTTTAATATTTGTTGTAAAATCTATATATTTAAAACACGTCTTTTCATGTATGATTGTATAATACAGGGTGTTAAAGTTTTACAGACATTTTTAAATGGAAACCCCCAATTTTTTTTCGATTCTGAGAGAGTAATGTACTTCAACCATTTTGAAGATTTATAATGATAATATTTTTTTAAATTGTCAAAATTTCAAAACGGAAACATTTACCGTTTAATACGTTACATTCAGTCAAAAATATTAACCAACACTATATTGTAATGTACAGTTTTACATTCACATTAAAATTTAAACAAAAAAATGTGTCAAAAACAATGTGGTAATAAATGTTGAAATTGATCACAATAATAAATATTTTGCTCAAATCTATTCTAACATTTTCACACATTTCAAATTGCTTGATATATTTAAACAGGTTGAGAAATGGGTGTAAACTGTCGTACTGGAGCTACATAGTGCGGTGGTGCACCATCTTTTTGAAGAAAATTTTCATTATAATTAAAAAAGTATTTTCCAACATGTCCAAGTACAACTCCCCCGTCAATTGTGGATTCGAGGCTCCAATATCGACAATTATTTATTTACAGCACCATGTAAATGTACATTCATCCGAAAAACAAATGTTAAATAACAAATTTGGGTTATTGTTCAAACGTTGTGTCATTAATTCGCAAAACTCCAACCTTCTATCATAATCGTCTTCATTAAGCTCATGGACAAGTTTAGTTTTGTACGGGTGAAATTTATAGGATTTCAAAATTCTTTGCACTGTTGAGCGTGTAAATCCTGAAGAAGTAGCCAGACCACGAGTACTTTGGGTGTTGTCAAGAGCCACGTGTCCCAAAACTGCTATTTCTCTGGCTTCATTTCTACTTGGACGATTTTCCTGATTCCGGCGAATATTAGATACAGATCCAGTTGCTTCAAATTTTCTTATTAATTTAGCCACATACTTATGGTTAATATTTTTGTCTGGATGTAACGCATTGAACAACAGCTCTTGCAATGCTTCCGTTTTGATAATACAGTTTCGTTATTTCGACCCTTTCTTGAATTGAATAAATCATTGCAAAATATTATAATAGAACTAGGCAACTTAACGATTTCAAATCAAAGATAAAGTTGTTCTATGATTTACGATGACATTGACGGATGCTAAATTTCTTTTTTCGGTGATTATTATTTTTTATTGTACTAAATTAAATGAGGCGAATTTTATAAAAAAAATTAAAAAAACTTCAAAATGGTTGAAGATGTATAAACTCTTTATACAAAAGTTACTAAAAACTTCCTGGAGAATCCAAAAATAGAAAAAAAATTGGGGGTTTCCATTTAAAAATGTCAAGTGTAATGCGATATCTTATTTTTGGAATGTTTTACAATCATACATGAAAAGACGTCCCCCTAAAAATCAAAATTGACGTGTCCAAGCGTTTTTCCCAAAATATACCAGGAAAGTCATAAATAAGGGTGGGACCTTTTCGTTGGGCCACCCTGTATATTTAAAACACTGAGCTAAAGTTTTGAGCAAGTTCGTGAGAGAGTTGTACTGCACCGATTTATATGATTTTTTTTAAATGATCGCACACAGGGTGTTTCAAAAAATCGAGTCACTGATTGATCACGATTCTTCTCAAATTGCTTGACGTAAAAAGATGCATTTTGGCACACAGGTTGGTAGTAGAAAGTAGAGGTTGGATAAGAAGGAATTTTTTATTTAAACAATTTTTAAGTTTTTTAAAAATTTATACAAGGTGTTTCAAAAAATCGGGCCACTGATTAATCACGATTCTGATCAAACCGCTTGACGAGAAAAGCTGCATTTTAGCATACAGGTTGATTGTAGGGTGTGGAGGTCCGATAAGAAGAGTTTTTTTTTCAAAAATCAAATTTCAAGGGGATGAAACCGCCTCTTAAATAATGCAATATTTTTTATTTAAAAAAACGGTTAATTTTTCAAAACAGCGTTTGATCAGGTATATGTCATTGTATATTTTTTTAATGTATGCAGGGTGTTCCAAAATATTTATTTTTATAAACAAAAATCTCTCAAGCCCCTGTTGACAAAAATTGAACGAAAAAGCAACAACGTGGTTTCTAAAATTTATAAAACAATAAGGTGATCTAAGTACCAATTTATATCTCTTTAGTAAGCGTCATACACGAACGAAATGGCGGGTACCCGTTAGCATTTGTTTAACTCACGAAAATAATTTAAGGAAAAAATGTCTCAAGCAGAAATTTGGACATTTTGCATAATTATTTAAGTAATAGCAGCAAAATGGCATTAACAAAAATATACTATGGTAATATTTAAAAATCTACAGGTAAATTTATAATTAAATAACTAAATATAAATATAACTTTCATGTTGTAGTATGTAAAAAAATATCATTTGTGTAAATTGTATGGATTCAAAATTTATGAATAGTACCTATTTAGTAGTTAAATGTAAGTTTATTTTCACATTTTTTCTAAATTTCCATTATCTTTTTAATGCAAACATTGCATATTTATTCAACTTTTGTTTTGAATGTGTTTTCTAAACTACGTTTTGTTTGACAATTTTGAAATTAAGTCATTGTAAACAAAAATTAAAATCTTGTATGAACAATATTTGTCTTTAATTTTTTGATTAAAAAAAGCTATTTTACACGAAAAATCGCTCACATGGTTTACAGGGTATGCCAATTTCTAGGGTGACAATTGGGAGAAGCTGTACGAGATATGGAAAAGTTTAAATGGCGGCAAAGTTGCGCAATTTGTGCTCAATCAAATGCCGTTTTGAAATTGAGGATATTTATAGTACTTCCGAAGATATACGGAAAAAAAGAAATTTTTGAAAATAGTTTTAATTTTTTACCGATTTTTTTTTAAAA
Source organism: Kuschelorhynchus macadamiae (assembly GCA_030620095.1). Classification (NCBI taxonomy): domain Eukaryota; kingdom Metazoa; phylum Arthropoda; class Insecta; order Coleoptera; family Curculionidae; genus Kuschelorhynchus; species Kuschelorhynchus macadamiae. Next base: position 249,842 of record JAUTXW010001761.1, read on the forward strand.
AGATATTTTCAAATAAGTGTCACATCATCCAGCCACCGTGTTTCCTCTACCAAAATATGCTATTAAGTTTACGATCCGACGATTCATCTCCGAACGATCATAATAAACTGTGCATTTTAAATAGTCAAAAACAATTAACCTTTTTTCGATATTTCCGACTAAAAAAAAATATCATCAATGCTAGTTAATAATGATTGCCGAGGAACGGAAAGCCCGCGTCGGGTAAAAAATTCAATTATCTGCGTTATCTTCAAGCCAAAAATGTTGTAATGAAAATGTAAAATTTATTTATATTTACCTCTTTTATTAGAATCAGAAAAGAAGTACCTAATTCAAAAATATTTTACTTTTTTTTTTTCTCCGGAAGTTATTTAACCCGATGTTTCGTTCCTCATCATCAGAAGCACTGATGAAGGGTTTTATTTGTCAGAAACATTGGAAGAACGCTCAATTTTGAGACACTCTGTACCTTTATTAGTTCAGAATAATGTAAAAAATAAATTTTGTCTTAAAAAAAGGTAAATAACAATACTTTGTAAATTAAAATTTAAAATAATCTCCTTTATTTTTTAATCATAAAATTACACAAAGGTTTTTTCCTATTGTCAAGACCTATAATTGCTATGGCCCTGTTAATGGCTAAAGCGATAGATTTTTTGTTAGAGTAAATAATAACGTTGAGTAATCAATAAAGCATAATAATATTGCGCGGCGCCGTCTTCCACGAATCTCATCGTTTTCTGATCAACGCTGCAGTCGACGGTCATCACACCGAGAGCCGAACGCCTGCGAATGGGTGTTTTATGCTTTTGGCGTTGAGCGGCTCCACCATATAGCAGCCGAAACGTAAGTGGAATGAAATCAGCACTGCCACGAATTCGTCCATAAGATTGCGCATCTTCCTTTTTCCTTCAATCAACGGTAATACATAATTTTTCTTCCTGACAAAATGGTGAACGCATTAGTGATATATTGTTCAATGTAACATGGCGTAAATTTTTTCAATTTGCTTGCTAAGGGACAGTGGCGGCTCGTGAGTATATTGAAGGGTGAGGCTACATGAGGTTAATTTTGTTTAAATGTGAATAAATTTCCACGTCACCCATGAGGTATTATTCTGCGACGCGTTGACCTTTTTTTTTAATGGAGGTCATCGCCAATAGCCCTACTAAACCATTAAAAACTAAAAAAATAAACTCTAAAAAAAAGTAAATAAAAAGTAAACAAAACAAGTAAAATATGTACACCTACCACTAAAATATAGCGGTGATTGCGATAATAAAAACATAATTTAGTTTATTAAAACTTAAAATAAATAGTTGTATGAAATAAGATAAAAAAACTACTTTTTGTACATTAAATCTATACGTCTGTCTTTTAAGGTTGCAAATTTATCTATAATTTGGTCGTAAAAGTTTTGGTCTTCAATAAGTTCTGACAGTAATTCCTGCTCTATTGACATCATTGCTAAACCTGAAAGCCGTTCTTGTGTCATTGTGTTTCTTAGGTAGGTTTGGATCCGTTTAAGACATGAAAAATTTCGTTCGGCCGATACACTTGTTGCGGGAATAGTTAAAACTAAATTAAAAAGCTTATATGCTTCCGCAAAAATTGCTTTAAAATCTTTAAATAACAAAGCTAGACTTTTTTCGACATCTAAATTTGAAAATTGTTCATCCCTATACAATACAGAAAGCACATTCTTTAATCTATCTCTGTCAAAAATGTTTGGATAATTTTTTAATAAATTATTTAATAAGGCGTCTGGAAAGCATTTAACATATTCCGAATATTTCGTGCAATCGACTAAAGCAAAGAAATTTAAATTATTTAAATTTTCAAACCACGTCCCTAATTGAAGAATTATACAATCTATTATTTCGAAATATAATATTTTATATTTAGTAAAAATATCAAAGTAGCTAGAACATTGCCCTCGACGTGTGTTAGTTGGCAGAATAGTGGCTTTTTTAGCAATATTGAAAAGTTCTTTGAAATGGTCCTCGTTTCTAAATTCAATAATTCGTTGCTTGGCAAGGTTTATTTGCGAAATGCAGTAATTTATATCTAAATGCTTTAACTGTAATATTTGAAACAGTACATTAGTGCAACTAAAAATTTGTTTATAAATATGCGTTAAAAGGCAAAATTCGAAATCATTAAAATGCTTTAGAAATCCTTTTACACCATTAATAGATTCTGTTCCAGAACTTAAGTCATTAATAATAGTTTCAAATACTATAATTAAATTGTCCCATTCATTAGCCACTAACTTTAAAATTTTAGGCCGTGTATACCATCGCGTTTCAAAAGCTCGCGGAATTCTTTTACCTACTATCTGATTAAGCACAAAAGACCGTTTTGGTGATTGGTGGAAATAATTTGGTATTCCTAATAAAGTGGCAAAAAATATACGACTCTGGGTAATCAGTTTTGTTCCCTGTTGTAAAACTAGATTTAATCTGTGGGCGCAACAATGAGTAAACATAGCTAAAGGAGCAATAGATCTAACTTTTGTTTGAAGCCCATTTATTTCACCTGCCATAACACTAGCCCCATCGTAACACTGCGCGACCAATTTATTTTTAAAGTCATAAGGCTCTAAGCTGTTTTGTTTTAAATGAAAAAGGCTCTCTGCTGTTCTATTATCGCTAACGTCAAAAAATCCTAAAAATCTTTCTTTTAAAGATCCGTTGGTCACATACCTAACTGTTATCGAACACTGTGATTTTTCTGTTATATCAGTACTATCATCCGCAATTACGCCAAAAAAACAACAATCGGTGTCATTGATTTCTTTTTTTATATATTCTTGATTATAGTCATGTATGCAACCAATTAGTTCATTTTGTATAGTTTTAGATTGTCCCGTAAAAATATTACTAAATTTAGCACAATGTTCAATAAGTTCGGCATTTCTTTTTATTAAGCATGCAAATATTTCCTTAAAATTGCCAGAGTTAAAAGAATCTGTTGTTTCATTATGACCTCGAAATGGCAAGTCCTGTTTACCCAAAGTAATAGTAACATCAATTAAATAATTTAATAATAAACGGTTTTTTCGAACATTTTCATTATAAACAATTTTATTAAGACTTGCATTTTCTTGTAGTGCATCCGCAATAGTCGCCCTATTTTGCTCCAGTCTTGTAAGTGCTACCGAATTTTTAATATGCTCTCTTGAACTTTCATGCGATTTTACTGCTCGTGAAAAATTTTTTAAATCCGAATATCCGCCCCCTGAACTCCAATTATTTTTGACGCAACCTAATAAAATACAAGGCCAACAATATAAGCTTTCTTTATAAATACTTCCGCATAGCCACCTATAAGTTTCGTACCAAGATATTTGAAAAGTTCTTGAATATTTTTTACCTTCCCTCTTATCGTTAAATATTGCTAAAATTTTCGGCGTCGGACGGCTACCTAATATCTGTTTCTTTTCAGTTTCGCTTCTTCTTAAAAAAGGCGTTTCAATTAATGAAGCAATAATGTCGTGAATAGGATTCATTTCAAAAGCAAAAAGCAAATACAAAAAATGGAACGGTCCAACTTACCAAATCAAAACAAAACAAAAACTTACTCACGCGTATTTATTCACCTTAAAAGACAGAACGCCCTCAATCAGCGATTATCGCAATCTATTTCCTATTTCTTTCTCAGCCGCACGCACCACGTAAAAAGAAGCCGTTGGAATATTTCGCTAGTCATGTGATTTAAATAACCAATAAAAGCATATCCAAGCTACAGATTTATCGCCTCAAGAATGCAATAGAAAACGCGTGCATCGGCAATCGCCATCCCGCTCTGTCGTAATCAGGTGACTCGCCGGCATCGGCACCGGCCGTTGATAAATAGGTCAGAAGTCGAAACTTTCCAAGCTAAAATTATTTCGCCTCATTCGAGAGCACTTTCTTTAGGAATGGGTTTGCACGGATTGCACGGTCGGTTTTTTGATGTGGTCAGAATTTATTTTCTAAAATATTTATTATGGGATTATATTTTGTTTTTTTTTAAATGTTATTATGTTGTAAAACTGTTAAAAAGTATATTTCTAATTGGTAATAGATAAAAAATTATATAAAAAAATTCTCTTTTCCTTTATTTTGGGGGTGAGGCGCGACCTCAGAGGCCTACCCTGACGAGCCGCCACTGCTAAGGGATCACTGTAACATCCTGAATATTTCGTGAAATTTCATCTACATTGGTTAAACCATCGCACAGTGATCCATATACATACATAGTATTGATTTATAACCTCCGCATTTTTAGAAGTAGGTTAAAAAATTTTAAATATTTTCATAGATTACATATAACAAGTATTTTAAATACATTTTGGAAAAATTAAATGTCAGTCTTTATTTTTCACGGGAAATGTTCAGTTGTATTGCGATATCATGTTACGAAATAGTATACGTATAAAACAGTATTATGTGGCGTCCGCGTTCGAGATATTGGCAAAAAATATGCAACTAACCTAACCTAACCTAAAAAGTGGCTTTATTTTCGGACTATTAGGCACTCCAACGATCTGTCACTATCATGTCATTTTTGGGTTGTCGAAGGACAAACAAACTGATTGAGCTAATGAGGCTTAAATATTGGTTTGATAAGTCCCACAGTATTGGGTAAATAGCTGTCGTGGGACAAGCAGCTGTTTTGTCGGAGTGCCCTATGCAGCGGACTCATTTCTATTGAATCATGAGAATTGTTTAAGATCTGTCAAAGACAAATTTCAAAGAAACACTGCTGACATCACAGACCAAGGTCAGTTCAATTTATTATATAATTTTCTATAGACAAACAAACATAGCATAACCTTCACGCCTCTCATTGATGTAGTGCATATTGTCTTCGTTGCTTTCAAACACACTACTCTTTGAACTTTTTGAACCACATGCCAAGTTTAGTTTTTATTTCTCAGGTCTGTTCTGTAAAGATTAATTTAGCTTTTTAAGATGTATGCTCTGTGGGTCAGACTCTTTTATTTTACATGTACATTTTTTTTATTCCAACTAAAGAAAATATAAAAACGCTTTTATTGTAGGACTTCGTTGAGGGGAAATGTTGGGACTGCGGAAAATACGGAGAGAGATGCCTCAGATTTGGTTATCATGGACGAAAAGATTATAACAAATTCTATGGCAGTGGTATAGATTATAGTTTTAAACAGTATTTAATTACAGGAAGTGGAAGACCGTTTTGTAGTAAGTAACGTTAATTTAATTCAGCATGGGTTTAAAAAACTTTTTTTTAAGAACAAATAATGACAGGATGCGAGCCTGTAATCTGTAATAGATTGCAAACTATGCAATAGTTTTCAAAATAAACACGTTTAGTTTATTAATTTCCACTTATTTATTTCTGCTTGACAGCTGTTTCGACACACTGTGTCTTTGTCAAAAGCTAACATAAAACTGACACTAAAATCTGTACCAAATATAAACAAAAATTATATAAAAATCTTAATGGTGTCAATAAAACAATATCGGTGTTTACCCACCTCGTCTATTCTTTAGGTATAAAGATTTAACAGAGGGGAACCATTTAAGTCCAACTGGTCATTCAATAAAATATTTCGGGTTTTCCTCTTGTTAATTTCTAAACTTTCCAAATGGTTCAATTTGTAGCTTTTATTAGCCCTATGCAAAATTTTGTATTCGTTTTTAAATGTATGATTTGCTTCTATCAAATGTTTAGCGTAATTGGAGTCTGTTTTTTCTTTATTATATGAGGATTTGTGTTCTTTTATACGTCTATTGAAAGATCTACCCGTTTGGCCAATGTAAACTTTATCACAGGAACCACATTCTAATTCGTATACCCCCGATTTTTTAGATTTATCAGACTTGGATTTATTATTTTTAATATATTTCCCTAATGTATTATTTGTACAGAAGGCAACTTTATAATCTGCTCTCATGAGATGTTTACTGATTTTAGAGCTAATTTTGCCTGTATATGTTATTGTATTAAATTTGGCTATATCTTTTAAATTATTATTTGGATAGATTAAATTGATTGCTTTTTTATATTGTTTTTTATTTACTATTTTGTCGACTATATTAGGACTATAGCCATTGTTAATAGCAATCTGCTTTATAATATTTAATTCTTTATTATAGTTATCGGATGACGTAGGTATACTAATTAAACGATGTACAAAACTGTTGAAAGCTGCCATTGTATGTGCAAAAGGATGATTTGATGTTTTATGTATTGTTATATCTGTGTAAGATGGTTTATGATACATTTGAAAATCGTGTTTATTGTTATTATTCATAATTGTTAAATCCAAAAAATTTATTGTCTTATCTTGTTCCACTTCTAACGTAAATTTAATATTTTTATGTAAATTATTAATAAAATCTAAAAATAACCTTAGTTGTCTCTCTGTTCCCGTGAAACACGCTAGTATGTCATCTACATATCTATACCAATAAATGAACTTGTTTCTTAACGGGTGATTATACATTAATTGTTCAATATTATCTAGAAGTATTTCTGCTAGTATAGGACTCAAAGGATTACCCATTATTAAACCTTCTTTACTTACATACACAGAGCCATTGTATTTTTTTAAATTAGAGTTCTGTGCCATCAGACGTGTTATTACTACTTACTGTTTCTTATAATTTTCACATGGAAAAAAAAAGGATTAAATAAATTATGTTAGCAAACACTTATTAAAAACTATTTGTGAGGTTATCTATTTTATATACCCAACATATTGTTAATACTTTTATAGGATTAAAAAGGTAGATAAATATATTTACTTTTTTATATTGTTTTAATTTTTTTATGTTTTATTTATGTACTTATGTTTTTGCAATTAATTTGAACGTTTCTATTATTTCAGTTAAGTAAAACTTAAATAAATAGTGTATAAACAAATTTAAAAAACACGCTTTTCGTTTAATAAATTTATTTATTTCTGCCCTTAAATGTACTGTGATAAATTGATATATGAGTACTATATTTTATTTCTTACTTTTTAATTTGAACTATTGCATTTAGATATAGAAAATCCTAATGTAGTTTGATGGGGAATCAAATATATTTTCTCTTGATGTAAAAATATACTGGGAATCTCAGTTAAAATAACACCACGCATTTAATATCGCTATTTCTTTGTTTGATGATATATTGTAATGTTGGTCTGGTTCAAATCTTGTCGTGTATATACATAATTTAATGAGATTAAAAAAATGTATAACCACCTTCCACAAATATTTAGAAATATAGGATCTCTTAAATTGTTTAGGAAAATAGTAAAATGTAGCTTTATAACGTTTTGTATATATAGTTACTTAGTTTATAGCGTATGTTTATTTATTTTATTTTTCCAATAATTAAACCTTAGTATTTTTATTTTTATAAAGCGTACTTTGTTGACAAGGGCTATATTTTCTTTTAACAATAAAGTTTGAGTTTGATTTTAATTCACTTTACAAAAGGGTGGGTGTTTAATATTTTATTACGTTATACTTTTTAGTCTTGGAAATAGTAAAAATTCAAAAATGTAAACCAAAATTGTTATCTCCAACACAATTTGGTTTTCAAAAGGGTCTATCGACGACTGACGCCATCTTGCGGCTAGTTACAGTGGAAACCTTCGAAGGGGGCGAAGTACTAACAGCAACCTTTTGCGACCTCTCGAAGGCTTTTGACTATGTCTTTCACGACACCCTGCTGGATAAGTTGCACTTCTATGGGATCAGGCAGGGGCGTGCGGTGAAATTTTAAGAAAGGGAAGCAATTTTTAGAAACTTACTTATTTGTAATGTAATTCGATTCTTCGATCATTTTTTGCAAATTCTTCAATGACGTCATCGTAAAAAGTCGATGCTCCGACATATTTTGGAGAAGTTTGTTTTCAATGGACAACAGCGATGTATACGAAAGTCTCTCCTGCCCCTGTCTTTTTACAGCTTTAGGGAAATTGTTTAAATCGGAAAAACCAGTTTTATTCCAGAGACCTTTTTCATTTTCAAAATGTAAACATGGCCAACAAAATAATTTGCTTATATTTTCACACCCCGTTAGACATTTAAATTGTTCGTATTATGTTTCCGGATAAAAATGTCTAATAGAGTTTTTCATTTTTGTGGTTAAATTTTTCATAGGCGGTTTTGCCCTTCCTTTGGTAATTATTTGAAGCTTATCAGCGAAGTTTAATGTTAAAAATCGTTTTATTATTAAGACACACACCACACATTCACACACACTCTTCTTACTAAATTCTCCAACATTTTCAACGATATTACCGACAGCCGAAGTTGACGGTATTTGCATATCCACGTCCGTATTATTGTCTTCCATATCGTACCATACCCGACGCGACGTACGTATCACACAACACACGGATAGCCGTTCAAACAAAGAACCTACTCCAACGATAGTTTCTGCCACCACTTAAAGCACGCGACTGATATGCAAAAATTGCAGACAGCCGGTGGAAAGTTCAATAGCCTCTGGATCGATTCACAGGAAATCAAGCATACAGGACTTGGCTGCAGAGAAGCTAGCGTAGGTTCTATTCGATATTCTATTGTGGCTGGGTCGGAGTCAAGGCCGCCTTTATTATGGGCTTGATAATTAAGATAATATTTTATCATTTTTAATATAAACTAAATTAATGGTTTCCTATTTCAAAAATTACATTTTAGAAGATGTTTTGTAGTTTTTTTTTGGTGAAGCACTGCTTCCCTTGCTTCCATGGACTGCACGCCCCTGGGATCAGGGGAAATGCAGATAAAAAAACAGAGATATAAACATTTAAAACAGAAAAGTTCGACCTTTCCCTACCACTTTATTATTGAAAACAGAAAAAAAATTATACCTACTACAGTACAAATAATAAAACCATATTATTAAACTAAAGTTTCTCTGCCTATTCTATGTAGATTATTGTAAGCAACATTTTGATTAAAAAAAACTGATTTTCAGCATTTGTGAACTCATCGATATTTTTTAGGAGGACATTACAGAGTTATTGTTAAAGTATCCGACAGTGAAGACAGTAAGAAGTATGGAGGAGAAATTGGCCAATTAATGTTTACTATGCATAGTACAACTGATGGACGGGGATTTAGGTCGTCACAAGTCGGATTTATAAGTGGTTATTATGAACCAGGTATACAATTATCTTTTAATTATTTCCACATTTGTGTTTTTCATACCAGCTTATTTTATTATAACAGTATTTCCTATAATAACAGAGATATTAGCTGTCGCATTGAATCAGGGACATCCTTTATAGTTGGTCCATCTTTTATTTGCCACCCAGTCGACAGTGTAGGATTCAAAATCTTAGCTAAATGACAGGCAGGATTTTCCAACATTTTAGGGATGCAATATTACTCTAATGCAATATTATTTTCTTATGCACTGTTACTGTAATGTTTTTACCCCCCTCTGCAAAATTGTTTAAATATCCAACTTGTAAATTGTACTTGATTTTTATAAAGTAATTTGGAATCACAAAAAGACCATGGACATATTTTTAAAATAAGGAGAAAATAAGTCCTGCCACCAAACTCATGGTCCAGTTTTTGAGAATTTCTGGTGACTTATAAAAAGTAAATACTGGAGGGAAACCAGTGGCCAGGCTACATATTTATTCCCTAAAAAAGAAAGAGCATTTGGAATCCACCCATCTTTAGATACTGCATGCAAAATAGTAATTCTCTTGTCTCGGTTTGATGGAGCTTTCGTTTTACATTTAACGCTGGAATCGACCCAACCATTTGAAGGAGTATCGTAAGTGTTATACCAACTCTCATGCAAATAAATAATTGACCTATTTTGATTTTGGTACTCTTTACTTTTGGTCAAGAAATTCAGACACGATTCCTGAATTCCATTATAATTTGTCTTTATTGAATTCACTTAATACTTTTCTACATAGTATTTCGACCACATCTAATTCCGGTTTCATCTTTTTCTTCAGTTTCTGTAGTAAATTATCCAATGGGGGCACATTTTGTTCTTCGTAAAGCTCGTAAATTTTGCGCCGTATTACTTAATATAAAGTATAATACTAAAAATCCGAACTTTTGAGTTCTACTATTTATTCTTAAAATAAACCGTAACAATTGTTTCTATACCCAGTACCTTCTTAAGATGGAATAATGTACAATGCACTACACGTATATTTATATACATACAAACAATTTTACCTAATATTAATATCATTTATATACCTAATTTTCTAATTATTCTATTTTACACCATAAAGAGTCATTTGAAAAAATCAAAGACATGAAACAATAAAATGCCCTTATCCCTTCGCAATCGCATTTCTAGTCACACAAATTGTACATATTTTTACTAAAATAACGAATTCCTTTTTTTTTGTTTTTGTCTTTACTTGTCTGCCGAATTTTAAGTTCCGGCAAAGGTCGACAACAGGCCTTAAATTCGAGACGTTTCTCAAAGTTCAACTCACAAGCGGCTTTTGAAGTCTTAATATTCTGAACCACTGTGGCTACCAATATTTAAAATATTAATGTTTCAATTAATTTAAACCACAAAATCAACAAACAAGTCTATAAAAATACACAATCGTAACCAAAACCTATCACACTCACATTAAACGCATCAACTGACAAAAATGTTTAAGTTTCCTCGGCGCGGCTGTTGACCCAAAATTCGCCAACGTAAGCCGTATATTACCTATGCGCCCCTATGCGAATTCGATCGGGAACACTCGGGAAAAACTCGTCTTACCTTTATAACCACGAGGTCATCGCGGGCCGCCAGCCCCGTGACCCAACGAAACGAAACCTCCGGAGTGTGCGACTGCCAAGGAATCAAGTGAACCTTCAACGAGTTTACACGCTTAGAATAATAGAACGAATCTCCAAATGTCAAAGAAATTAAAAAAATAGAAATTATTTATTTTTTTCTGTTTGGAAATATTTATTGGGGGTTCATTGACCATATGACCTTATGGAGGAGCCGCCACTGAGTATAACACTTCATTAGGTATGCAAATGGACAGGGCAAAAAAAGAGGGATTTAAAATGATATTTTTTATTATTTCTATAAACAAATTTTACCTACGCCTATGGACGACCCCGAAATTCAGCCTAACTGGACGGAATTCCCCATTTTATTACTCTATACCTTTCTGAAACAGGCTATAATTGATATAAATAATTTTATCTGTCATAGAGGGGTCATATCCATTATTAATTGTTATTTTTTTAATGACATTTAATTCCTTATTATAATTTTCTACTGACGTGAAATGCTGACATTTTATGCATAAAAGGGTGAGTGGAAGAAGCATGCATGATAGAATCTGTTTGGGATGGTTTATGGTAAATCGAAAAATCATGTTTATTTTCTGTAAAAACTTGTTTAAAGTGTTTTATTTACATTGCTTATTTTCTGTATTGGTAATAGTAAAAAATTCATTGATTTATTTATTTCAATTTCGATAGTAAATGTAATGTTTTTATGTAGACTATTTATATAACTAAGGAATTTTGTAAGTTGTTTTTATGAACCTATGAAACAAAATGCCATCCACATATCTATGCCAGTATATCAATCGAATATTTTAAGATCGTTTATAAATTTGCAACATTTTTGTATGGTATTTCTAAACAGTAGACGCTTCTGGCAACACCTAACCACATATTCTTGCGTGCGTTCTAATTAAATTTCGACACGAGCTATTGATGTGGTTAATTTATTTGTGTCTAATGGATCGTCTATTCAAAGGTATAATTAGTCTTTGATAGTACTATTTGGATTTTTTGAGATGATTTTAGAAGTTGTTAATACTAAAGTATATACAATGTGTCCCATGAAGAAAATTTAATTCGTGATGAAAGTTGGCTCTTCAAGAAAAAATAGTTTTGACAGCATTAAACTATTGGTTGGATATACAGGATGTTCAAAAAATACGAAAAAGATTTCAAAAACTAAAAATTTCAAAAAATACAATTTTTGTGACGGTAGTTTTAAAGGCTATAAAAAATTGTAAATAAACGTTGGTTAAAATTTTTAATCATAATTAATAGTTAAGGAGATATTTAAAACTTAATTTTTTGAAATTTTTAGTTTTTGAAATCCAGTTTTTCGTATTTCTTAATCTCCCTTATGGTTCTTGGGATTAGACCGTGTCAAAATAGAATCACTCTCCGACGTTTCGCCTTCGATTGCACGAGACATCTTCAGGGACTCTACATCGGAACACTAAGGACAGTGTAATCCCAAGGACCATAATTTCTTAATGAATCACAGCCGTGAAAACTTCCGTTCTATATTTTTTCTTCAAGTACCTTTTATCAAGAATAAAATTTTCCGAGAAATGAATAATAAAAAAAGTTTCGTATTTGTTGCATACTCTTTTGGACACATTGTATATGTTACCGTTTTACATTTTAGGTGGCATCTATATGAGAGTTATTGCTACAGATGAACTTAAACATCTGAAGGCGGTAGAGATAGAATGGAGATTTAATAGTAGTCTTTTTAACCCTTTGACTTGGAGATTTTTGAGCACGCCAAAAATCTACTTGACGAAAATTACAGTGGAAAGTTTAGAGACTCATCAAAGGTAGGTCACGTAAATGGTTTCAGGTATTTATCTTTTTGGACCGTCCTTAAAAGATAGAAATTCAGTTTTAAATTGATGTTGATTATATATCAGTGAAAAAGTTGTGTGTGGGCCCATTAGTTTCATCACACATTCCCAGCACGTCTTCAAAAACTGGACTGGCATGTGGCCAAAATAAATTAGTTAATAAAAATTATGGAAAAAATTAGAAAAGTTAAATTTAAATTATTGAACATAAATATTTAACTATTAAAAAAAAAAACGGTGCGTTGAGCTAAAACTACACCAAGATATATATTTTTCTTTCTTTTTTTAGACGAGTAAACCTATAATTTTTTTTTTGGATCATACCAACAAGTTAATAGTTAGTTAATAAAAGAAAGGTATATTTTTTAATGTGTAGACAAAATCGTTTAAAACTGTAAATTGCTACATCAAATCAAATATACAGGGTTTCTCAAAAGAACCGGAACGGTCAAATATCTCGGTAACAGATTAACGTAACGTTGTGAAATTTGGAATTGATTTACAGCGTTGTCGGTTTTATAGTTTTTCCGATAGAGCTCTAACTTTATTTTTTGAATTTCAATATTATGATTGTTTTTCACTCATAATCTTGACCAAACCATAGTGTTTTCAATCCTAGAATATTAAATTTTTCGTCTGGTAATTTTAAAAGATATGGCGCATTTTCATTCAAAATAACCGAAACGGTCAAATATCTCGATTAACATATCATTATAAAATTTGCCATAAGCAGGTTATCAATAGTGCGAGATAATATTTACAACGTTGCCAGTTTTATACTTTTTCCGATAGAGCTCTCAACTTTATTTTTTCAAACACAATAGTATGATTGCTTTTCGCTTAAAATGTTGACCAAACTAAAGTGTTTTCCATTCTAGAATATTAAATTTTTCTTCTGGAAATTTTAAAAGATGTGACAAGTCCGAATTTCCATTCAAAAGAATCGACACGTCAAATATTTCGGTAACGGATTACTATATCGTTATGAAAGTTGGTATAGGGATTTTCAATAGTATCAGATTTAAAAATAATTTTCACAATGTTGCCAGTTTTATAGTTTTTTTCGATAAACTTCTCAACTAATTTTTTTTAAATACAATGTGATAGATTTTTGCTCATACTGTTGACCAAACCTCAGTGCTTTCAATTCTAGAATAACAAATTTTTTTCTGAAATTTTTAAAAGATATGGTAAGACCGTATTTTCATTAAAAAAAAAACGGAATAGGTCTCCCAGTTTTTGGCTAGTCTTTATATTTCATGTTTGTTGGTATCTTTTTATTGTTAGAAAAACTGTAGATGTTTTAATTTGTTTCTCTGGATGTAAAGCATTAAATTATTCAGAAACTTCTTGAAAGCTTTTTATTCTAGCATCGAAACCCACAATAAATTCATCTTTAAATCCGTGCAGCTATACTTAACCAAAAACCATTTTATCTTAATAACGATTTAAGTAACTTTCAAAATTTTATGACAGATGGTTGACGACAATATTAATTGTTGATTAGCTATTTTCAAAAAGCCACTTGATATTTTATACTTCATGGTTCTGACAGAGTTGAGAGTTCTATCGGAAAAACTATAAAACTGACAACATCGCAAATATTATTTTCCATCCGGCACTATTGATAACTTTCCTATAGCAAATTTCATAACGATATGTTAATCCAATGCCGAAATATTTCAGTCGTTCGAAGTATTTTACCGTTCCAGTTCTTGGGAATGAAAATGCGGTCTGGCATATCTTTTAAAAGATTTAGAGGAAAAATTTGATTTTTTGGACTTAAAAGCTCTTGGGCTTGGTCAACACTATAAGCAAAAAACTATCATAGCATTGCTTTAAAAAAATGTTAATAGTTCTATCTACGATAAAACTGGCCACGCTGTAAATATTATTTTTAGATCTGGCACAATTGTTAATTCCCCGAAAAAAATTATTTCTAGGATGGAAAACGCTTTGTTTTAGTCAACATCATAAGCAAAAAAGCAGCATGGTATTGCATTTAAAAAATAAAGTTCATAGCTCTATCGAAAAACTATAAAATTGACTTCATTGCGAATAATATTTTTAGATTCGGCACTATTGATAATACCCCGATACCAAATTTCCTAACAATATGTTAATCCATTCCATGATATTATCTTTTAAACTTTCCAGAAGAAAACTTTGGTGTTCTAGGATTGAAAACACTTTGGTTTGGTCAACATTATAAGCAAAAAACAAGTATTGCATTTAAAAAAATAAAGTTAAGAGTTCTATCGGAAAATCTATAAAACCGGCAACGCTGTAAATATTATTTTTAGATCTGGCACTATTGATAGCCCCCCCTATGGCAAATTTTATAACGAAATGTTAATCCGTTATCGAGATATTGACCGTTCCGGTTTTTTTGAATGAAAATGCGGACTTGCCGTATCTTTTAAAATTTCCAGACGAAAAATTTAATATTCTAGGATTAAAAACACTTTGGTTTGGTGCATATTATAAGCGAAAAACAATCATAGTATTGCATTCCAAAAAAATAAAGTTAAGAGCTCTATCGGAAAAATTATAAAACCGGCAACGCTGTAAATATTATTTTTAGACCCGGCACTATTGATAACCCCCCCATGGCAAATTTTATAACGATATGTTAATCGGTTATCGAGATATTTGACCGTTCCTGTTCTTTTGAATGAAAATGCGAACTTGTCATATCTTTTAAAATTTCCAGACGAAAAATTTAATATTCTAGGATTAAAAACACTTTGGTTTGGTGCACATTATAAGCGAAAAACAATCAAAGTATTGCATTCAAAAAATAAAGTTAAGAGCTTTATCGGAAAAACTATAAAAAAAAAAACGCACTCTCGCTCTTTTGTTTATCTGTGTGTAGGAAACCCTGTATAAAACAAGTCTTGTATATAACTAGTAAGGAACCAAACTATTTAATTTAAGAATATTTGACGAAACCATGGCAATACCGTCGGCGTAATATTTCAAATAAAGCACCTCAGTAATTATTTTACTCTCATATTCACAAATTATCTTAAGATATTTTTCTAATCTTTAAATGTTTTGACACTTGAACATTTAGGAAGGTATAAATAATAGATAGAGCAGGATTTAAAAAAATTGAGCAAAATATTGTCTAATATATAATAATATTAATATTTGTTTAAAACTAGTATTCTGACTGAAAAACAGATACTTAATTGGAATAACCCCATATTTAATCAAAAAACTCTATTTCATTTGGAGAAATAACTTACAACATGACGTCATACGCAAATCCAATGAATTTGAACCGTCTAGATATCATGCCTTGTGTAATGGTGCTATGGTACTATGCATAGTATACTCTATGGCACTGGCATAGCCACAACAATTAGCTCGAAGAGGGGAGGCAGAGGTTTAACAACTAGAGCAGGTATAATCCGCACACCGAAGGGAGCAAAAAACTTGCAACAAAAAAAAAACGGCTCTTTTGACGTGTGTAATTATACAGTGTATTCAAAAAGTCTCGGACCCGTTCAATATGTCGAAAATGCCCCTTTTATTTAAAAAATATTTCGAATAAAGCTTATAGATTTCTTTTATGTCTATGTTGAATCCTAACATTGGAACCTGTGGTGGATGATAGATCAAAATACAAGACTTCTAACCACACTACAACATAACTTATTACATTCTGGACGCTCGTTTCGCTAACCAAGTTAACATCATCAGCAGTTGTTATAAACTAAAGTAACCTATCCTAGCCGAGACTATTTATAGGGAAATGTGTTTTAAATATACAGGGTGCATCACAAAGATGGTAGAGACAAAAGTTACATTTTTTTTAAATAGACTATTATACTTCTTGATGTATTTTCTTATTTTACACAAAATTATAGCCTAACTTCATTAACATATGCTGTACCTAAATCCACTAGTTTAAAAGATATAACATTATTTTTATTAACAGAACAAATACCTGTAAATAGCAAATACAAAATTTAACATACTTTAACATTCAATAAAAATTTACTAAACTTCTTAAATTAAATTTTGAAAATGACTCCCTTGAAAGGCTATAATTTTGTGTAGAATTAGAAAATACATCAAGATGTATACTATCCCATTTAAAAAAATATAACTTTTGTCTCTACCATTTTTGTGATCCACCCTGTATAACTTTTTTTTTAACATAGACATAAATGCGATTTATAAACTTTATTTGAAACATTTTTTGATTAAACGGTGTATTTTTGAGATACTGAGAGGGTTCAGGACTTTTTGAACACACTGTATATTTTGTTACTTCATATTGGTACCATGGTACTGGGGAGGGGCAACTGCCTCTTTGCCTCCCCGCCTGGCTACGCTAAATGCGAAAAAAATACTTGGTAGGCAATACAGAAAATGAAATTTTTATTCAATTCAATGCGAGTATTAATTTTTTCTGTTTTTATTTTATGTTGCGACTAAATATGTTTACATATTTTTCAGAATAACAGTATGTCCTAAAGATCAGCAGCCCTTAACAAACGGGAAATCAACATTAATGATCCCCACTTACTGTTAAGCATATGAATTGCCCGATGTTGACAAACACAAACAATGCAAACTGAATAGTATACGATGGAGTAAGATATTTTGCATCCTAGAGTTACTGAAAGTGACACTAAAAATAAGATTTGATTAAGCCATAGGCCATTTCTTTTAATACTTTACCTTAGAGATATATGTATATTTAATATTATTTTGAATATAATTTTACCTAATGGCAAAATAAATGTAAATATGTATATATTTGAAATATTTTGAGGTATGAAATTTCTCCAAATACCTTCCATCTTTTTACAAATTGGGAACATTTGTGTTAAGTTGGAAAAGAAAAAGTTATTTATTTGTTTAGTTTGCCTAACCTGCTCGTATTTTCTGTATTTCGCTGATATTATTGTAAAAAAATTAACTATTTTAAGTTAGGGTAATTTATATTTAAACATGTAAAATATTTATCTCAATAATTTGTTTAATATGTTTATAACATGGGGATCTCCATTTAATATGTAAGTATTTATAAAATGTACAATAAGTATATTTATGTTTTACTTTATTTAAAATAAGCGTTTCCCCTTCCCCCTCTCAGCAGTTCTTATAGAGGGTCAATGTTGGACTTTAAAAAATTAGGAAGAGTATGTATTTTGAGCAAATTGGAGCCATCCTCAGTGCCATTTATCATATGCCTAAATAATTTTTAAGATTGATACTGAACATATCTGCAAACAATTACATTTACATGACGCCACTCGAACTTTTGGACAACAGATAATACTGGAAATGTGCATAAATTAACAGTTATAATACCATAAGTGCATGAGTTTATTTTCTTTATGGTTTCAAAGTTAAACTAGTCTTACTCCGAAATAACTATCTAGTTAGTGGAAATCATAATAGTACGATATCCGACTGTAGGATTTCTACGCCCATTTGTTTAAAAAAAAAAAGACACCATATTGGCTTCGAATTTCACCTCCGACGTTTCGTGTTTGAGCCATCACTATCACCTTAACTTTTATTAGACGGACCTGGATTTTTAATACACATTTTTAGAACTACGTTTTATCACCTTTCTAATGATGTTCCACACAAATACCTTTGACGACGTTTCGACCCTGTAAAGTGTCATCATCGGTAATTTTTACAAGTACAGCCCTGGTTTCATAGTTTAAAACCCTTAGAAATGCTTTATTGCCTTTTATTTAATATTTAAAACTTACATGGAAATGACTTAATTAACAATTAAATATTAATATGGGACCAAAAAAACGTTTTACCTCAGAGAATCACAACAATTACATGGTCATTGCCAACACTTGTAATAAATTCTTCCAACTTAGAAAATTTCTTTGTAACTACATATTTTGCAATTTGTTTTGATTCTTTGTGGTAATTCATTTTCAATTTAAATTATGAAACCACGGCATGATGGCATTTTACAGGGTCATAACGTCATCAAGTTATTTGTGCATTACATCATAAGAAAGGAAATAAAAAACTAATCTGAAAATGAGAGTAAACAATCCAGGTCTGTATTTAAAAAAGATAAAGTTGATGGTGGTAGCCTGAACACGAAACGTCGGAAAGAAATTTAAATGTGTAAAAATTTAAAACTTTTAAATTGAAATTGTGTCTCGATAATCAACAGTTTTTGAAATATTCGACGAAATATCTTTAGGTCTTTTTCACAAAACACGATGTGTATCAGAAAAAGTACATTTTGATCAAAAAACATTGGGTAGAAATCATGCAGTCGAATCTTAGGCTATAACAGAGAAATTATACAAGCGAAGTGTGACAACGCCATCCACCTAGTCCTGTTAAAATAAGGTTAACATAATGCAAACAAAATAGTAAAGAGGTATAGTCAAAAGCAGTGTTATCGTGCGGGTCATACGATTTATCAACGACAAACTTCTTAAGTTTGTTTTTCTTTTATTACGTGTAATCATATCCTCCGCATAAAATCCGGAAGATGACTTAGATAGACCTGATATTTTCATATGAAAAAAGAGGATAAACATATAAATACCAGCAGTTGCAAAAATCTCTGAGCGATGTCACTTCAAAGTCAGATTGACAAGTCAGTGACAAAATGAGTAAAAGAAAACAATTTTCGGGTTTTTTGCATCCACAAGCGAAAAAAATGTTATTAAATCTAATAAAATATTACGAAAATGAAAATTCACCGGCCAATATCCAGGAGACAGTAGCAAAAGCTCTGGGAATCGGTATAAGGACTGTGCAGAAAATTGTGCATGAAAAGAAGCATAATTTACTACCGAAGAAGATTGATAAATGTACATGAAAAAAGCCAAAGACAGAAGACTTAAGTGACAATGCAAAAATAGATGTTCGTAATGCAATTTACGATTTATACACACATCAAAAACTAATATAACCCTTCAAGTTTTAAAAGAAGCTTTAAAAAATCGAAGCATATTGGAAATTGGACTAAAATCGTTGTGAAAATTAATAAAAATGTAGGTTTGTCGATATAAAAAGGACTGTAATGCGAGTTGCCACATATAGCAAGTCAGCGTATCCAGTTTTTAAAGAAATACACGGAAAATGTTAGTTCAAAATTTAGAAAAGTGATATTTTTAGACGAGACTTGGATATTTTCTAATGGAAGTGGTTCGAAATTTTGGCAGCACGAGTCTGTAAAAAGTGTCAAGAGAAAAAAGAGATGGGGGACGGGAAAACGGTTCATCATTTTGCATGCAGGTTCTTCAACAGGATTTCTCCCAGGTGCAAGTTTACTGTTTTCTTCAACATCCAAAAGTATGGACTACCATGATAATATGAACTGTGAACTGTTTGAAAAGTGGTTAAAAGAACAACTGATTCCAAATTAATTAGATTAATTCTGGACAATGCATCTTATCATTCAAGAATCTTAAATAAACAACGTACTTCATCCTGGAAGACTGACTGACTGGCTAATAAAACAAAAACAAAATCCTTTACCCAATACGCTGAAAATAGAACTTTTAATAGCAAAATCTATTAAAAAACCAACAATATATGCCGTAGATGAAAAATTAGGGCAAAATAGACATGAGGTTTTACGACTGCCGCCATACCATTGTCAGTTTAACGCAATAGAATTAATATGTGCTGGGGCAAAATCATATTACGAAAAACACGTGAACGATGGTCTTACATCAGATGAAGTGCAAATTGTTTGGCAAGATTCATTAATATATATTACGCCGGAGTACTGGAAGAAATCTGTGGAACATACGGAGAAATTAATATGGGATTGGTGGAATCGAGAACGAGTTCTAGATGTGGAAATAGCACCAATGATCATTGCGCCATTTGAGGACGACTCAGAAGATGAGGACATTTTAATAGTATAAATCATAAATTGCATTATGAATATTCATTTTTACACTGTAACTTAAGTCTTTTGCCTATGGATTTTTTCGTGTACATTTCTTAATGTTCTTCGGAAGTAAATTATGTTTTTGTTTTCATGCACAAGTTTCTGTACATTTTTTATACCGATTCTCAGAGCTTTTGCCACTGACTCCTGGATATTAGCCAGTAAATTTTAATTTAAAAATGTTTTTATTAGATTTGACACCATTTTTTTGCTTACTTTTTTAGTACATTTGTAATTTTGTGGGCAATAAATAAATAATTATAAAATACTTGTTGCAATTTTAAAGCGTGTTTAAAATAAGTAGTTTTTTTTATTAATTATAAGACAAAATTTGATATAAAAATAGGTAAAAATATATATATATATATATATATATATATATATATATATATATATATATATATATATATATATATATATATATATATATATATATATATATATATATATATGTATATATATATATATATATATATATATATATATATATATATATATATATATATATATATATATATATATATATATATATATATATATATATATATATATATATATATATATATATATATATATATATATATATATATATATATATATATATATATATATATATATATATATATATATATATATATATATATATATATATATATATATATATATATATATATATATATATGTTGCATACTTCGATAGCTGATTAGTGAGAGATTTCAAAATGGGCTATATTTAATTATAAAAAGTATAAATAAATGCGAATCTAGATGAGAGGAAAATAATGTAATAGAAAACTCACCCTTATAAGTGGATTCACTAAGAAGATTTATCGGCTGTCTTGTTCCTCGGTTTTCTCCGGTCTTCTAGAGAGCTCTCAATGTTCTTATCTTCTTATCTTCTGGATTGATTCAAGGAACAAGAACAAGTAACACACTAGGGTTTAAATAACCCGTTACAAAAAGAAATTTAGTTCGTTACAAAATGCGGATAGATGCGTTAAGATAAATTATTAAAAAACGAGTCCCGAACAAATTGGACGTGCGTGATGCGAGAGAGAGAATTGTTGAACTGGTACCCTTTTTCGTCGTATGACGGATTTGAAGGGATTGCAATTTGCGCAAGTTCATAAAATTATTGTTAAATTACATAATTATTATAACGAATAAAAATTACTAATGACCAATTAAAAATAATAATAAAAATATCATTTAACACCAAACATACTACCGGGCAAAATGCGCAATATATTGAGCATTTTAGAAAAGAAAAAAAAACTTCTTAAAAAAAATATAACTAAAGAATATATGCGTATTAATGATACATAAAAAAAAATAAACTGAGATAATCTGTAATTGGTAGCGGACATAATTTAACCAACGGACGTTTCCAAATCCCGTTTGCGGTTTTAATTGATGCTACCCGTGAAATTCCATCTCTACCAGGATAAAGGCTTTCGATTCTACCCAAAACCCAAGTAGAAGGAGGTGCGTTTTCATTTTTGATCAGGACAAGTGTCCCAGGAAGTACCGGACTGTCAGGTTTTGTTCACTTTCCTCTTTCAAGGATAGTGTGAAGATATTCCAGCCTCCAGCGTTTCCAAAAATGTTGATGTAGCTGCTGGATAAGTTGCCAGCGAGACAGGCGATTAAGAGGTAAAGACGTTAGATCCTCATCAGGTAAAGGATTTAAGGGTTCTAGCGTGAGAAAGTGGCCTGGGGTTAACACTGATAAATCATTTGGATCACTACTTAGTGGCGTCAAAGGCCGAGAATTAAGAAGAGATTCAATTTGAACTAAAAGAGTATTAAGCTCTTCATAGCTTAACACTTTACTACCTATAACACGATTAAGGTGGGTTTTTATAGATTTAATCCCTGCTTCCCACAAACCTCCAAAATGGGGGGAAGATGGTGGATTAAAATGCCACTGGACGCATTCCGAGGTGGCTACATTTTGCATAAGTTTATTTAATATTTTGGAAGCTCCCATAAAATTAGAACCACAATCAGAATAAATGTGAGAACATCTGCCACCCCTACTAATAAATCTCCGTAGAGCAGCCAAAAAAGTGTCAGTAGTCATATCAGAGGCTAATTCTATATGAATAGCTTTAGTGGCATAGCATACGAATATGCAAACATACGATTTGAAAGTTTTTGCATCACGATGGCGGTTCATAGTTGTCATAAACGGCCCTCCATAATCAATACCAACATGCGAAAAGGGTTTAACTTGAGATATGCGAGTAATAGGTAGATTGCCCATTGGGGCTGAAGAGGTCGAGGGCTAGTCTTCCAACAGTTCATACACTTTGATAACACTGAACGAATGGATCTTTTTGTAGAAAGAATCCAAAAATGCTGACTGATTAAGTACTGTGTGGTGCGAGAACCACAGTGAAAATGTTTTTTACGAAAATAATCTATAACAAGCTCAGTGAACCGACCTTTTCTAGGTAGCAAAAGAGGAAATTTTTTTGACAAAGGAGAGCTGTGAATTACCTAACCTTCCTCCGACTCTTAACAAACCATTAGCATCAACAAATGCATTTAATTTTCGCAGCGATTTTGAAAACGAATGCTGGGAAAGTTCATCGTTAAAGGCAATTGACTGTACGTAGCGAGTTATGATATTCACAGCTGCTTGCAGTTCATGGTTAAGAAGATAGTTATGAGTTGTTTTCTTAGAGTTGCGTAGATTGTTTGTAAACCTATAAACATACGCCATTACCCGTTGTAGAGTACTAAAAGAAGAAAATTTGTTAAGTAATAGCCCAATAATGTTGTCTTGTCGAATAACTGTCATGACAGTTTTGCGAGTCTCAGAAGAGAATTCATCAGAAAATGGCAACTCTGAGTGAACATTCCAAGTTTCGCAAGCATTATTTAAAAAAGAAGGACCATTAAACCAAAGGGAATTGTTTTGCAATTCTGATGGACGTAAACCACGGGAAGCTAAATCAGCCGGGTTGACCAAAGACGGTACATAATACCATTTTGCCAAAGATATCTTATTCTGAATATAAGATACGCGATTTGGAACGAAAGTTTTCCAGCGGCTGGGATCAGATTGGATCCAGGCTAGGACGACTTGCGAATCCGAAAATGCGAATATGTTAAGTTAATGTTGTGTTAAGACAGCTGCGCATAATTCCAGACGTGGAATTGTAATTTTACGGAGGGGTGAAACCTTAGATTTGGCCATCACAAAAAATATCTGAAAATCATCCTGGTTTGAGCACATACGAAAATAACAAACAGAGGCATAACCCTTTTCAGAAGCATCACAGAAACCAACTAAATCGATATATTTATAGTTATCACAAGACATTCGACGAGGTAGCTGAATCTTGGAAAGATGCGAAAAATTATTTTTATATTGCGTCCACAGGCGAAGAATGTCATTAGGGGGTTCATCGTCCCAGTTAAGTCCTAAACGCCAAAGATGTTGAATTAAATGTTTGATAAGAAAGGTAACTGGACTTAAAATACCTAGAGGATCAAAGGTTCGAGCGAGTTCAGACAAAACGTGACGTTTTGTGCAGGATTTTTCACTCGGATTTACAGAAAAATACAAAAAATCATTGCGGGGGCTCCAGTTTAAACTCAAAATTTTTAATGACTCAGAATTATGATCAAAAGAAAGCGGATGCGCTGATATATGTGACGAGGGAAAAATAGACAAAATATCAAGGTGATTGGATGACCATTTTCGCAACTCAAATCCTCCCCTTTGTAAAAGAGAAATCAGTTCATCACGAAGTTCGATTGCAGAGTGTAAGGAGTCACAGCTACAACAAATATCAACTATGTAGGTTGAGTTAAGCAAAGCGGCAGCAGCAAGAGGATATTTTTTTCCATCTGTACTTGCTAACTCTTGAATAACACGTAAGGCTAAAAAAGGGCTACGATTTAAACCATATGTCACTGTTAATAAAGAAAAATCTTGTAAAGGTTCATTACGATTAAAGCGCCAAATAATTCTTTGATAATCGCAATCTGAAGGAGAAATCAAGATTTGTCTATACATTGGCCGTCTATCGGCGGTGAAACAAACTTTGTAAAAACGAAAATTTAATAAAATTGAACAAAGGTCATTTTGAAGTTTTGCGCCTACTAACAAGCATTCATTTATTGACTTTTGATTTGGTGGTCCCATTGAACCATTAAAAACTACGCGAATTGTTGAACTATCATTTTTGAAAACACCATGATGTACCAAATAGTAACAATTGTCATTTTGTATAGGAACTACAGCCTTCATATGACCAAAATCTAAATATTCTTGCATGAAATTGCAATATTGTTTATAAAAATTTAAATTTTTTATTAAACGGTTTTCTAAATTTAAGAAGCGTTTTATGGCTAGGTCACGCATGCCAGGAAACCTAGGGGCGGGCTCATGAAATGGCAGAGATACAACAAATCGGCCATTTTCAGTGCGCTGATAGGAACTACAAAAAATCTGTTCACAGAGGTGGTCTTCAGAACTCACAACTTTAACTTCAGGCACATTTTCTATCTCCCAAAATTTGCTTAAACTTTCAGATAAACAAGGTTCATGTGAAAAAGGAATTAATGGCCCGTGAAGATTCTGAGACTTTTCCTATCAAAACATAACCAAAAATAGTAAGCAAAGCATCTGGTTGATTCAAAGAGTGCCCAGTAATTTTTCCATCCAGCAATATTTGAGAGAATATATATAATTATATTTGAAATGTGCTCCATGTTACCTAAATTTAAAGAATATGCGGGTAACTTACCGCAAACGGTGGGTAAGATTAATGCGTCAATTGAAATAACAGGTTCTCTACTACCAGTGGGTTTAATATGAAATGAAACTCCTCCTAAAACTTGAACAGTTGAGCTCTGGTTAATACCCTGAATAACTGTATGCGGGTGATACTTTTTTAAACCTAAAGTTCTGAAACATTTTTCAGAAATCAAAGATTGACTACCCGAGTCTATAACGGCTCTAAATGTATGAAAATTACCGAAAATATCAGAGATATCTACCCTAGCGGTGGCCAACAGCACATTAGTTGGTTTATGTCTCACAAATCCTGTAAATGTAGGTTCTTCAGTTGTAGAAGCGGAAGCGACCGGCTTAGGTACATTACTAATTGAAGGTAAATTAATACTATGAGAGATATTGTCATTAGAATTATCATCGCGATTTTTTTTTCGAAAATGTAAAAGCGTATGATGTGGCCAACCACATTCTTTACACCTAGAAGTAGATTTACATGTTTTAAGGTCATGCATCCTACTCAGGCAATTAAAGCACAAATGTTCTTTTTTACAGATTTTCTTTCGTTCGAAAGGATTTTTAGATAAAAATATTTTACACTGATATAACAAATGTTTGTCTTTACATAATACGCAAAGATTGTTATTAATTTGTCCGTAAAGTGTCTGCCTTGGCACAGTATTAGGTTTATTACCCGAAAAAGAAACTTTAGGTTTTGCTATGGTATAATCTAATGTATCTAATGCTAAACAATGTCTATTTAAAAATTCGGTTAGTTTTTTATAATCTGGAATATTGACAGAGTCGTGCGACAGCTCAAAAGCTTTAGCTGTTTGAGGATCAAGACGCTTTAAAAATATATTTGTTAATATAAAATCGCTAAATGGATCTAAAGTAAAACCAATATTTTTTAGTGCCGACAAATTTTCTGAAAATTTATCTAACAGTTTGCGAAGCTCTTGGGGCTTAGACCCGTCAATTTTTTGACAATTTTCAATACTATTCCAATAAGAATAAGCTAAAAACCTAGGATTTGTGTAGCGTTTAATTAAATTATTGTACGCGATTTAGTAATTATTACCAATAAGCGGTAAACATTGTACTAAAGATAAAGGCGGACCCTGTAGAG
This sequence comes from Kuschelorhynchus macadamiae, assembly GCA_030620095.1. Lineage (NCBI taxonomy): Eukaryota > Metazoa > Arthropoda > Insecta > Coleoptera > Curculionidae > Kuschelorhynchus > Kuschelorhynchus macadamiae. The sequence goes on from JAUTXW010001761.1 coordinate 276,236, forward strand.
AGGAAACAAGATAGTTAAATTTTTCTATATCTTTTAAAGCGTTATTCGAATGCACAAGGGCATCAAACATATCCTTGTACGGGGTGGCCAACTAAGAATGGACGCCGGCCATAACTCGCTAACCGTTAATCATATAACTTGGGGGAAAAAAAATTATTAGCTAAATCGACTAAGAGAAATCGCTGGAAAATATTTTGAAGTTCCGCATATGGCCGCTAGGGGGCGCAACTGTTATGGTCAATCAGAAAAAGGGCTGTTTCTTAAAAAATATTCATGTAAAGGTATATTATAAATACTGCCATCGTAAAGAGTAGAAAAATTGTGATTTTTTTGTTAAGGATATTTTGCTCTATCTCGTAAAATGTAGTGGTGGGGGAAGGTCAAACATGTTTTTATTTAAATGTCAATAACTCCGTTATAAGTCAACGGAATTGAACAAACTAGGTCTCGTTTAAAAGAGCCCATCTTAACTAATAATCTGATGTAAAAAAAAATCCGATTTGATTTCGCCGTGGTAACTAGAGGGCGCTGATTGACATCACAACAATTATTACGCATTATTTTGAAAATTTTAAATAGCACGCTATATCTCTTTTAACACAATTTAATAGAGGAGGAAATTCTCAATAAGTCAGTGCAAATTTCAGCTTCCTAACTTTTTTCAAACCGGAAATATAAATAAAACAAATATTAGGGCGCTGGGTACGCAACATCTCCCTAATCTGTATGGACATAGCCTACATCACAATAATTCAGTAATAATACCACAGATAATATTCAACGCAAATCGCTAAAAATTATACTAATGTTCTGAAATAACCACCAGGTGGCGCAGTAGACGTTAATAAGCATAGTTTTACTCGCAATTTTACTTTTCTCTATATTTTTTTGTAGTTTACTCTATTTTCAGTAAGTTAGATATTATAAGGTAATAAATAAGAAAAATCCTAATATATTCGACCGTTGCAAATCTCCGTCTTTCTTAAAATCGACAATTTATGCACAAGAATAACAATAAACTAAAAACATAGATAAATAATAATTCCTTAGCAATTTTCTGCTACATCAAGCAAAAAAAATAGTAGGCTGTGAAAACAAAATTGAAAGTAATACGTCAAAAAATAAACAATAGTTTCTTGTCAGTGCCTTTTAGTTGCTATTTATCGTTCTTGAATTTCATAATAGTATTGCTATCATTTCGCGTTTTTGTCCGAGATTTTCGTGTTTTTTGAGTTTTTCTAGTTGCTGTTGTTCATGTTATTGTTGTAGTTCGTATTTTTCTTGTTCAAGATTTGTTATTGTTCGTGTTGCGTTGTGTTAAGAACAAAATGATTTATACAAATCAAGAACTATTCGACATGATAGGTGTTTATTTTGAATGTTTGAGAAATGCTACGGTTGCTGCAAGAGTATATGCGCAGGAATATCCGCAGAGACGCCACCCAAGTAAAAAGGTTTTTCTTCGAGTGATCCAACGTTTGCGAACCACTGGAAACGTGCATATTCCCGTATACCGCAGACAACGCAGAGGACGCACCGAAGAGAATGTAATTAATGTGCTAGCGTATATCGAGTTTAATCCTCAACTAAGTACTCGAATTATTGCGCTAGACCTAGGAGTAACGCGAGCCACTGTTCAAAATATACTCAAAGAGCACAGGTAAGCAACGACATTGCAAATATAAACTGGACATATTTTTTAACAAAAGTCACGTGATTCTGATGTCACATAGGTCTTTAAGCCTAGAAAACCAATAATTTCCTGGAACATCAATTAAATATCTTCATCTTGTTTTAGGTTACATCCATATCACTTAGTGCTGCATCAGGAATTGACTGCTGCAGATTTTGATCACAGACTAAACCATTGTCACTGGCTTTTGGCTGTAATGAGGGAAGATCGGCAATTTCTGAGGCGAATATTGTGGACCGATGAGGCTACCTTCCAGAGCGATGGACGTGTCAATCTTCACAATACACATTATTGGTCCAGAACAAATCCACATTGGATGCGCGAAGTCCAGCACCAAGGCCGTTGGTCTGTAAATTGTTGGGCAGGGATTTTAGGCGGACGAATTATCGGACCATTTTTTTTCGATAATCCATTGAATGGTGAGAGATATCTAAGATTTTTAAGGGAGGAATTGCCGATTTTGTTGGAGGACGTACCTCTGAACGTCCGACAACGATTGGTATACCAGCACGATGGTTGTCCAGCGCACTTCGCCGTCAACGTTCGGGAATTTTTAGATATGCCCACTATCCTGGCCGATGGATAGGGCGAGGCGGCACCCTTCCATGGCCAGCTAGGTCACCCGACCTAACGTGTTTAGATTTTTATTTATGGGGTCGAGTGAAAGATTTAGTTTTTGCCACCACACCCACTACACGGGAAAATATGATTCAGCGAATAAGAGACTGTATAAATACTATTTCAGTTGCTGAACTGGAGGCTGCAGTTTTATCCACGCGAGATAGGATGCATAAGTGCATCGAAAACGATGGCCAACAATTTGAACATTTAGGGCGGCATTAATTGAATTATATTTTTATTATCGTTTCTTTCACACGTTCCATTTAAATGGCTTTCATTTCCCATTATAATGAAAATTTAATATTGCACTTATTGACTCCTACTGCGCCACCTGGTGGTTATTTCAGAACATTAGTATAATTTTTAGCGATTTGCGTTGAATATTATCTGTGGTATTATTACTGAATTATTGTGATGTAGGCTATGTCCATACAGATTAGGGAGATGTTGCGTACCCAGCGCCCTAATATTTGTTTTATTTATATTTCCGGTTTGAAAAAAGTTAGGAAGCTGAAATTTGCACTGACTTATTGAGAATTTCCTCCTCTATTAAATTGTGTTAAAAGAGATATAGCGTGCTATTTAAAGTTTTCAAAATAATGCGTAATAATTGTTGTGATGTCAATCAGCGCCCTCTAGTTACCACGGCGAAATCAAATCGGATTTTTTTTTACATCAGATTATTAGTTAAGATGGGCTCTTTTAAACGAGACCTAGTTTGTTCAATTCCGTTGACTTATAACGGAGTTATTGACATTTAAATAAAAACATGTTTGACCTTCCCCCACCACTACATTTTACGAGATAGAGCAAAATATCCTTAACAAAAAAATCACAATTTTTCTACTCTTTACGATGGCAGTATTTATAATATACCTTTACGTGAATATTTTTTAAGAAACAGCCCTTTTTCTGATTGACCATAACAGTTGCGCCCCCTAGCGGCCATATGCGGAACTTCAAAATATTTTCCAGCGATTTCTCTTAGTCGATTTAGCTAATAATTTTTTTTCCCCCAAGTTATATGATTAACGGTTAGCGAGTTATGGCCGGCGTCCATTCTTAGTTGGCCACCCGGTACGTAGGAAATAATTTATAATCTCCGCTAAACTTCATCAACTCTATTTTCGGCAAGTTCGCATTTGTGTTGCTACTAGAGTTTGAAATTGTCGGATTATGTAATAAAGATTTGTTTAAATCATGTTCAAAAAGTTCCGAAAAGGTAGCTTGAGTGCTATAATAAGTCGATAAAAATTTATCTTTTAGTTCATCTTCGGTATCCAGATTTAGGGTTACGTCCGAAGCAAGTTGCGAAATCAAGTTAGTATGGTTTTTTATAAAATCGTCGCGAATAGTTTCCACTGCACTCATACGAATTTTAAATAACCCTCTTTTAGTGGTATCTATTTTACACTCTTCGGATAATTCGAATAAACGATCGATTTCATTCAAGGCACTTTGTCTATATGCGCGAAGTTTGCGAATTTTTTCGGACGTCGACATTATTGAAAATTTCCCGAAAGTTTTCACTAAATTTAGTAAACAAACAATATAAATTTCTTATTAATTCAAAGCAATAAAGATGGTACCAAATTTCAGGTATTACTGAAAACAGGTGAATGAAGGTCGAATGACCGTTACAGATGCGCTATGGGTACCTGCAATTTTTAGGGAACATTTAAACAAATGGCGTACTTAACAATCGAAATAATTTTTATAAAATAACACTACATAAATTTGTAAATTTTTGAGGTAATAAATGGCTAAAATGTACCCGAAAAAATGCTCAGTATATCGGGAAAATTTCCTGGAATTTTATGGTCTAGCTTAAAATTGCGCTACTTTAAATTTAAACTAAGATTCTGTTAGATTTTTTAAAGAAAGAATAGAATCAAATCTGGCTCGAAGGACCAAATGTTGCGTACTTCGATAGCTGATTAGTGAGAGATTTCAAAATGGGCTATATTTAATTATAAAAAGTATAAATAAATGCAAATCTAGATGAGAGGAAAATAATGTAATAGAAAACTCACCCTTATAAGTGGATTCACTAAGAAGATTTATCGGCTGTCTTGTTCCTCGTTTTTCTCCGGTCTTCTAAAGAGCTCTCAATGTTCTTATCTTCTGGATTGATTCAAGGAACAAGAACGAGTAACATACGAGGGTTTAAATAACCCGTTACAAAAAGAAATTTAGTTCGTTACAAAATGCGGATAGATGCGTTAAGATAAATTATTAAAAAACGAGTCCCGAACAAATTGGACGTGCGTGATGCGAGAGAGAGAATTGTTGAACTGGTACCCTTTTTCGTCGTATGACGGATTTGAAGGGGTTGCAATTTGCGCAAGTTCATAAAATTATTGTTAAATTACTGGCTGAATAAATAATACGCGCGAGTTTAAAATGAATATGACCAATTAAAAATAATAATAATAAAAATATCATTTAACTCCAAACAATGTATATATATATACATATATATATATATATATATATATATATATATATATATATATATATATATATATATATATATATATATATATATATATATATATATATATATATATATACATATATACAGGGTGATTCATGAGGAAATGTCAATACTTCAGGTAAATATTCAGGACCAAAACATTAACATAAAAGTCTATATAAATAAGTGTCCGCAAGGCCTTAGTTCTCGAGATACAGGGTGTTAAAGTTTTTATTTAATTTTCCTATTTTTTAAATAAAATCTATGATAATGTAAATAATGGAGTATGATATACGGGAGTTTTTTTTGACAAATTGAATCTAATATTAGTATTGTTTAAACATATCCTTCGAACAATCACAACTTTTTGGTACAGTCTTGTATTACATTTTTGAGTAAAACAAATTATTCCCTTGCCATTTCTACGTCAAAAAGGTATACCTGTTAAAAGTGGATACGAGCAACCTTTTTCGAGATATTTGGATTTAAACTAAATGAAAACTCTAATGAGTAAAAGAGAAAACAAGAACGTATGCATGAGAAAGAAAGAGATAGCTAAACACCATCACGAAATGACAGCGGTCGAGACGAAATTAGGATCGGTTTATGCGGGCGACTTTCCGAAGAATGAAGTACCAAAGTCTGCTGAATAAATATATTTATATTTTACATAATTATTCAGTAAACTTTGATAGTACGGTTATACGGTAGCCAACGCCGATTCCCACTTATTAATGGGCGCATAACCTTGCCAGCTTACTTACCAAGGGCTATCAGTATAGGCGCTCTCGGGTGAACTAATGTATACATTTATTCCGCTGTGTGTGTACAAGGGAGAAATGAAGAATAGGTCAACCCGTAAACAGGACCTCGGTGCTGATCTAAAGGATGGAAAATGTGTATTTGCATGTGTGTGAGAGAGACATGAGGGATAGACCAACCCGTAACCAAGACTCCAGTGCTGGCTTGAAGGTTAGGAAGCTGTGTGTGTACGAGAGAGATGTTCAGTCTTCCGGTTCGTCTCGTCGAATGCAGACCTCTGTGTTATTAACATAAGTGGTTCCACGTGTTCGGTTTTGCTGCTTTATTTCGGGGAAACGGGAGACTCAACCGTTCAGTGTGGAAACTAACGACCCCGCTAGAAAGGGAGCAGACGCCGTGAACGTGTGAGGCCTAGTTGTTCCTGCATTTTATCCCGTTCGTCTGCAGCGTTGTTTATCTAATATTCTTGAATGATAAGATGCATTGTCCAGAATGATTAAAGATGGAGCATCTAAATTTGGAATCAGTTGTTCTTTTAACCACTTTTCAAACAGTTCACAGTTCATATTATCATGGTAGTCCATACTTTTGGATGTTGAAGAAAACAGTAAACTTGCACCTGGTAGAAATCCTGTTGAAGAACCTGCATGCAAAATGATGAACCGTTTTCCCGGTAAACTATCCTGACGATTTTTGCATATTTTATATTTTTTCCAGAAAGTACCCATTTGTAATATTACATTTCAAAAATAAAAATTGCGGGATATGCAAGAGCTAAAAAAATTAATTAAAAGTCACACTCCGTCACAATTTGACAGCCTTAAAACGAAAAATTTAGCAATGTTGCCAGATTTTAGATTTACCAATTTGTTAGAGGAAATGAAATGACCAATTGAAAATTATTTGGACAACAGAATTGTAATTATTTATTGTTATTATTATAGTTTTAAGGAAGGTTTTATTGACGAACCTGGGCTAACCTAACGTTAGCGGGACAGATCTACCTAACAATATAGTTTTTGTTACAGAAACATATTCTTTCAATATAGACTCGGAATTCGGTTGGCGCGCTACCGCGCGCTTTCTTTACAGAAATCCTAACTAATCTTAACCTAACCTGCATTTGTATTAATTATAAGTTTTGTTATGTTATGAATATGGCAAGGTCGCACATCAAATTAAAAACAAGCATGGCGATGGGAACAGTCGGAAAGATGTTTGAAGTCAAAATTACCTTTGATTTGTATAATAATTACATCTTAAACTAAATTTTGAGTACTGATGAGAGTTTTCCACACATTTTCTCAATTTGGACTGCTAGAATGGTAGATAAAAACAAAAAGAAACAAAAATAAACGAGATTTAAGAGTGTCAACATAGTTTACCGAAACCCAGTTTTTGATGTGTATAAATCGTAAATTGCATTACGAACATTCATTTTTACATTGTCACTTAAGACTTCTGTCTTTGGCTTTTTTCGTGTTCATCTTTTTCGGTAGTAAATTATGCTTTTTTCTGCACAGTCCTTATACCGATTCCCAGAGCTTTTGCTACCGTCTCCTGGATATTGGCCGGTGAATTTTTATTTTCGTAATATTTTATTAGATTACAATTGTCTTCGCTTGTGGATGCAAAAAAACCCGAAAATTGTTTTCTATTACTCATTTTGTCACTGACTTGTCAACCTGACTTTGACGTGACATCGCTCAAAGATTTTTGCAACTGCTGGTATTTATATGTTTATCCTCTTTTTTCATATGAAAATATCATAGGTCTATCTAATTCATCTTCCGGATTTTATGCGGAGGATATGATTACACGTAATAAAAGAAAAACAAACTTAAAAAGTTTTGTCGTGGATAAATCGAATGACCCGCACGATAATTGCTATTATATTAATATGCTTTTTAATATAATATAAATTTTTAAAAAATATGTAAAAAAATAAAATAGAGCATACCTGTTTTTTTTTTGAAAAACTAACCGTTCTTCAAATAAAAATTATTGTAATATTTAAGGGGCATTTTCATTTCCTTGAAATTTGATTTTTGAAAATGCCCTTCTTATCGAACCTCCATATCTTATAATCGACCTCTATGCCAAACTTCAGCTTTTTACGTCAAGAGGTTTGAATAGAATCGTGATTTTTTAAAACACCATATATAAATTTTTGTGAAAGTTTAAAAGATTTAAAATAATCAAATAAAATACACGGGTTTAAGCGTTTTTCCAAAAAAAAACAACCGTTTTTTAAATAAAAAATGTTGTAATATTTAAGAGGCGGTTTCAACACTTGAAATTTGAGTTTCGAAAAATCCCATTTTATTGAACCTCTACATCCTACTATCAACCTGTGTGCCAAAATGTAGCTTTTTGCGTCAAGCGGTTTGAGCAGAAACGTGATTAATCAGTGTCCAGATTTTTTTTAAACACCCTGTATAAATTTACAACACAAAAAATAGTGTTGAAAGGTTTCAGTTACCAGACGATCATATCAAAAAAAAAAAAAACATAGAAATCGGCGTAGTACAACTCTCTCACTTACAGGGTGTCCGGATTTGGTTGCAAAAGCAGGGTATCTCGCTTATTTTTAAAGATAGAACCTTGCGGTTTTCACGAACCTGAGCTAATTTTTTGTGAAACTAATGAAGCCGTAAACAAAATTTTCATAGCCTTCTTCGTTTATGAGATACAGGGCGAAATAGAAAATTTTGCATTTTGGAGGCCCCCTCGTATCTCGGTTATCCTTTAAGTTAACGCAAAGGTAAACATTGCTGCTTATGTAGTTTTTTACGCTGGATCCAGTGGCGTAGTCATATTTTTCACTTGAGTTGTGTTTTTTTAAATGGGACACTCTGTATATTTGTCCAGAAATTGATTTGTCCTTTTAAAAGCTTCTCAAAATATATAATAGTATGGGTCTCTTTTAATAAACAACAACAAAAATCCTAATTTTTATAATTATCATTTCAAATTTTGCAGTAGGCCATGCAAAACGATGCCGTTTTCTTTTGTTTTCTTGGAAGCAAATGACATTTCCCAATTTTGTACGCGTATATAAAATATAGCGCTAGTTTTTTGTATTTATTTATCGTGTAAAAATATATTTGTGTTATTATGGAAGAAAACCAAACTTTCGAACATTATGAAAAGTACGATATGTTAGCTTGTTTTATATTAAGTAATGAAAATGTTGAAGCGGCTTCTGAGATGTATTTTAACAGGTAAATAGTTAATTTTTAGGTATGTTGAAATACTATTGCTTAATTTTTATTTAGATATCCAGAAAGGAGACAACCTAATATATCCACTATTTAGAGAGAGAATTTACTTAATCACGGATCATTTATCAAAGCTTGTACGAAAACATATAATAAAGAAAATCGGGAGGCTGAGGAAATTACGGTTTTGGCTAATGCAGAAGCTTACCCTACAAACTCTTGTAGGGTCAGTGAAAAGAACATAGGGATTCTAAAAACTAGAATTCAAGAAATTCTAAAAAAGCACAAATACCACCCATACAAATTTAGGCTCGTGCAGCACTTACAGCCAGGGGATGCAGAGCGTCGGGTAGTCTTCTACAATTGGTTTCGAGAAAGATGCGATATGGTTAGAGATTTTGAAAGGACGGTTATATGGTCAGACGAAGCACATTTCAGTAATTCTGGTATACTCAATAGGCACAATAGTAGATTCTGGTCCCAGGAAAATCAACACCAAATATTTCCCAGAAGACAGCAGGGCAGGTTTGGTCTAAATGTATCCTGCTTCATATTAGGAACACATATAAAATTTTATATATTTGAGGGAAATCTAACAGCCAATCGCTATATAGAAATTTTAGAGGCAGCTATACCTGAATTACTTGACGATGTTCTTCTAACGCGAATTAACGAAATTTATTTTCAACAGGACGGTGCTCCGGCACACAATTCTGGAATGACGAGATTATTTCTGGACAATAATTTTACCAATCAATGGATCGGAACAAATGGACCTATAAGATGGCCCCCTAGGTCCCCAGATTTGTCGATTTTAGATTTCTTTCTATGGGGATATCTGGAAAATAGAATTTACAAAGACCACTATGATAATGTCCAAGATTTAGGAAATGCAATAAGAGAAAATTTTCGCTATTTTCAAAATCATCCCGTTATTTTGCTTAATTCCCTAAAACGAATATGAAAATTGTGCGAAGCATGCATAGAACAAAATGGAAATCAGTTTGAACAGTTCTTTTGATTTCCTTGGTTACTGTAGTTCTTATACGACAGTTGATTTTTGCTGAAAGGCTTGTTACATAATAATTTATTACTGTTTTGTTCTTGTGTTACATACATCTAGGTAGTGGTACTTTTTTGGTGCGAAATTATCAATACATATTTTGATAAATAGATTTAATTACATATTTATTTTGATTTATTGTTAGGATGTAGATATTGTTAACGACTTTTTAATAGGACAAATCAATTTCTGGACAAATATACAGGGTATCCCATCTAAAAAAACACAAATTTGGGTCATATCTAAAAAATAACAACTCAAATGAAAAATATGACACGCCACCATTTTTCCCTTTGCGTTAAGTTAAAGGATAACCGAGATACGAGGGGGGTCCCAAAATGCAAAATTTTCTATTTCGCCCTGTATCTCATAAACGAAGAAGGCTATGAAAATTTTGTTTACGGCTTCATGAGTTTCACAAAAAATTAGCTGAGGTTCGTGAAAACCGCAAGGTTCTATCTTTAAAAATAAGCGAGATATCCTGCTTTTGCAACCAAATCCGGACACCCTGCTCAAAAATGTTTTAAATATTAACATTCTGTCATGTAGCAAATAAACAAAAAATACAATATATAAGGTTTGATAACAAACATAGAAAAATACTCCAAGTCTCGGTCTCATTAAATTATAATTTTACAATTCACAACAAACATGACACGTGTTTCGCCCTTTCGAGAATCATCAGACCTACAAACAACAGAGAGAACCTTAGTAAATAATCAAGCTAACAAATCCTAAAACAATAACTTACAAATAGAATAAAACACACTAAAGCACAACAAAACAAACAACTACTTATAGATATTTGATGGACATTAAAATGAGGTTAAGTCTCACGTGAATAAACAAAATAAAATATTAAAAAGTATTAAAAAAAAGATTTATGTCTCTAGACGGGATCGAACGCAGACCACCCGAGTGAGACGCCGAAGCAACCACCCACAGACCACTGGATTAGTCGAAGAAAGGAACTAAAAACTCTCACTCTATGAATTAGTGAATGAAATGAAGGTTGCCTACAATTATTATTACATTAAATTAAATATTAGGGTTGGTTCAAAATTAAAAACATCGTTAACGCAAGTGAGAATGGGACTTTTTATAGCTTTGGTTATTTCCATTTTTTCTATAAGGTCAAGCTTTTTCCCCTTCGGACATTCATGTAAAACATCAACGTCAGAAATGGAAAGTTCATGACCTGACTTCAACAAATGATTGGCAAAAGCTGAAACAGTCTCAGTTACATCCGTATTTCTGAATCTGTTGACAAGGCTTAAATGTTCTCTCACCCTTGTGGAAATTTTTCGACCTGTTTGTCCCACATAGGTCGTGGAACATTCGCTACAATTTAGTGCATAAACCCCAGATCTGGACAATTTATCGGTTGTGTCCTTTGTCCTTACCAAATGTCTTTTGAGAGTATTTACTGTTTTGAATGAAATATTGACATTTTTAATATTTTTAAAAAATTTTGCCAATTGGAGAGAAATACTTCCGAAAAAAGTAATGCACTTGAAAAAAATTGTCTCATCGCTAAGTTTTGAATGTATGACAGTATAGGACATTTTGTACTTGTTTATAAATTTGTAATATAATTTGGTGATGGACTCCAAAGGAAAACCGTTATTCATAGCAATCTGCATTAGAATATCACGCTCCTTATTAAACGTTTCCCTTGACAATGGTAAATTACACAACCGATAGAAAAAGGAGTTGAACGCGGCGAATTTATGTGTGTAAGGAGAGTTTGAAGCATACTGAATAACATTATCCGTGGACGATGTTTTCCGGTAAACCTCAAACTCAAAAAATTTCCACAAGGGTGAGAGAACATTTAAGCCTTGTCAACAGATTCAGAAATACGGATGTTCTGAGACTTTTTCAACTTTTGCCAATCATTTGTTGGAGTCAGGTCATGAATTTTCCATTTCTGACGTTGATGTTTTACATGAATGTCCGAAGGGGAAAAAGCTTGACCTTCTAGAAAAAATGGAAATAACCAAAGCTATAAAAAGTCCCATTCTCACTTGCGTTAACGATGTTTTTAATTTTGAACCAACCCTAATATTTAACAATTTAATGTAATAATAATTGTAGGCAACCTTCATTTCATTCACTAATTCATAGAGTGAGAGTTTTTAGTTCCTTTTTTTCGACTAATCCAGTGGTCTGTGGGTGGTTGCTTCGGCGTCTCACTCGGTTGGTCTGGGTTCGATCCCGTTTAGAGACATGAATCTTTTTTTTAATACTTTTTAATATTTTACTTTGTTTATTCACGTGAGACTTAACCTCATTTTAATGTCCATCAAATATGTATAAGTAGTTGTTTGTTTTGTTGTGCTTTAGTGTGTTTTATTCTATTTGTAAGTTATTGTTTTAGGATTTGTGAGTGTGATTATTTACTAAGGTTCTCTCTGTTGTTTGAAGATCTGATGATGCTCGAAAGGGCGAAACACGTGTCATGTTTGTTGTGAATTGTAAAATTATAATTTAATGAGACCGAGACTTGGAGTCTTTTTCTATGTTTGTTATTAAAACTAGGTCTCTTTGAGCAATATGGACAATTTCTTCGATTTTTATATAAGGTTTGACACTGCTCCATTTCTGGTATAAGTGCGTTTACACACTATGCCTTGAATATTTCGAATTGTTAGATATAAGGCAGTACGAAAGAAATACTTACCGTTGTTAATGTAACAGCGGAGTATTTTTATTTTGTTACTAAATAATACAGTTTGCTAATCAGCTCAAAATCCAAGTCCGTCTGAATTACATAATAGATTTAATTAATAAAAAAAATGAAATAAAACAATTAAATTCAAGGCGAAAATAATTTAATCTTTATTGTTATTATATTCAAAATAGATATGTTTATGTTGTAAAACTAGTAGATTAATACTTTTTAAAGCTTCTTAGACAACTTAACTGCCAAAAATATCCCTATTTCAGCCTATATGAAATACGAAAAAAAAGTTATTTAACGGTTTCATAAAACAAATGCCACTTAAAAAATCATGTATCAGCTTATAGAAGACTCCAAATACAAATAGAAACTACATAGATTATAAAGATTTTTTTCACGCTTATAGGTCGTATCTAACAACATATTCACAAGTAGTGCTTTTTCCTAAAATGTATATCTACAAAGCTATATTGAAAAGTATGAAAAATGGCATTGTTTGCTATTATAAGCACTATTTAAAATGTACAAACCAAGTAGAAATTGGCATTGCGTGGATAAGTCATCGAGTTGAGAAAGATCTGGAAATGATGGATATTTTTTACAAAGGACGTTTGGAATTATCTACTTTACTAAAGTCTAGAACAATCCTGACTTGCTGTAAGGTAACTTGAGGTCACAAAAAAAATTACATTTTAAACATTAAAATAAAAAAAAACTGATTAACTACTAATAATTAATATACACTAACAGCGTCGAAAGTAGAGAAATATTTTAGGCATTTGTGTGTAAACTAAAGAAAAACGTTCTCGTTTTTCCCACAATCATTCTGGAAAAAATGGTTCACTGACAATAGAATCCCCGTTGGATTGAAACCAAGTTTCCTAGAGCACAGATGCCTAAAATAATAATTTTTAATTACTTCATTGAGGAAAACATTGCTTTACTATCTAATTAAGTAAGAGAGATTGAGTTAAAGATATGTAATTGATGTCACAATATATTTAGTCATAAGATTAAGAACATTAATATATTCAGAAACTCATATACACAGTGACGTTCAGAAATAGTGTTATTAAAAATAAAACGATTAAGAAAACTCGTTAAAATAAGAAGCCGTTTTTAAATTTTCTTAAAAATCCTTCTATACCTGAGAGACTCAAAAATATGAAACTCGATTAAGACCAGAGTTCAGAGTGTCCCATTTTGTACTACTTTTTCCTGAAACTTAAGATGCCACAAACAGATCTCAGCTAACCGTCATAGTTTCTGTGTTACAGGGTGATTTTGAAAATTTGTCGTTTTCAGGCACCCCCCCTATCTCGGTTATTTTAAAAGTTATTGTAAATGGGGGTAAAACGGGTCTCTATAGAACTCTTTCCGCACAATCCAGAGATGTACTCAGATTTTTTCCAAAGCTCATACTTTTTGAGATAACTTAATAACTTGCCTTCTTTTAAATGGGATATCCTATATATTTTTCTCTTATGATATCAGGCTCGCTGAACGCTTTCAAAATATATATCATAGTCTATATTTAATTTCATGAATAACGTCGCAAAATGCATTTTCTAATTTTTTTTTTACGTAGGCGGACGTGGATATCTAACAATCGTAACGCAAAAATCAAAATCATTTTTTTTATTGAAGGAAACATTTTTTAATTATAAAAATAAAATTACTAATACGAAAGTAACAAACTTATTTAATGGAATAATAAAAATAAAAACATAACAGGTAAACTTTTAGAAAAACTAAAAAAATACAATTTACAAATATTGTTCAATTTGCTCACCATTAGGCAAAGTTTTGTAATCTTTTTAAAGCGCTTTCTAATATAAAAGATTGTATCTGCAATTGTTCAAATACATTTTTAGTGGCGGCTTTTAATTGTTCTATATTGTTATATTACCTTGTATATATTTTATTTTCTAAATAGCTTCACCAAAGGAATTCTAGAACCGAAAGGACCGGAGACCGTGATGGCCATCGAACAGGTTTGTTCCTAACCATTTTCTTGGAAAATGTTGTTTGAGTTAATTTGTTTTTTTTTTATCTCGGAGAACTGGCCTATTTTGGGTAGCAAGCGAAATTACACATTTCATTTTTGACCTTAACAGTTTAGAGGAAAAAATACCAATACATGACCAGATTACACAATTCTTTTACGTTTCAGTAACGACTTCACAAGTTCTTTGTTTTGATTCGCTTAACTACTATCGGTATTTGCAGGTTTTATAACTGTGGTTGTGTTTGTGTTTTTTATTATTAAACATTTTACTGGTTTCGGGGGGTATAAATAAGGAGAACAAAAAAACGAGGGAAAAGAACAACTGGGTGCTTTTAGCAAAATGTTGTGGAGGAAAGAGAAAGGACAACTTGAAATCGCGATACAAAAACTCTATCTAAAATATGTTTCACTATATAAGTAGCTTTTTCTTATATGGACAGACTAACTCGTGCTTTGTTCTATATTATTTTATATATAAGAGAAATAGTCATGACCTTTATGTTCATTAAGCTACAGTTTAAGAATTGATATGATTTGGCTTATAATGTATTGCCTAAACGATATAATTTTGAGGGTTACACTACAAAATAGATAATAATTTAAAGATATTTTCATACATATTTTAGTAATTAACCAGTTTCAATATCACATACATTTTTCCTTTACTCCATTACAGTAATCCCTAAGTTTTTAGTCGACTGGTTGTCAAACTTATCCATCGTTTTTATATCCATTATGGCTGTCAATGCCACTATTAGGCCCAGACCTAAAATCAAAATATAATATTAGTGCCGATATTCCTTATTCTTCTTCTAATGGTGGCGAGATCCAGCATAGCTGCTCACCTAACCACCATAAAAAAAACTAAGGTAACAACATTTTTACTAACATAGTCTTAAATAAATAAATAATTCTTGTAGAAAACACGAAACCAATAATGATAGAAAATATAAAAGTGATAAGTTAAGCAGTAATACATAAAAGACGATTGAGAGCAAACAGTATTTTTTCCTAAATAAAAAAACACACTTTAATCTCTGGCCCTAAGTAAATACTGACGGTATCGTTTTTTCATAGCAAGAACCAATGAGCAAGCCTTAAATGTTCAGGCAAACTATTATAGAATCTAGCGGCACAATAGAAGGATCGCTGAAACGTCGCTGTGTTGTGTCTGGGAACAGTATACAAATTACGGCGCCTTGTAGCAAAACTATGAACATCTGAGCCTTTGACTAACTTTTCAAAAAGATAACGGGGAGATTCAGATACCCGGATCTTGAACACTAAAGAAGCCATGCAGTTTAAAACGACTTTCCATGTTTAACCATTTTGATTGGCTATACAATTGTCAGATATGGTCGAACTTTCTCAATCCATAACAAGACCTTATACAGGAATTCTGGAGTATTTAAAGACTATTTTTACTCTTTTAAGAGAGGGCTGGCCAGTAAAGAATGTCAGCATACCCAAGACCCGATAGGACTAAACTATTACATAGCTGCAATCTGACGCCGGCACTAAGAAAATTTTTCAGTAAATATAGAGTTTTTAGTTTATAGTTTTAAATCTGAAACAAATGAGATACGTGAGTGTCAAATCATCATTTATATGTACAGGGTGTCCGGATTTGGTTGCAAAAGCAGGCTTGAGTTGTTATTTTTTAGATATGACCCAAAGTTCTGTTTTTTTAAATGGGACACCCTGTATATTTGTCCTTTTAAAAGCTTCTAAACAATATATAGGTCTATTTTAATAAACAACAGCAAAAATCCTAATTTTTATAATTATCATCCCAAATTTTGCAGTAGGCCATGCAAAACAATGCTGCCTTTTATTTAAAGTCGTTAACAATATCTACATCCTAACAATAAATCAAAATAAATATGTAATTAAATCTATTTATCAAAATATGTATTGATAATTTCGCACCAAAAAAGTACCACTACCTAGATTTATGTAACACAAGAACAAAACAGTAATAAATTATTATGTAACAAGCCTTTCAGCAAAAATCAACTGTCGTATAAGAACTACAGTAACCAAGGAAATCAAAAGAACTGTTCAAACTGATTTCCATTTTGTTCTATGCATGCTTCGCACAATTTTCGTATTCGTTTTAGGGAATTAAGCAAAATAACGGGATGATTTTGTAAATAGCGAAAATTTTCTCTTATTGCATTTCCTAAATCTTGGACATTATCATAGTGGTCTTTGTAAATTCTATTTTCCAGATATCCCCATAGAAAGAAATCTAAAATCGACAAATTCTGGGGACCTAGGGGGCTATCTTATAGGTCTATTTGTTCCGATCCATTGATTGGTAAAATTATTGTCCAGAAATAATCTCGTCATTCCAGAATTGTGTGCAGGAGCACCGTCCTGTTGAAAATAAATTTCGTTAATTTGCGTTAGAGGAACATAGTCAAGTAATTCAGGTACAGCTGCTTTTAAAATTTCTATATAGCGATTGGCTGTTAGATTTCCCTCAAATATATAAAATTTTATATGTGTTCCTAATATGAAGCAGGACACATTTAGACCAAACCTGCCCTGCTGTCTTCTGGGAAATATTTGGTGTTGATTTTCCTGGGACCAGAATCTACTATTGTGCCTATTGAGTATACCAGAATTACTGAAAAGTCTGACCATATAACCTTCCTTTCAAAATCTCTAACCATATCGCATCTTTCTCGAAACCAATTGCAGAAGACTACCCGACGCTCTGCATCCCCTGGCTGTAAGTGCTGCACGAGCCTAAATTTGTATGGGTGGGTATTTGTGCTTTTTTAGAATTTCTTGAACTCTAGTTTTTGTAATCCCTATGCTCTTTTCACTGGTCCTACAAGAGTTTGTAGGGTA
Organism: Kuschelorhynchus macadamiae; assembly: GCA_030620095.1. NCBI lineage: Eukaryota > Metazoa > Arthropoda > Insecta > Coleoptera > Curculionidae > Kuschelorhynchus > Kuschelorhynchus macadamiae. Next base: position 293,622 of record JAUTXW010001761.1, read on the forward strand.
AGCTTCTGCATTAGCCAAAACCGTAATTTCCTCAGCCTCCCGATTTTATTTATTATATGTTTTCGTACGAGGTTTGATAAATGATCCGTGATTAAGTAAATTCTTTTTTATCCGATAAAAAGTGGATATATTAGGTTGCCTCCTTTCTGGATATCTAAATAAAAATTAAGCAATAGTATTTCAACATATCTAAAAATTAACTATTTACCTGTTAAAATACATCTCAGAAGCCGCTTCAACATTTTCATTACTTAATACAAAACAAACTAACATATCGTACTTTTCATAATGTTCGAAAGTTTGGTTTTCTTCCATAATAATACAATTATATTTTTACACAATAAATAAATACAAAAAACTAGCGCTATATTTTATATTCGCGTAAAAAATTGGGAAATGTCATTTGCTTCCAAGAAAACAAAAGAAAACGGCATCGTTTTGCATGGCCTACTGCAAAATTTGGGATGATAATTATAAAAATTAGGATTTTTGTTGTTGTTTATTAAAATAGACACATACTATTATATATTTTTGAGAAGCTTTTAAAAGGACAAATCAATTTCTGGACAAATATACAGGGTGCCCCATTTTAAAAAAACACAACTTTGGGTCATATCTAAAAAATAACAACTCAAATGAAAAATATGACTAAAAAAAATTGGGAAAAGTCATTTGCTTCCAAGAAAACAAAAGAAAACGGCATCGTTTTGCATGGCCTACTGCAAAATTTGGGATGATAATTATAAGAATTAGGATTTTTGTTGTTATTTATTAAAATAGACCCATACTATTATATATTTTTGAGAAGCTTTTAAAAGGACAAATCAATTTCTGGACAAATATACAGGGTATCCCGTTTAAAAAAACACAACTTTGGGTCATATCTAAAAAATAACAACTCAAATGAAAAATATGACTACGCCACTGGATCCAGCGTAAAAACTGCATAAGCAGCAATTTTTCCCTTTGCGTTAAGTTAAAGAATAACCGAGATACGAGGGGGCTCCCAAAATGCAAAATTTTCTATTTCGCCCTGTATCTCATAAACGAAGAAGGCTATGAAAATTGTGTTTACGGCTTCATGAGTTTTACAAAAAATTAGCTCAGGTTCGTAAAAACCGCAAGGTTCTATCTTTAAAAATAAGCGAGATACCCTGCTTTTGCAACTAAATTCGGACACCCTGTACTAATTTTTTAAAAGTGCACCTCGAGTTTCCACATCGATAATAAGCTTTTTTGAATTTTGTGATTGTCTTGTATATTCAATTGTAAGTTCTTCTTCGTTGTTTAAATATTTTGAATCTCTTAATTCTTTTAAAAGTTCCTCCTGTGCTACGTGTTAAACCTATGATTACTACTTTAAGATTTTTCATTGTTAGTATAACAACTGAACAATTTTGGTCCAATATTTCTGATAAGTAGTTTTCATTGTTTTAATTTCTACTTTAGAGTTTGTTAGTTCTTTCACGTTTTTTATGCAAGCATTGGCTTGCATGGGTTTAATTTTTGTTTGTACCTCAGAATATGATTTCACGTTGTTAAAAAGTAAAGGAGGAACAATTTGTTTTTTATTTACATCATTAATTTTTTCATCAATAATACTTAATTTTGTTTCTGAGTTATTTTCAAAAGTTTCTAGTTTGTTAGAGAGTTAGTCCAACTTATTATATACAACAATCAACATATTTTTCATTGGTTTTATTAATACAAATTATTACTTGCTTATTTTTAATCGTTTCTATTTCATTAGGACTTGAATTTTAGGGTTTTCTTAACTTTGAATTACCTCCTTCCAACCTATCCTGAGTATATAGTTTCACACCACTTATACATTGTTGGTATATATTGCCTGTTGGGTATTTTAGGGGCAAATAACTACTTTCATTGTCACATTTATCTGCTTCAACATTTTTTTGGTTAACATCTGCCACTTTTGACTAAGACAGTTTTTTTTTCTGTTTAGGGCTCATATTATACATTTTGGCTTCCTCCAAGTAAATCTATATTTACAGACGGTCCTTAAAATGTTATCAGTACTTTTAATGTGTTTTAAGAATTTTTTGAACCAATATTTAATTTAAAAAAAACTACTTTAACAATGACACTATTTAAGGTAGTATTAAAGGTACGTTTACTCTTAGTTTATGCCGGCCTGGGAAATCGCGTTCGTCGTTTAACTAAAATGGATTATTGGATGATCAAGGATGACAGTGTTCTTGTTATGACATTGTTCTAACGTAAAATAATACATATTAACACCAACCTTGGAAAAAAATTCACATCTCAGGTTTAAAAGGAAACATCTTAGTTTGTGAGCAGTTTACGCTGTTTAAGACAAACATTTAATGACACCATGTATATTAATAAATTATTATTTTGAGCAGGTAATTGTGATACAAATGTATTAAAATCAGGCATTTGGAACTTTGAAGATAAAGATCACGAATATGTCAAGAAAATAAAACACGTAATTTATGAAACACATAAGGCAAACAAGTTTTGGTCAGTGGCGGCTCGTCAGGGTAGGCCTCTGAGGCCGCGCCTCACCCCCAAAATAAAGGAAAAGAGAATTTTTTTATATAACTTTTTATCTATTACCAGTTAGAAATATACTTTTTAACAGTTTTACAACATAATAACATTAAAAAAAAAACAAAATATAATCCCATAATAAATATTTTAGAAAATAAATTCTGACCACATCAAAAAACCGACCGTGCAATCCGTGCAAACCCATTCCTAAAGAAAGTGCTCTCGAATGAGGCGAAATAATTTTAGCTTGGAAAGTTTCGACTTCTGACCTATTTATCAACGGCCGGTGCCGATGCCGGCGAGTCACCTGATTACGACAGAGCGGGATGGCGATTGCCGATGCACGCGTTTTCTATTGCATTCTTGAGGCGATAAATCTGTAGCTTGGATATGCTTTTATTGGTTATTTAAATCACATGACTAGCGAAATATTCCAACGGCTTCTTCTGGTGCGTGCGGCTGAGAAAGAAATAGGAAATAGATTGCGATAATCGCTGATTGAGGGCGTTCTGTCTTTTAAGGTGAATAAATACGCGTGAGTAAGTTTTTGTTTTGTTTTGATTTGGTAAGTTGGACCGTTCCATTTTTTGTATTTGCTTTTTGCTTTTGAAATGAATCCTATTCACGACATTATTGCTTCATTAATTGAAACGCCTTTTTTAAGAAGAAGCGAAACTGAAAAGAAACAGATATTAGGTAGCCGTCCGACGCCGAAAATTTTAGCAATATTTAACGATAAGAGGCAAGGTAAAAAATATTCAAGAACTTTTCAAATATCTTGGTACGAAACTTATAGGTGGCTATGCGGAAGTATTTATAAAGAAAGCTTATATTGTTGGCCTTGTATTTTATTAGGTTGCGTCAAAAATAATTGGAGTTCAGGGGGCGGATATTCGGATTTAAAAAATTTTTCACGAGCAGTAAAATCGCATGAAAGTTCAAGAGAGCATATTAAAAATTCGGTAGCACTTACAAGACTGGAGCAAAATAGGGCGACTATTGCGGATGCACTACAAGAAAATGCAAGTCTTAATAAAATTGTTTATAATGAAAATGTTCGAAAAAACCGTTTATTATTAAATTATTTAATTGATGTTACTATTACTTTGGGTAAACAGGACTTGGCATTTCGAGGTCATAATGAAACAACAGATTCTTTTAACCGTGGCAATTTCAAGGAAATATTTGCATGCTTAATAAAAAGAAATGCCGAACTTACTGAACATTGTGGTAAATTTAGTAATATTTTTACGGGACAATCTAAGACTATACAAAATGAACTAATTGGTTGCATACATGACTATATTCAAGAATATATAAAAAAAGAAATCAATGACACCGATTGTAGTTTTTTTTGGCGTAATTGCGGATGATAGTACTGATATAACAGAAAAATCACAGTGTTCGATAACAGTTAGGTATGTGACCAACGGATCTTTAAAAGAAAGATTTTTAGGATTTTTTGACGTTAGCGATAATAGAACAGCAGAGAGCCTTTTTCATTTAATACAAAACAGCTTAGAGCCTTATGACTTTAAAAATAAATTGGTCGCGCAGTGTTACGATGGGGCTAGTGTTATGGCAGGTGAAATAAATGGGCTTCAAACAAAAGTTAGATCTATTGCTCCTTTAGCTATGTTTACTCATTGTTGCGCCCACAGATTAAATCTAGTTTTACAACAGGGAACAAAACTGATTACCCAAAGTCGCATATTTTTTGCCACTTTATTAGGAATACGAAATTATTTCCACTAATCACCAAAACGGTCTTTTGTGCTTAATCAGATAGTAGGTAAAAGAATTCCGCGAGCTGTAGAAACGCGATGGTATACACGGTCTAAAATTTTAAACTTAGTGGCTAATGAATGGGACAATTTAATTATAGTATTTGAAACTATTATTAATGACTTAAGTTCTGGAACAGAATCTATTAATGGTGCAAAAGGATTTCTAAAGCATTTTAATGATTTCGAATTTTGCCTTTTAACGCATATTTATAAACAAATTTTTAGTTGCACTGATGTACTGTTTCAAATATTACAGTTAAAGCATTTAGATATAAATTACTGCATTTCGCAAATAAACCTTGCCAAGCAACGAATTATTGAATTTAGAAACGAGGACCATTTCAAAGAACTTTTCAATATTGCTAAAAAAGCCACTATCTGCCAACTAACACACGTTGAGGGCAATGTTCTAGCGACTTTGATATTTTTACTAAATATAAAATATTATATTTCGAAATAATAGATTGTATAATTCTTCAATTAGGGACGCGGTTTGAAAATTTAAATAATTCAAATTTCTTTGCTTTAGTCGATTGCACAAAATATTCGGAATATGTTAAATGCTTTCCAGACGACTTATTAAATAATTTATTAAAAAATTATCCAAACATTTTTGACAGAGATAGATTAAAGAATGAGCTTTCTGTATTGTATAGGGATGGACAATTTTCAAATTTAGATGTCGAAAAAAGTCTAGCTTTGTTATTTAAAGATTTTAAAGCAATTTTTGCGGAAGCATATAAGCTTTTTAATTTAGTTTTAACTATTCCCGCAACAAGTGTATCGGCCGAACGAAATTTTTCATGTCTTAAACGGATCAAAACCTACTTAAGAAACACAATGACACAAGAACGGTTTTCGGGTTTAGCAATGATGTCAATAGAGCAGGAATTACTGTCAGAACTTAGTGAAGACCAAAACTTTTACGACCAAATTATAGATAAATTTGCAACCTTAAAAGACAGACGTATAGATTTAATGTACAAAAAGTAGTTTTTTTATCTTATTTCATACAACTATTTATTTTAAGTTTTAATAAACTAAATTATGTTTTTAGAGTTTATTTTTTTAGTTTTTAATGGTTTAGTAGGGTTATTGGCGATGACCTCCATTAAAAAAAAAAGTCAACGCGTCGCAGAATAATACCTCATGGGTGACGTGGAAATTTATTCACATTTAAACAAAATTAACCTCATGTAGCCTCACCTTTCAATATACTCACGAGCCGCCACTGGTTTTGGTATTTCTAAAACAACCTTTACTTCGGTTTCACTTACCCAGAATCGTAGTTACAAACAGACCTGACCAAATTGGTGCTGTTGTAAAAGGCACGCAGTCGTTTACATCTCCGAACCTCTGTTTCTTGGCGTCTAGTTGAACTTGAAGGTCATAAATAGTTAATTTTGTACCACTGGTAGGGTCAAAGAACACCGACTGGCCATTACAGTGATATGAAAAATGTGCGGGAGCCAGTATGTTCTCATCTGTAGATAAGTCGTAGTTAGCGCTGTTATTTCCTTCAAGGATAAGTTCCACTTTAGCTGTTTGTAAGTACCTATAAAGATATATTGCTTCTTTAAACTGAAAGAAGTAGTATTTATTCACCAAAATGAAAAAATTAAGGACCGAGCCTACTAAACAGACCCTTAAGCTTTATCATTGGCTTAAAGCCAATACCTGGAGACATTGGTATATAGTTTTCACTTACAATCTGCCTAGTGCTTGAACTCTATTCCCTGAAATGTTTCCGGGTACATGACTTCAAAAAAGGAGGAGGTTCTCAATTCGGCTTGTATTACGAAAAGTACGAGTTAAATTAGGTTTAGTTACCACCATTACCAAATGTAACTGGGACAGCGTCTTATTAGCTCTTGAACTGTTATATGAGTTTTCCTGTGAAATATTAGGCTGTCCAGAATGCTGTCAAATTTTGCATCTAAAATGGCCGCCTAGAGGCACACAACGAATTTACGCATTGCTATGAATGAATTTGTCTTCATATACAGTGTGTCCCAGATTCGCTTCTCTATACAGGGATCTCGGCTCCTATTATACCTACAGCAAAGGTTAAATGGGGGAAAGTTTTAGAAGAAACTTATTTCGTTCGATATCTGGCTTTAGTTTTACGATCGATCAATTGTTTCTGGATATATCGGGGAAAACGCGAAAATGGCGGATTTTGTTTTTGGCCAGTATATCCAGAACGGTAAATTTGACAGCTGCCAAAATGTGACATTATTCGGACACATTTTTAAGACAAATAAGATGGCGTATATAAAACGTCTTCATTGTTTTTTGTTAACCCGCAACCCGCCTCAACTTTCATTTTTCTTATGGCCGCCATATTGGATTTTTCGATTTTTGGAAAGAGCCTAAAATTTCCAGTCAAATGATATCTCACAAGTACAAGATTTTAGTATCATCGAAATATTACACTTCATAAAGTTAGATTTCAGTTTTTTGAAAGGAGGCCATGATTTAAAGTAATGTTAGCTCTCAATGCTTTTCTAAGGAGACCATGATTTATCTGTAACAAAATTGGATTTTGACTTTAACGTTAAGTTAAATAGTTGAAAGTATCAAAGCTGTGTTTTAATAAGTAGTAGGTACGCTTTTATCCCAATAAAATCATAAATCTGACACATAAATTGTCACATATATACCTATAGAAAACGGCCGGCATTCCGTATTCAAATGAAGAAAAGTTTGACATGTTAGCTCTGTACTTTCAATCATACAGAAACGCCGACGTTACCTCAGCAAGGTATTTGGAGAAGTACCACGAACAAAGGCAGCCTCATAAGACCCAATTTAGGAAAATCGTAGTTAATTTAATTAACCATGGTGCCTTCGAACAACCTAGAAGCGGATACAATAATAACAATGAAAATCGAGGCAGAAACATTTTACAAGCTATCAACGAAAACCCTAGTGCATCGGTAAGAACTGTAGAACAGGAAACTAATGTGCCAAAATCAACAGTACAGAGAGTTTTAAAAAAGAATAAGTACCATCCATACAAAACCATAATAGTACAAGGACTTAAGGAAACTGATTTTCCAAGACGACTACAGTTCTGTGAGTGGTATACTAGGAGATGTAATGAAAATCCTGATTTTGTAAATCATGTCTTGTGGTCCGATTAGAGCAGGTTCATGAATTGTAGAGTTTTTAATAGGCACAACCGTCATGATTGGGCTGTGCAAAATTCTTACGAAGTGGCAGAGAGACGTCTACAGATCTGATTTGGAAGTAACGTTTGGTGTGGGATCATTGGTAAGTTAATCTAACCAATCTTTTTTAAATAGGCACCAAATGATGGTCAAATATAATCTTTTTTTTTCGTTTAGTTCTTTAATGATACTAAAAGAGTATAATCTAATAAAAAAAAACGTAAAACGTTCTATTCTAGTTAGTCAACTTACTTTTTTGATATTGTATTACATTTTTATTCAATCATTTTGTATTGTAGTTTCGAAGAACCTATAACAATAGAATTGGGTTCTATAAATTTATTAACACTTTAGCTAAATTTTCTGCAGATTACCCGGGAAGCCTAGTTCTTGCGTTATGAAAAAAATACCATATTAATCAAAAGTCGAATTATTTTTCGATTTTCATTACGATTTATAGAAAGGCGTTCAGCGGTATTTCCGAATAATTTAAATTTTAAAGCGCAAGAGGTTAGTTCTTTTGAAATTTTATCTTTTATTAAGGCAAGGTATACTTCTTTAAGATTATTATATAACTGAAATAAATTGATTTAGTATTTCCGAAATTAATATGCAATACCAACAAAATAATTTATTACGGCTATTACTTCCCGCTAATCAAATATGTTTTTCTTTTTCATAATAAAGCTGAATAGGTTTCAACTGTATAAAAGCTCATTCATTACGGGATGTTTCGATAATTATTTTTGGAAAGAAAATATCTACTTTTTAATAAAGATAATTTTCCCTTTATAATTTATAGTTTCTAGTACCACTCGGCCAACCCTGCCGCCCTTGACTGTTGGGCACCTATTTATAAATTTATTAATCATTTCAGGAAATCGACTTATTGGACCATTTTTGTTTGACTACAACCTAAACGGGCAGAGGTACCTAGAGCTTTTCCGAAACCAGGTTGTACCTGCTTTTTACGAGCCATTCTAACGGAAGATGAATTAAGAGGAACTTGGTTTCAACAAGACGGATGTCTGGCTCTCATTACTATTTAAGTCAGAAACTTCTTAAGAGAGCAGTTTGACGAAAGATTAATTTCTTTAAATGGTCCAATATCTTGGCCTCCTAGATCCCCTGACCTGTCGCCCTTGGATTTCTACCTCTGGGGTCACACGAAGAATGAAATCTATGAATTTGATCCCCCAGTGACCATAGAAATCCTGAGACAAAGAGTTCTGGACACATTTAGAAATACTAACCGAAATACACTTACCAGGGTTTTACGAAAAACAGTCACCAATTGTCAAAAATGTCTCGATACAAATGGACGTCATTTTGCAGATTCGTAAATTAATGTTACCCACTTAAAAAGTAGTTAAAGCTCATTTAGATTTTTTAAGTCGTTATTAAGGTTCATGTTGTATTGAAAATTCAATGCGTTCAATACATTACTTACTTATTAATGTAATCTTGTGACAAATAAATCATGGCCTCCTTTAAAAACATTGAAACCTAATTTACGAAGTGTGATATTTTGATGACGCTAGAATCTTTAATGCACTTGTGAGATATCACTAGACTGGAAATTTTAGGCTCTTTCCAAACATCGAAAAATCCAATATGGCGGTCATAAGAAAAGTGAAAGTTGAGGCGTGTTGCGGGTTAATAAAAAACAATGAAGACGTGTCGTATACGCCAACTTATTTGTCTTTAAAATGTGTCCCAATAATGTCAGATTTTGACAGCTGTCAAATTTACCGTTCTGGCGAAAAACGAAATCCGCTATTTTCGGTTTTTCGCCAATATTTCCCAAACTTATTAATCGATCGTAAATCTGAAGCCAGATATCGAATGCAATAAGTTTCCTCTAAAACTTTCCCCATTTAACCTTTGCTGTAGGTATAATAGGAGCCGAGATCCCTATATAGAGAAGCGAATCTGGGACACACTGTATAATGACAAAAACTTGCTAGAAATATGCGATAGAGAATTTTCTTAAAATTCATGATTTTCCTTTTTTCAACTAATAAATTAGGTTTGCTGGGATTTAAACAATCCTTGACAGTCATATACTACTACGCATTATAATGTCAATGCTGACAGTATACACGTTACTATAACTTTTTGAACATATTTTTGTTGGTTTTTAACTGATTTTCCAATGCTTATAATACATTTTAACCAGTTTTTGTCATTATATATGAAACCAGATTTATTTAAATTAAAGCATAAAATCGATATGTGCCTACAGGCTGCCATTTTGGATGTCAAATTTGACAGCATTCTGGACAGCCTAATTTGTCAAATTTTGAATTTTAGGTTAAAGACAATGAGTTTATACAGTATTGAATATAGAATAGCTGGCAAAAAGTATGTTTGGCAGCAGCAGGTGTTCTTATTTCTTACTTAATTTTTATTTTCTATATAAACCACCTAAATAATTTAATTTAATTTTTATTTTATTTTACCTGCTGCACAAACCCAGCTTTAGTATCACTCATGAAAAGTTATTCAATTACACATTTTTATGCTTTTCGACCAACAGATTTACTAAAATTGAAATAAAACTCATGATTACCAATATTTTTGCGGTAAAATTAAAAAATATATTTCACAAATATAACTAACCATAAAATTTCGAAAAAAATTATCCGAGTTTTTTTTAATTTTTAACTAATAACCATAAACTAAAACTTCAATAAATGACTTAATATTTTGTCATGGAACCATTACGTTCGATAACATTGCGCAATCTTTGAGGCATGCTTAAGTCTCTTGTATATTCAGGGAGTTTTTGCAAAATACCAAGCTATAACGATTGATTGTCGAAGATCATCTTGATTACGAGGCCAAAATCCTTCCTTATAAATTTGTTTGGTCATTTGCCCCCAGAAGTTTTCAATTGGATTCAAATCATGGTTTTTGAAGTCCAGGGCAAAGTTTCGATATTATGATTTCGCAATATATTTTGTACTACTCTAGCTCTATGTATAGGGCAATCATCATGTTGAAATACAAAGTTGTCTCCAAAAACTGGCCTAACAGAAGGTAATATAATGTTTTCTAGTATATTGCAGTAAACATCTGCATTAAGCATTTCTTCAGTCACTGCACACACTCCTGGACCTCTGTTACTTATCCAACCCCAAACGTTTACAGAAAAACGACCACTCTGGTTTATTTTCCGTGTATATCTATATACGTGTCTATATACGAGCAGCGTTCCATTATGACGTGATTGAAAAGTTTTCTCGTCAGAAAATACCACATTATCCCAGAATATGGTTTTCATATTCCCTTGTAAATTCCAACCTCCTTTGCATATTAAATTTTATAAAGGCCGGTTTACACGCTGCAATTCTTCTTTGCAATATGCAATAGTCTTGAACAAAGGCATGCGCAGTTTGACAAAAGGTAAGGCCGTTTTACATGCTGCAATTCTTTCTTGCAAAAGCATGCGCAGTGGCAAGACATTTGTACCTTTTGTCAAACGGCGCATGCCTTTGTTCAAGACCATTGCATATTGCAAAGAAGAATTGCAGCATGTAAAACGGCCTGTACCAATGTATTGCCACTGCGCATGCTTTTGTTTAAGACTATTGCAACTTGCAAGCAAGAGTTGCAGCATGTAAAACGGCCTTAAGGAATATTTTATTAGATGCAGCACGATTCCTTAGGTTTGATAACTGTATCCTACTTCTAGCAGTATTTGCAGAACCTGGAAAATTGATTTCTTCTTTAGCCTCTATTGCGGTTAGAACAGGATTGTTTCTAAGGTACTGCACCAATTCATGGTCTTGATTCGGTGAAGAAACTTTTGAACGTCTCGCTTTTGGTCTCTCAATGTACCACCATATTCTGCAATTTTTTGCTTTGGTAACAAAACGGTTTCTTTGCTTACAGGCACTTCTGCTGCCATTTCTCTATTTTTGTTCCATCCCTAAGTCGTGTAAAAATTATTGACTTTTGTTCCTCCATTAGCTTCGGCATGATGTATAAAATGTGAACAAATTAGGTATTTGCTTTCACACAAAGATAAATATTGCTTTCAAATCAAAAGCAAAAGACAGTGACAAAATAAAAAAAATGACTTTGACATCCAATAGTAGGTTAACTTTGGCATTGCCATTCTAGGTTAACTTGGAATAATAGTTCAGGAGAGTAAAATGGATAATTTTTGTGCTTTTGGTGACGATGGTACATATTATACAGGGTGATTCATGAGGAAATGTCAATACTTCAGGTACATATTCAGGACCAAAAAATAAACATAAAAGTCTATATAAATAAGTATCCGCAAGGCCTTAGTTCTCGAGATACATGGTGTTAAAGTTTTTATTTAATTTTCCTATTTTTTAGATAAAATCTATGATAATGTAAATAATGGAGTGAAAATTGATATACGGGGGTTTCGAATAAGGTTTTATTACTCTATATCTGAAACAGACTATAGCACTTATCAACTTCGTCGCATTGAAGAATATATTTACAGAGCACATATTTTAACCCGTGTATTTTAACAATGAGGGCTTGGGTTAAAAAAGACAAATAATTACAGAAGAACAGTTGATCAGTTTATGTTTGCAGCGTATCATACTCCTTGTTTTTTTTACGCTCAGCTAGAGAGCACTATGGGTTCGGGAGTAAATGAAAAAATAATTTTATTTATTTAACTTGGATCTTGGATATTAGAATTTAATTATTAAATTTTTGTGTGTTCTTTAAAAATCAAAAGTAAATCTAAACAAAAATACATAACATAATCCAAATAGACTACTAAAAGGACGCCACGCTGTTTTTTTTATATATTTAATAAGGGAAAACCGCGAAACCAAAATAAATATACTTTAGCCTAAGCTAGTTCCTATAGCAAAAAAAAACTGAAATAAAAATTAGGTGAGTGTGGGCAGGATAAATGAAAATATGAGGTAAATTTCCTATACTTACGACGACACTATATTATATAGCAAATGTACAATTGAAATAAGATAATTCTAAATAAAAAGATTTTCATAAAGAAAATTAAATAACCCCATAGTCGACTATAGTTCACATAACTCATTAATAATTTTAACACCTTTAATTATTGTTACATAAATGAAAGTTAGAAAGAATACTTAACTGGTCCACTTTTAAATAGCATAAATCGTTTAAACTTTAAATCAAATGTAAAAATGTATAATATTAAATAATGCTTGTAGTAAAAAAAATAAATAAAAATGGATTTAATAAAATTAATAAAATAATTTTATCTGGCCTTTATAAATCCTTCCAGGGATGTCAGGACTTCAAGGGCTGCATCAAAACATCAAAAGAGGATCACTTCAAAATCACAGGAACAGTTACAGTGTCTGGAACTAACAGCCTTCGAACAGAACTGGATCAAATAAAGAAGTCTAGGCGGGACAACAGATTACGTTTCTTTTAAGACCATAATTCATAACTCATGGTACGGTACGGTATGGTCAAAACTTAGGACTCGACGTGTGGATTCTAAAAGGAGAGGGATGAGTACTCCAAAAAAAAAAACGAAAACTGGGAAATACATAACATTTTTCAAAACGAAGAAAAAGGTATGTGAAATTATTATAAGCGGCATACCTTAACTAAGTCCCAAAGTTATTATACAAAAAAAACTCCAAAACGTTTGATTCCGGCATGGCCAAAGATTGCTGGATAAAAATCCAGGTTTTCTCCAAAACACAAACTTTACTTTGGCTCTCAGATAAAGCAGATAGTTAATCCATGCGAAGAAACAAAAATTCAAATCACCACCACTGGGTATATTCGGGATGATTCCCAATTTTTCTTCGGATCAACACATAGAGGTGTTGTAAGTATCTCGACTACCAACCGGAATGACGATACCAAGGGATGAAGTCCGTTGGCCAGCCAAGAAGGTCGAGCACGGAAATAGTCAGTAAAGTGACTCGTGAAAGGAAGCGGCAAATTCAAATTCACCATGAAACTTAAGAAAAATCATTAATTTGATTCGGCAACACTGCAACTGAAAACCGAAAGTAGAAACGCAAGCCGACGTCGACGCCGTGAATCCATGACTTGAGAGTACCAAAAGGATATGTTTATATTAAATATAAAATTCCTTTACCTGCTTTGAATATTGAAATGATTGGCAAATATTGTGATTTTATCTGGATGGCAACGTAAAAATAAATATGAAGTAAATTACTTATTTTGATTTATGTACAAATTATAAAGAAAACGACATTTCCACCCTAAAATTAAATATAACGTTATAAATCCCACTTATAGACAACCCAAATTACTTCTAATATATATCGGCGTGAATTAAACTGTTCACCAAATGAAACAATTTAGCTCATGAAAAATATAATGCTGCATGTTACAGTAAAAATTATTTACTGAATAATTCACTAAAAGGGATTTTTGAAAAAGGGAAATTTTTTGAGAAAATTGCCTCAAAAAAAAAGATGTATCCAAAAATTCAAAAACCCGTTTTTTTTTTCTTCTAAGTTACCCCCGGAAAAATATATTAGAAGAAAAATTTGAAACACTTTTGTAGAATTGATGAAAATTGGAAAAAATATGCTTAATTTATACACCCTGTATAAAAAAATATCACCTATTAATTTGGAAAAAAGTTCTGACACTAGTTTATTACACCTCTTTGGGCTTTCGAAATATTTTACTTCAAATTTACTCTAAAAAATCTAGTTTCCCACTTATTATAACCAGCAGTTAACATTAACTCGAATTCTATGACAGTCCAGAATTCATTGTTTTGCTTACCAATAGCCACTGACCCACGATATTCCAAATCTTAAAATGACCTTTCCTTTTCCTTTCTCTTCAAGTGGAATAGGGATGTTGAGTCTTTTGTCAACAGTAATTAAACTGTTGTCTGTTTTTCCTAGATATTTTGTATTATTATTGATTTCTAACTTTAAAGGTTTTGAAGAGTACAGCAGAGCGTATTGATCGTTTTTCTTAGTTTGACCGATGTATATAACTGGACCTGGAAAATTATAAAAAAAATAATTAACTGTGGCATTATACAGGGTGTTTCCTAAACATTGGTAAAAAATTCGTAGGGTGATTCCTAAGGTATTTTTATGAAAAAAAGATATTACAAACATTTGTCAAAAATGCTTCCTAAGGGAGCTACGCCCCTTCAAATGGGGCACCCTGAAGACGGTTTTTCCTCCATATTTCCGAAACCGTTCATAGAAAAATCATGAAAGTTGGTACATCGTACAAACTTTGAATGCTGAATCAGAATTTGAGCCCAGAGTATCAAAATTTTAATCAGGGGTGTACCATACCGGGGGGGTTGAGGGTAAAAACAACCCCATTTTTTATGACATGCTCACTTTACATTCTGATATCCTGATATGATACCTGGAGGTTTTTTACGTAAAAAAGGTACTCTTAGTTCATATCAATAGGGATAGTATTTTTCGAGAAAATCGCAATTTTCTACAGTGATGCATCGGCACCCTAAAGACGGATTTTCCTCAAAATTATTGAAACCTCTCACCGTGAAATATTGAAATTTGGGATACTGCATAAACGCCAAATTAGATTCTGAGCTGAAAAAAAAAAAAAAAATTATCGGAGGCGTATCATACTTAAGTGGTTAGGGGTAAAAATAAACCCAATTTTTTGATGATCAGACTCTTGCAGAATTTTTACGTGAAAAAGATACTCTTGATATTCATTGGGCTAATCGTTTTCGAGAAAATTGTATTTAGCTGCTGAGAAATTTACAGTTAGTAAGTATGTGTTGGGTAGATCTCATCTAAATGAAAAACTAAATGTGCGTTAAAAAGATATTCATTCTAGAGATCAACGAAGAAAAGTAATTGAAGACTTGAAGTAAATAACGGGCTAAGTGCCAAAAAATCTGAAATTAGTTTTATTTGCTTAACGTGGTCTATGTACCATTGCCTTTAACGTGAATACCGGGCATTATTTCATAGTTAAGTGACTTTGACATAGTGTCATTATTTGTCAATAATAAGTCAGTCGGAAATTAAAAAATAAAATGCGTTTTTATCTTTTATTAACATTCCGATAGAATAATATTTTCAAATCATAGCAGACTGGTGCAGATATCGGAAGCAAAGTTAGTTTAAATCTGAATCTTCATTCTTTTTGCTAGTGAAGTTTTTTATCATGAATCGCTATACGAACGCTGAAATGACTGATATGCATTTCTTATATGGACTTGGTATGAATGGTAATGCTTTAGAGGCTAGGAGGTTGTACATTGAACGATATCCTAACCGTAATGCTCCTGACAGCAGAACGTTCCAGAGAATACATCAACGACTTCATGAGACAGGCACATTGAAACAAAATAGAGGACCGGGAAGACCCGTGACAGCAAGAACGGTGGAAATCGAAGAAAATGTTCTGCATATAATAGAGGAAGATCCAGGTACTTCCACCAGAAAAATTGCAGGTGCGTTGAATATCAGTAATAAAACTGTGTGGACAATTCCTAAAGACAATTAGTTGTATCCATACCACATACAACGAGTTCAGGCACTTCTCCCTACGCATCCAATTTTGTCAACGGCTTTTGCAGCTATTGGTTCAAATCCCTCAGCTGCTGTCGTTGATTCTTTTTAATGAAGCGCATTTCTCAAAAAATGTAATCATGAATTTTCATAACAATCATGTATGGACTGACGAAAATCCGCATGAGATACGTGAAGATCGTTTTCAGCATCAGTTTTCTTTAAACGTTTGGATGGGAAGTATTGGTGACTGGCTGATTGGACTAGTATTCCTACCAGAAAGACTCACCGGCGAGGTTTATCGAAAATTCTTGGAAGAAACCCAGCCTAACTTCCTTGAGGATGTACCATTGGCAACGCGAAATGCAATGTGGTTTATGCACGATGGTGCGTCAGCGCATTTTAGTATGGCAGCTCGTGAGTGGTTAACAGCAACATATGGAGACCGCCGGATTGGTCGAGGTGGACCTCACTTATGGCCTGCTCGGTCTCCGGACTTAAACCCTTTAGATTATTTTCTATGGGGTCATCTAAAGTCATTAGTTTATGTCACACCAGTGGAAAATGTGGACGATTTAAGAAATCGTATAATTGCAGGTTGCAATGCGATAAGGAATACCCCTGCCATATTTGAAAGAGTTCGTCAGTCAATGAGGCGAAGACTAGATTCATGTATCCTAGCAGATGGTGGTCATTTTCAACAATTTTTGTGAAGTAATGCGAAAATTAAATTAATGAATATTTCGATAATAAAATAGTTTGTATTATTCTTGTTTTTCGAAAAGCATTTCTATCACCCTCTATTTTCGACACTAAGGACTCTCCAAAAAAATATCAAACGACAAAATACTTACTGCTTACCTATGTATTCTTAAAGGGGTAAATAACGGCGTCGACGGAATAAATTGCAATTTTCTCAAAAACTAATAGCCTAATCAATGTGAACCAGAAGTAGTATCTTTTTTACGTAAAAAATATTCAAAGATCTATTCTAAAATCAAAATGTCAAAAATAAAGTACTATAAAAAAATTGGGTTGTTTTTAACCCTAACCAATTCAATATGATAAGCCTCTGATAAAATTATCAAAGTTTTACAGCTCAGAATCTAATTTGGCGTCAAAAGTTTATGCAGTATCCCAAATTTCAATATTTCACGGTGAGCAGTTTCAATAATTTTGAGGAAAACCCGTCCTTAGGGTGCCGATGCATCACTGTAGAAAGTTATTTTCTCGAAAAACTACTATCCCTATTGATATGAACTAAAAGTACCTTTTTTACGGAAAAAACCTCCAGGTATCATATTATGATATCAGAATGTAAAGTAAGCATGTCATAAAAAAATGGGGTTGTTTTTACCCCCAACCACCCCGGTATGGTACACCCCTGATTAAAATTTTGATACTCTGAGCTCAAATTCTGATTCAGCATTCAAAGTTTGTACGATGTACCAACTTTCATGATTTTTGTATGAACGGTTTCGGAAATATGGAGGAAAAACCGTCTTCAGGGTGCTCCATTTGAAGGGGCGTAGCTCCCTTAGGAAGCATTTTTGACAAATGTTTATAATAACTTTTTTTCATAAAAATACCTCAGAAATCACCCTACGAATTTTTTACCAATGTTTAGGAAACACCCTGTAGAATATGCTCAGTTAAGTGCTAGTTAACGTTTTACCCTTTCCAAAAGAGTGACACACTGATATTAAATTCAGAATTAACTGGAAATTGTTATCAAGTGAGAAATCTTTAATGTTGAATGAATATTAAAAGAACGGTTAGAGTAAATGTACAATTCCAATAAAAAAATTATAAATAGGGCGTTCCATTATAAAACACAAATTGGAGTTTTTTTTTGACAGGTTTGCTATGTACATTTATTTATTCTGATAAAAAATACTAGAGGTTCAGGCGACAACCTACAGCTTTTAAGGTTAAAGTTTTTTAAGTAAAATCTATAGGGGGGGGGCTAAATTTAAAGAGATACCTTGTACACCGTGTTCTGCATAAAAGTATACACTATACTATACGGAAATCCGAAATAGATATCAAAAAAAAGTTTCATACAAAAATTCTTTTAAAATATAATGTTTTCCATGTATACCACATCAACTATAAAATTTTAAATGGGACACCCTATTAAACTTTTTTAATACTCTTAAACTCTAGTCGATTTTTGCCTACTTTCTTAGATAATTAAGGTTATGTGTGATTTTTACCCAAAGCACCATTTGACAACGGCTAGAGATAAAAAAATATGGAATTTGTGTGTTGATAAGGTTGAATATTCTAAACATTTATAACATAAAAACAATTGAATATCGTTTCCGGTTTCCCCGGAAATGACAGCGACTTCGTTATTTGAAACAAAATACCCCGTATATTTTATGTTTTTTAAACTCTCTCAACAATTCTAAACCACCTTTGTATATCATAACCTATGTTTAAAATGTATAGTTTTCCAAATAAAATTACTTATAATGTGCAATAATTCCCACTTATTTATATTTTATGGAAAAACGGAATAGGCCAGGATAAAAAGAATCACGGTTATTTACTCTTTATTGAAGCATTCATCCAACAAAATGTCAAAAAAGAAAATGTTCCAACTTTTTAAAAAATGCAAACCGATTTTTCAAGTTTTGATCAGACCCTGTACCGTAATAGGTCAACTGACTGGAACAAAACCTCCCCTACCCAATTCTACTTTTTTATCCTTTATCCACATATGACAAATTCAACTTCCATAGACCGCTGCAAACTTGAAAATTTAATACCCTATTTTCACGTTGTTAATGCTCATCTAAAGCGATCCTCTTTTAATTAATTTAAATTTAAAAAAAGAAACGAATACGATCATTTTAGACGTAGGTTATGTTATACAAAAGTTGTTTAAAATTGTTAAGAGATTTCAAAAAATATAAAATATACAGGGTGTTCCATTTAAAATAACGAAGTCGCGGTCATTTTCGAGGAAACCGAAAACGATATTCAATTGTTTTTATGTTACAAATGTTCACAATATTCAACCCTATCAACACACCAAATTCCAAATGGCGCCCTGGGTAGTAGTTTCATTGTCACCCGGTATATATATATACAGTGTGTATCAGCCAAATGGAATAAATTCGATAATAAATAAATGGGGGCGTGTTCGGAAAAACGCTTGGACCCATCGATTGGTATTTTTAGTTGCTCATTTTCTCCAATAAAAACTTTTTATACAGGGTGTGTCCTGTAACAGTGGTCAATGCCAACTTTCTTATTTCAAATGCAACACCCCGGATATTATTTAATTTTTGGATTCTTTAGGAGATTCTAAACATATTTTATGTTCAATGTCCTATACCTATCTTCAACTATTTCGGCAATATTAAGTGTTTTCAAATTTATTGCAAAAATTAAGATTAAAAAAATAAAATTATTTATTTCTTCATAATGTATAAACAAAAGTAAAAAGTTAATTTAGAACTGTTGAATATGCTCGCCGCGAACGTCTTGGCAAATTCCCAATCTTAAATAGAAATTTCTTCTAACGTTATTTAGCATCTCAGGCGTGACCGATCTAATCGCAAGCGTTATTCGTCTTCTTAAGTCAGCTAAGTCGAGGGGTTTAGTTTTGTATACAACATTTTTAATATGTCCCCATAAGAAAAAGTCTAATGGCGTCAGATCAGGGGATCGCGCTGGCCATTCTATCGATCCTCGTCTCCCTATCCACCGATTTGGAAATATTCCGTTGAGGTACTGCCGGACATTAATTTGATAATGGGGCGGTGCTCCATCTTGCTGAAACCATATCATATTCGCTGGAACTTGTGGGTTTGCTGGATCCGGATACAAATTTGTCAAAGTTGGCACGACATTATTTTGGAGCAGTGCTAAATAATTATCGCCATTCAAATTGCCAATGAAAAAGGGGCCTATGATATGATCCCTAACAATTCCTGCCCAAACATTAACCTTTTCAGGATATTGAGTATGTTCTTCGCTGATCCAGTGAGGATTTTCCCTAGACCAATAGCGGCAATTTTGACGATTTACATGACCGTGAAGTGTAAAGGTGCACTCATCCAAAAACAAAACATGTTCTAATTGAATAACATTGTTATCTAACATAGCCATCATTTGTTCACAAAAATAAGTTCTCCTATCATAATCGTCTTCCATGAGCTCCTGAGTTGGTATCACTTTATAGGGATGCATTTTATTTTCTATTAATGTTCGAATAATCGAAAAATGGCTAATATCGAACATTGCGGCGGCTTGTCAACTAGAAATATGTGGGTTTTCCTCCAACTCAAGCATAACATCCAATTTAGTATCATCATTTATTGAATTGGCAGCTGCTTTTTTTATCTGCATCACATGTCCAAGCTCGCGAAACTGCTTTTCTATTTTACTAATTGTCCCTTGGGATATATGCGGCAAATTTGGAAATTTTTCATGAAATAAGCGAGCAACTTCCACTTGTGTTCGTGTGTTATCTCCATAACCAATCATTTGTAGAATTGTTATTTTATGCATTTCTGTTAAATGAACCATTTTTCTGATATTAGGTATTATGCAGTTAACGAAATTCAAAAGACTATGACACTGACACTGACAACTACTGTCTTGCAAAGAGAAAGGCCAGGCATTTTACACAAAAGTAAACAAAACTTAAAAGTAAACAAAACTGGCTCTTTTTGTTCCATATCAATAAAAAGGAACGCTAAAATGGTTTTTGCTTACATTCTTAATATGAAGACCTAAATGGTAAATAAGTATTGAGTGTGTTGTAGCGAATTTTTGTAATCAAATAAATAGTTCAGTAACCAGAGCCACTTTCATGAATAATAAAAAATTCGAAATAAATAAAATAAAAATAAATTTGAAAACACATAATATTGCCGAAATAGTTGAAGATAGGTATAGGACATTGAACATAAAATATGTATAGAATCTCCTAAAGAATCCAAAAATTAAATAATATCCGGGGTGTTGCATTTGAAATAAGAAAGTTGGCATTGACCACTGTTACAGGACACACCCTGTATAAAAAGTTTTTATTGGAGAAAATGAGCAACTAAAAATACCAATCGACGGGTCCAAGCGTTTTTCCGAACACGCCCCCATTTATTTATTATCGAATTTATTCCATTTGGCTGATACACACTATATATATATATATATATATATATATATATATATATAGATATATATATATATATATATATATATATATATATATATATATACAGGGTTATTCACGCAACCCGTTCATTAAAAGTTTTTGATGATGCCATTTAGATAAAAATTTCAAATTTTGGGATTAGGGTAAGTTCAGGGGGTACTTCTTTTTTGAAATATTTTCAACTTCCTGTCAGTTCCGGTTTAACCGTAAGTTGGTATCAACTTGCTTATTTTAAATGGAACACCCTGTATTTTATGATATTTTTGGATTCTACGGAGAATTTTAATGCTATTTTATGTAGCATGTCCTATACCTAGGTTCAAGCGTTCTTAAGATATTTGACCTTGAACCGAAAATGAGCCCTCGGGGTACCAAATTTTAAAATCTCATATTTTTGTAAGTTTTGAAGATATAATCTTCATATTTTGCAGACGATCGGTAAATAATCTTAGGGTTCTATTTTTTTTATTGAATTTATCTATTTTTATACAGGGTGTCCTGATTTCAGCGGCAAACATTAACATTTTCAAAGCCGCTAAAGTCCGTTTTTTTAAATGAGACACCCTATAACTTTATGCACTATCAAATGTAGAATTTCATTTTCTATCGAATTAAGGTTCCCTATACCTATTCGTAACCATTTTCGAAATAATTGGGTTTTATAAAAATATCGTATGTATTTGCTTAAATGTTTACATGTTTCAATGGTGAGCCATGGAAAAACAATTGAGATCCAATATCCAATATGACAGATGATTAGTATGCGTTATTTATCGAAAGCTGTCAGTGATAAACCAAATCTTCTAAATCGAAATGAAAGAATACTCAAACGCTGATATTCTCAATCTGTTTTATATTCATGGAAAATGTTATAAAATTTTGGAGAGAACGTGTCGTGTGTTTAATGAACGCCACCCTGATTTGCCGCCAATGAACAAGTCGAAATTCAAGAGGATTGAAACGAACTTTTTGCGTTTTGGCAAGGTTAAAGTTACAAAAAATGTTCCGAAACTTGACAAATGCCAAGGATAACGTAATAAACACATTAGCTTATTGACACGCAAACCCGCAAAGTTCAATACCGTCTGCAGAAAACGATTTGGGAATTTCTTCTTCATCTGTCCAAAGAATCTTGAGCGAACCTCATATGCACCCTTATTCCTTCCAAAACGTGCAAGCCTTGAGACCTGGTGATGACGTCCGACAAATAGAATTTTGCGAATTCATGTTTTTGAAAATTCAAGAGGACCCTTAATTCCTTTCAAAAATATTTTGGACCGATGAAGCGAAATTTTCTAGAGAAGGAATAACAAGTAGAAGAAACGAAAATTTCTGGGCAGCAGAAAATCTGCACATTTTACGCGAAACGCGTTCTAAAGAGAGGTTTAGCTTCAATATTTTCGGTATAGTATTAAATGATCAGGTGCGGTACTGTATTTATGAAGACAATTTAAACAGTGATAAGTATTCGGAAATTCTGCGAGGGACGGTTTCTGAATTTATAGAAGAAATTCCTATTGGTGAGCTGCAAAATTATTGGTATCAATTAGATGGGGCACCAGCACATAATTCCGCTGCAGTTTATCTCCAATTATCTCGAATTTTTGAAGATCGCTGGATTGGTCCCAATGGCCCTTGGAGATGGCTCCCGCGATCGCCTGATTTAACACCCCTAGACTTTTATTTATGGGGATTTATTAAAGGTAAAGTCTATGTTTCCCCAGTAAATAACTAACAAGATTTACTGGACAGGATGCGAACAGCTTTTGCCGAATTAGAAAAGAGACAAATTCAACGGGCCACAGCAACTGTACAAAGAAGAACTGTAATGTGTCTTCAAATGAACGGACAGCATATAGAACATTTGTTATAATTCAATTTTATTATTTTATTTATTTATTGTTGATTGTTAGATTGCTATAATTTTTAAGTTCACTAAAACAAGTTTAGAACAGTCTCGAACTTAGTAGATATGGTTAAAAATAATATAAACAATTTATTACATTTTTTATAACTTTAACTTTTCCGAAACGAAAAAATTTCGTTTCAATCCTGTTCAATTTTCTCTTGTTCATTGGCGATAAATGAGGATGTTTTTCATTAAAAACATGACACGTTCTGTCCAATATTTTGTAACATTCTCCGCGAATATAAAATAAATTGAGAATATCAGCTTTTGAGTGTTATTTTATTTTAATTTAAAAGTTTCAAATCAGCTGTCATGTTGAATAGAAAAGCACAACAATTGTTTTTCCATTGCTTACTACGGGAAGGTGCAAGCATTTAGCAAATACATATGATAGTTTAATAAAAACCTGATTATTTCGAAAATGGTTACGAATAGATATAGGGAACCTTAATACAGTTCGATAGAAAATTAAATTCTACATTTGATAGTGTATAAAGTTATAGGATGTCCCATTTAAAAAAACGGACTTTAGCGGCTTTGAAAATGTGAATGTTTGCCGCTGAATTTAGGACACCCTGTATAAAAATAGACAAATTCAATAAAAAAAATAGAAACCTAAGATTATTTACCGATCGTCTGCAAAATATGAAGATTATATCTTCAAAACTTACAAAAATACGAGATTTTAAAATTTGCTACCCCGAAGGCTCATTTTTGGTTCAAGGTCAAGTATCTTAAGAACGCTTGAACCTAGGTATAGGACATGCTACATAAAATAGCATTAAAATTCTCCGTAGAATCCAAAAATATCATAAAATACAGGGTGTTCCATTTAAAATAAGCAAGTTGATACCAACTTCCGGTTAAACCGGAAGTGACAGGAAGTTGAAAATATTTCAAAAAAGAAGTACCCCTTGACCTTACCTTAATCCCAAAATTTGAAATTTTTATCTAAATGGCATCATTAAAAACTTTTAATGAACGGGTTGCGTGAATAACCCTGTATATATAGCGATTTTCTCTGTAACCATTAAATAGGTATTTTTATGATCATTTGTATAAATAAAAAAACATAATGGATGTTCTATTTAAAAAAATTGACTTTTTTCATTTTAAAAAGATTGATTTCGTAGTATGTCCACCCTGTATAGGTGTGGACAAAAATGGTTGTATTTTATACATGTATTGATGCTTTATAAACTGAAAATGACCACTCAAACGCCCAATTTTAGATTTTTGCTATTTTTTATTTGATTTAAAAAATAGCTCCAGTTTTCAAAAAATCATACATAACTTTAATCATCTCGAAAACTACGCAAAAATCGACTATAGTTCTAATTGGTAACATGCTTATTTTTGACAAGAAACCAAATAGTGAACAAAAATATAGAGTGTCCCATTTAAACTTTTATAGTTGATGTGGTCCCAGCAAAATTGGGACACCCTGTATACATGGAAACATCCTATTTTAAAAGAACTTCAAATTTAAAGAAATTTTTGTATGAAACTTTTTTTCGTATCTATTACGGATAGTGGGTACTTTGATGTGGAACACGGCGTAGATACTCAATTACCTTGGGGTTCGAAATTCTTTTTTAGGGGTTCTTCTGCTTCTGTAGTTTCAGCTTCATCTATAGAACGTTTTTTTCGTGGATGGGTGACATCAAGAACGCACAAAAAATCCGTATTGTTCGTCAGAGGTCCTGTAACTTTACGAATTGTGTTTGTGTCTATGCCATTGCAGTCTTCCGATAAGGCCAATTCTAAAGCAAAAAGAATGAACTTATGTTTATGTTATAAAAGGTGGATATAATTTGAAAACTAATGATTTATTATTTTAAAACAATTCCGGATTCTTTAATATTTTAAGATCTAAATAATTTGTGCCGCGTTTATTTTAACCAACCTCGTTATAATAGACATACTCTTTAGGTTTTTCGTTACATTCCGTCATTATTGTCCTTGATGGATACCTAAGTTTAGCAGCTTGTGGAATAGCAGTGGTTTCTTCCAATTCTATTGGAACACACATTTCAAATCCAGTACTGGATGGTAATTGGTAATAACTTTATACAAATCCTATTAACTGTAATTTAATATATTTTTTTAAGTTTTTAATTTATTTATTATTATTATTTATTTTTCAAAACTATATTTACCTAGTCTAAATAATTAATATTATGTCATGTATTAATTTCCTCTGTAGAAAGAAGGTTTTATTCCAGAAAATGAAATTATACTGAATATTTAAACATTTTATTAAGCCGGCATATTGTTTTGCCATATAGGATTTACACTAAAAATGTACCATTCTATCATTCTATCTCTCTTTAATACTTGATTTTTTATGCAAAATTTCAAGTCAATAGGATAAGTAGTTTTTTGGTACTAAATTTTTACATTTCATTGGGGCGTCATTTTGTTCTGATATAAAGAATTTACTCAAAAATTTTACCAAATTTTGAAATCCATTTGATAAGTAGTTTTTTAATAATGATGATTTTTAAATTTTGTGAGGCTGCCATTTTGTTCCACCATATTGGATTTTTATCAAAAAGTAGTTTACGTTTTCTATCTAGACACGCAGGAACCGAGTCTAGATAAAAAATTGTATACAAAAATAGAACCGATTTAAAAAAGCACTAAAAATAAAAAATAGTATTTTATTCCACACTGGAAATGTGATTTATGAAGTTGGCGTCAAATTAATTCTTAATTACTTAATCATCATCTCGTTCTGGCATATTGGAATTTTTGATTAAAATTTAAAGTCAATTTGATAAATAGCTTTTAAGCTATGCCGCGAATTAACAGACAGACAGACAAACCGACAGACGAACCGACGGAATTGATAAAACATATTTTTTGGCATCTATAGACACTAAAACGTGAAGATATGTAAAACCTGAGAGTGTGATTTTTTTACAATTAGAAACATTTTATTTGGCCATCAACTTATTCTGCCATCATGAATTGGTTCCGCCATTTTACTAGTTCGTCTCTATATCACAATTAGTTATGGCACACAATTTCAAATCAGTTCATTAAGTAGTCTTTTTAGGCTGAATTTTTAAATATTTTATTAAGCCGCCATTTTGTTCCGCCATCTTGGATTCGTACCAAAATTTTACCAGTTGATCTTAGATAAAACTTGATTTTTGTACTAAATTTGAGATAAATTGCATAAGTAGTTTTTCAGTAATAATTTTTTTAACAATTCTTTAGGCCGTCATTTTGTTTGGCCATATTGGATTTTTACCAAAATGTTACCAGGTCATCCCCATATGACCCTTAATTTTTGACTAAAATTTGAAGTCAATCTGGTAAGTAGTTTTTTAGCTATGCTGCGAACAGCAGACAGTCAGAGTGGTAGAATTGTAAAAACATATTTTTCAGTAACTAGGGACCCTGAAACGTAAAGATCTGAAACTATTACAACATTTCCCCTTTAGGAGGGAAGTAATACATAGGGTTGATTGATAACCTTAAAAATAAACTTGTATTGTAATACTACTAACATTTAACGGACGTGTATGGTATGATATTTTATTTTATACTGTCTTAAAAAGTATATTATATTCCATGCAAATTAATAATACTCTTAATTATTATAACACTAACGTTATTTCTGGGAGTATTAATACAAACAATGTTTTTTTACTACAAATAACAAAATAAGCTATTTTTAAAAAACTGTTTTAGCAAACAAAGTAGTCTTTACGATATTACACAATGTTGTCAATGTTGTGCATTGTATAATATTGTTTTTAATTGTTTTCCTAACACACGTGTGTGTTATCATCTGTTTTGGCGCCTACTATGTCCGGTTTTTAAATGTGTTTTGTTAGAAAGTTGTGCCAAAAGTCTTTTTCAAATCAAATAGAGTTACATTTTTTATAAAAAATTGAAAAATACCAGATAGCACTTTTACGAGGCCCTTTTACTTCCCTCGTAAAAGGAAAAATTAGGGGTAAGCGAGACCACGCGACTAGTCTCGGTCTCGGTCTCGAAACGAGACCGAGGCCGATACCTAGTCTTGAAAAGTATTTCGAGACCGAGACTTGGTGTTCGAGACCCAGACCGAGACTTGCCTATCGAGACTCTCGGTCTCGATCTTAAAGTGAAGTAGTAAAATAACTAATGTTCGTAAATTATTTGTTTTGTCAAAATAATTCAAGAAATATATGTTTGGGGGCAAATTAATTGATGCAAAAAATAATTTTTCTATAATCAATTATATTATACTAGCATTGTATATGTTCTTATAACAATGATACTAGTGAAATAGTCATTTAAAAAACGATATAAATAACCATAAAAAGAGAATTTTCCAAATTTAGAAATTCTAGTAGCGAAATTCCACTTCACATGACGAAAACCATAAATTGCTACCCTGTTCTCAAAAAGAGACACTTTATCACAACTATACTATATAGGATTTTGATATTGTGATCTTTATAAATTTATAATCGGTTTTTATGTTTAATTCTTGAAAGTAACCAAAATCCAAAAATTTTTAGTTTTTTGGTTCAATAATTAATAACTAATAGACTGTAACAACTAAAAACATGGCAATATCATATTCTTACATAGTATAGATACGGTAAAGTCTCCAACAGACGAAGTAATTGTGGTGATTTATGTTTAAAAATTTTCCGACTTAAAATAAACAAAAAATTGTTAAAAAACAACAGTGAAAATGTTTCTTAACATTTTCTTCTTTAATCGCTTCGATGGCTTGCTAATTAAAGAAGGTACGTGTTTTACAGAACAATATTTTTATATTGATTTTGTTTGTAATTGAAAATAATAGACGATATAAAATTTTTAACTATATGTGTATAATAAAAATAATACATATACATACGGACAAGATTTTCAACAAACAAAACACAAAGTAGAATTTGGCTTAGGATTTTAAATAGATGATCAATAAAGCTAATTCAACTATTACGCTTAAAAAATAATGAACTGTTCTAATAAGTATATTTTTAGATTTTATTTCAACCTATATAATAAACCACCTAAAAATATTACAGAAAATTTAAACTAATATTTTATAATTTCATTTTTCAAGTTACTTTTATACCACGAATGAATACATAATAAGCATTGGTTTGAAGTTTCATTTAACTTCTTAGTTTTGTATTAATTAACCCTGCTTGTAAAAATAAACGCTCTACTACAGAGGCCGCCTGTATAGACAAAAGATCTCTTGCCATTTTGGCTAAATTTGGAAATTGTTTATCGTGTGCTTTCCACCATTCTAAAATATCTGTACCCTTTGGAGCACGCTTTAATTGCAAATATTCTATTATTTCTTTTCTCCAATTTTCGAAATCACTTTTTTTTCAAATAGTGATGTATAATCGATGTCATACTTATCATCGCTTGAGGAACTTGATATTATTGGTGATTCAGCAGGCACAATATAATATTTATTTCTGTACATTTTCTCAAAAAAGGTTATAGATTGATCTTTCAGGCGAAAAATTGAACAAGTAGATATTTGTTTAATAAATAAACTTACTTTTAAAATTTACTTTTAAATTTTATAATTAATGTACCAAAGAACAAAAATAATTGATTCACAAGTAGTTTTTTTTTAAATGTGTTCAGATTATTTGTTGCGTTTAGATTGACAAACAAAAATCTTTTTTGGCTTTTTCGCAACTGAATATTATTCAGTTGCGAAAAAGCCAAAAAAGATTTTTGTTTCACAAGTAGTATTATGAACCATAGCCATAGAACGGTACTGGTTAAGAAAGTAAATACGCATCAAAGTAATAAAAGTTTGGTTCAAAATAGAAAAGTTTACAGAATACCTAAAGGTGCTTTACTTGGCTACCGATCGTTTTCTACCTATTGATTTATAACGTCTGTCCCTAGAATGCCCAACATGTTGCTTGCATAAGTTCGGCAGCATTATACAGTGTGTCCTTATTTTGTGTTTAATATATCTTATTCCATTTATATATCTTTCGAAATGTCAAATAATTATTGTTCTGTGGATAGTTGTTTAAGTAACTCTAGTGATGTGTGGCCTTTCTGTTGATGTCCAAAGAACAAGGGATATGTGATATTTATTTTGATATACCTACTATTGTCCGTATATCTTCTTTGGAATAATTCTTAATATAAATATACCTACATTTTTTCTACTTTACTGAAATGTTCAAACATTGGGTTTTTTTACATTAAATTTTTAAGATTGGAAAAACTCTGGGTTTCGAACGTAGGCTTCCACATACTTTTGTCTAAATAACATCGCGGCGAACAAGTATTATTTTTAAAATTTTGTTTTCGAGACCACCGAGACTTTCGAGACCGATACCGAGACTAAGTAGGTCTCGGTCTCGGTCTCGAAGCATCAAGACCGATACTGAGACTGAGACCGTAAACATTTTCCGAGACCGAGACTGATTCAGTCTCGGTCTCGGTCTCGCGAACCCCTAGGAAAAATCACCCTCCACCACATGTTTTCTCAATTCCGTCGGTCTGTTTGTTCGCGGCATAACCAAAAAACCACGTACCCGATTGACTCCAATGTAACAAAACAAAATGGTGGCCTAGCGAAATATTAAAAAAATTATTACTACAAAACTATTTATCCAATTTATCTAAAATTTTGCACAAAAATTAAGTATTATGTAGGAATCAACTGATAAAATTTTGGCACGAATCCAATATGGCGGAGCAAAGGTTTTAGTGTCCCTAGATGCCAAATAATATTTTTATAAATTTCGTCGGTCCGTCTGTCTGTCTGTTAGTTCGCTGCATAGCTTAAAAACTACTCATCAGAGTGACTTCAATTTTCAGTCAAAAATTAACGGTTATATGGGGATAATGGTAATATTTTGGTAAAAATGCAATATGCCGGATGAGGATGGCGGCCTAGTTTAACGTTAAAAAAATATTACTAAATACAGTTTCCTCAAATTTTGTACAAAAATTAATTGGTAACATGTTGGTATAAGATAGCAATACAAAATGGCGGCTTAATCAAATATTTAAGAAATCGGCTCAATCAAATATTTAAAAATCGGCTTGAAAAAACTACTTATTAGATTAGTTTCAAAATGTATACAAGCATTAAGTCTGATATAGAGATAAACTGGTAAAGTTGTGGCACAAATTCAAGATGGCAGATGACGGAATAAAATGGCGACCAAAAAAACAAAAAAATCTTCAATTGAATGTGATACAGGGATAAACAGGTCCGAATTCAACATGAATGGCGGTGTGTGTCAGAGCGAATAACAACGTTATGTTGGCTCAAAGAAAGTTTCGTAGAATTAACCCCCGTATGCATATTCCAGACCAAAAAAACGTTTCATAGAATCTACAGAAAGTTTCAACATACATCAAGTCTAACAAGAAAGAAGTAATGTAAATAGAGATGAAAATAATGACTTCAATATATTGAAATATCTATAAGCAGGTATCAAAAGCCTTGAAGGAAGAGACTGAGGATCTAAAAAATAAGAGGTATTTTGTAGAGTTCAATGCTGGTTCAGAGGCCGGATTTGTTCCAGGTGCTGCTTTAGTTCTCGCTCAGGACTAACAACTGGAGACTATCATGGACAGATGAATAGAGATAATTTTGAAAAGTGGTTGCTCGAGAAGCTTCTACCTAACATTCATCCCAAATATCAATTATATGAAGTAATATCAGCCAACAAGCCTAGAGAAAAAAAAGTATAAAATTGATAGTGTTTTACGTAACCTCGGTCATACACCTTTAAGGCTGCCTCCATACATGTGCGACCTCAACCCCATTGAACTTGCATGGGCAAGAGTAAAAAAATATATTCGAGAGCGCAACACCGGTAAACTTTCAATTAAAGATTTAAATAAATTAATTAAAGAAATCGTATGTTAAACATGCTCGTTCTATTGAAGATAAATACTGGGAAGTAGATGGCAAACTTGAAACGGTTATTGATGATTTAGTTATCACAATCTTCAAGTAGTTACGACGAAACCCCATCATTTTCAGAGGAAGACAACGATTTAGAAGGAATCGAACCATTATAATCACAGCCGTCAACCTCAAAAATGGCTTAGTTTTTTTTTCATATATTTTGTAAAATTGTTCATAAAGTAACTGTCAATAAACTGCTTCAAAATAATTAATTTTCTGTTCAATACAGGGTGTCAAAAAATATCTAATATTGCAATTAATATTTGAAAAACTACAGACCTCATATTTTTCCAAAATTAACACATCAATGTAGTTATAGTTATATAGGGGAGCCAGCACTGATTCCAGTGAACAAGATTTATCAAAATCAAAATTTTAACTTATGCAGTTCGACCGTTTGTCTCCGTCTGTCATATTACTTTGTACAGGGGGGCGTCATTGTGAAGTACTATACAGGGCATTTCCTAATTGCAGGCTTATGTTAAAGAGGGCGATTCTTGGACCTTTTTAAGAAAAAAATGAAATATGAACCTAAAAGTCTTAACTTTGGAGATACAGGGTTTTAAAAAAAACATTTTTTTTTTAATCCTAATTCTGATGCTATTATAGATAAATAACTGTGTGAAATTTGATACACGTCTTTTATGCATAAAAGGGCATTTATTATTAACAATCAATTTTTGAAATTTGTACCAGTGGAGTGCATATGTAATTAACCTGGGTAAATCCGTATGCTCCTTAATGCATAGAAGACGTGTATCAAATTTCATGCAGTTATCTACAATAGCATCAGAATTGGGATGAAAAAAAATTTTTTCTTTTTAAACTTTACCAGCCTGTATCTCAAAAGTTAAGACTTTTCGGACATAAAAACACCCCCTATAACAACAGCACGCAATTAGGAAACGCCCTGTATAGTTCTTCACAATGACGGCCCCTGTATAAAGTAATATGACACACTTTGACAGACGGCCACTTTTGGCATACTCGAGTAGCCCAAAGTCGAACTGCATAAATTAAAATTTTGATAAATCTCGTTCACTGGATCTGATGCTGGCTGCCCTTGTAAAATTTGGACTTGTAAATCGTGTATCACTATACTGGGTGGTCCAATAATAGTGGACGTAGGCCTGGGAACCGTTAATGACAGAACTCAAGAAAAAATATATTTATAGGTAAATCGATCAAAAAAAAATCAAAATTAGATCATATTAAAATTCGAAAATTCGCCGTTTTTGCAACATATAAGAGATATAGAAGTGCGGTACACGAAGGAAAACAGACAAATATAGATAAACGTTCAATAAGCATAGTTACATTTTTTAATTATCTGAAGTGCGTATAGTCAAAAAGGAGTGCCATATTATTTAAAGAACGACGGGACACCACTGGTTTAAAGAGATTTCTTGGCCGACCTTCCTAAACCGATTGAATTCGCCCGGTTTTCTTTCGTGTCCCGCACTTTAATAAAGTCCGAAAGTTCCGCATTAATAAAAAAAAACACATAGAAATTTGTAATTTCTAAACAAAAAAGTAAAACCGTCATTCTTGTGTGTACAGAAAAGTTGGGATAATAAAGCCCCGAAAGTTTTATATTAAATGAAAGAACTCATACAAATTTATAATTTTTTAACTTAAACAATACAGACTTTTTGAAAATACCCTATTACTTTTTTTTGCGAACAAAAAATAAAAACATCCATACTCCTGGGTATAGAGAAACTGGGATAATAAAGTCCCGGAATTCCTACAACAGATAAGAACCCCTAGAAATTTTAAATTTCTTAATTTACAAAATAGAGCCTTTTTGAAAATACCCTGTAACTTTTTTCTAAACAAAAAAATAAAAAACCGCCAATTACGGCCCGAGATATCGAATAAAGCTTCTAAAGGTGATTACTATGAAAGGTCTAGAATAACTATTGCAAGAGGTGCAGAGTTAAAATTTTTCATTTTTACATTATATTTTTTCACACCCTGTAAAACACAAAAAAAATGTGTATCAAAAACCACTGCAGGCTATTGATTAAACAAATAAAAATGGCATTTCAGAATCTTTTTAATTTTTAAAAATCAGTTGAGCAGTTTATTTTATTTATTATAGTTTTAAGTGAGAAAAAGTCAAACCTGACAAATTATTGCTTCCTAATAACGATAACAAGGTAGTGTTGCTAGGCAACATATTACTGTATAAG
This sequence comes from Kuschelorhynchus macadamiae, assembly GCA_030620095.1. Classification (NCBI taxonomy): domain Eukaryota; kingdom Metazoa; phylum Arthropoda; class Insecta; order Coleoptera; family Curculionidae; genus Kuschelorhynchus; species Kuschelorhynchus macadamiae. Next base: position 326,813 of record JAUTXW010001761.1, read on the forward strand.
ATATTGTAATGTTCGATTTACAGGTAAAGGGTAAGTAGATTTACTAGAATGAAATAAATTGGTTTTTATTAACGTTAACCTCAAAATAGATGAAATTGGATTTTATAGGAAAGGTTTTATTTACGTAGGATAACATTTGTAATATTTTCTTTTTTTTTTAAAGTTCGACTACTCGATTATACTCGATATATTTTCTACAATCCGCTCTAATGACATGGTTTTTTTTATAATTATCTTACCGATTGCATTTGATGTTCCTATATTGCCATTGGGATTATACGATGAATAAAATGGATCAATAACTTCTTTTAAGTTCCTTGGAATAACAGCATTTCTACTTTTTAGTGCAACTTTAAATAAGAACACTTTATTTACGTCCAACTTCTTCACTAAATTTTCTAAATCTTCATCGTCGAACGGTAAAAGTGGTGAAATTTCCACCTTTTTATTACTCCAGACTATTATTGCGGCATTTATTGCACAAAGTTCCAAGAAAACAAAAAGTATTATATGTTTGATATGCATTTTCTTTGTACTTTAAAACAGCGACGAATATGTTAAAACTTAACAGGCGAGATTGATGCGCGCGACTGATAGAAAAATCAATATTTTCTTTATGATGTCAATGGAAAGTGACAGACGGAGGGTGAGAAGTGTGCCATGGAATTTTAAAACAGTTGTAAAAATAGCGGAGGGAAAAGGGGATCAGAGGAATATCTACGGGGTGATAAATAGATATCGCTATAGAAATGTAATTCAAATCGTTGCATAGAACAGGATGCTCAGGTTCAGAATTTACTCTCTATATGGGGATTACAAGAAACATTTGCTTTATATAGGGTGTTTCTTAATAACATGCTAATATTTAAGCAGGTTATTCCGGGGTTCATTTTGAGAAAAAACTTCATATCCATGAAATTTTGATCTACAGTGTGCTAAAATTGTATTTTCAAATATTTGCTAAACCACTCTAGATATTTTTGTGAAACTTGGTGTGCATCAAAAGGCATTTTCTGGCGTACAATTTATTTTTTTTATTTTTGCCAGTAGCGTTCGTACGGGATTTATACCGAATCATTTTAAAAAGGAAAGTGATACGGCACTTTTTAAATTATTTAGAGTTAAACTTTTGAGTGTTGACTGGAAATTTAATATAATGAACATTGACAGTAAATGTGACATTTTGCTTGACAATATTTTTAAAACACTTAATGAGGTTGCGCCTAGAAAGCAAATTAAAATATTATCTAAATATAAGCCATGGTGGAATGAAAGAGTTCAGAATGCAGTGCAAGAGAGGGATGAGTACTTTAGAATCCAAAAAATGGAAAAAACAGATGAAAGTCATAGCATGTATAAACAAAAAAGAAATTCAACTGTGACAATTATCAAGAATAAGAAAAAGAAATATTTTGAAGAAAAAATTGATAATTGCAAAAACAATCCTAGGGAAATGTGGAGTGTTCTGAAAAGTGTGTTGCCGAATAGCAATTTAAAAAATGATATTGAATTTATAGAGTTTGAAAATAATGAAACAGTAACAAATAAAGAGGAAATGTCTGGTAGGTTAAATACTTATTTTGTTGAAAGTATCACTGATATAATCAGTCAAATCAATTGTAATTCTAATGCGAATTTGAGCTTAAATAATACAGTAGCGCTTAAAAGAAGTCCTGATGATCTTGACATAGAAACTATAAAGAATATTTATGCTGCAATAGAAGATCCACTAATTAATGTTATAAATTGTTCACTAGAACAAGGTGTTTTCCTTAGCAGATTGAAGTTGTCCACAATAGTATCTATTCAAAAAAAGTAAATTGTTTTGAGGCCTCAAATTTTAGGCCTATTAATACGTTAGCTGCTCTAGAAAAAGTCTTCGAAAGAACTGTCTACAATCAGATTATTGATTTTGTAGATAATAGTAATTTTATAACAGACAAACAATCTGGTTTCAGGAAGAGACATAGTTGTGAAACTGCTATTTGTTGGATGAATGGAAAACCAGTATGGATAGTAATTATAGTACAATTGCTGTATTCTTGGACTTGCAAAGAGCATTTGAGACTATTGATAGGTAAATTATATATGATAGGAATACGGAATAATGTGTTGAAATGGTTTGAGAGCTATCTTAACAATAGAAAGCAAAAAGTGATTCTGAATGGTAAGGTTTCTGATGAAGTGGTAAATGATCATGGTGTACCACAGGGAGGTATTCTGGGCCCTTATTATTTATATTGTACATAAATGATATAGTACATGTTGTCAGTGCAGTCGATATTCATTTATTTGCAGACGATACCCTCATTTATGCTTCATCGAAAGATCTTGAACAACTGGTAGCTAACATTAATGGTGCTTTGACTAATTTACATGAATATACCTGTCAGAACTTACTTAAAGTTAATATCACAAAAACAAAATTTATGAGTTTAGGAACTGAAACTGTTAGAAAAAAATTCATAGAAAATAAACATATCATACAGTTTGGTAACTGTTCTATAGAACATGTTAAAAAAATAAAATATTTAGGAATAATTATTGATGAACAGTTAAGCTTTAAAGAACTTTCCAAGTCTGTACTATCTAGAATTAGCTATAATATTAATCATTTATCAAGGTGTAAACAAAAATGAAATTAGTGTTTTACAAAAATTACAAAACAGAGCCATGAGAATAATTTTATCATGTAACAGATATACACCAATTAAATTAATGAAGGAATGTTTACAGTGGTTACCAGTGTCTGAATACATAACTTTAAATGTGTTAACACTAATTTTTAAAATTAAAATTGGTTGTGCTCCTCCTTATCTGTGCGATAAGGTTATGTATAATAATGACGTGCATAGCTATAACACTAGGAAGCAGAATAACTTCTTTATTTCGCCTAGAAATAAAAGAATATTTTCTTCAAGGGATTTGATATGTTTAATAAGCTACCAGATTTCATAAAACATTGTCAATCTGTTTATTGTTTTAAGAAACAGCTCAAGGCGTATACTTTGGAGAAATGTAATTTATGTGTTATGCCTTGAGTGGAATTTATTGTTAGTTTGGATTTTATTTTATATTTGTTGTTTCTGTCTTAAATGTTTTTTTTCTGACTTTTAAAATTAGTCTAGTTATGTGTAGTTTATTTAGTTTGACTTAATGGATTTTAGTTTATTTTTAATTGACTTCACTATTACTAGGGGAATGATTAGATTTATTATTATAATTATTGTTCTTGTGTTAAATGTTTTCTTTTTGACTTGTAAAAAAGTTATTTCTTTTATAAGTAGTTTGATTTAATTCATTTTATATAGTTTTAAGTCGTTTAACTTACTCTACTAGTGGAACATTAGTTACATATGCATATATTTGTCTTTTTATTTCAAAATTGTATATTTGGTAATTCGTTTTTATAAGCTAAATAAACGATTCAACTGTTTTTTTTTTTAATAATTGTTTTTGAAATCCTCATTCCTTTTTGAGCAAATCTGGTCTCTTGATTTGTTTACATTTTACGTACCGTTTTCGGAAAAGATGGCATAATTATTGCACTGACGAATGGGACATAACGGATGTATTTTTAAAAGTTCGTAATCCGAAAACAGAGAAATCTTCGAAAAGCTTGGTTTCAATTTCTTCTTCTCTAGATTTGTGGTGCAAATCCAAGACATTAATAAGGCTGCAAATTTTCCTTTCAATTTTCTTAGTTATAGTTATAGCTGTCATCTTAGAGTAATGTCTATATTTTCTCTAGGTAGTTTTTTTTGTCACATGACCACCGTTAAATTTCCTTTATCTGCAGGTAGAATTATAACATCTTCTTTGTCATTAAGGCTCTTTATAGCTGTTCTTTCTGTGGCTGACAAGTTGGATTTTGTTTTTGTTTTGAGTTTCATATCAAACTATCTCGGAATTCCGACTTCTAACTCGGAATTCTGACTTCTATCTAACTCGGAATTTCTATCTGCCTTGTAATTAACACACGACTGCTTATAAGCGCAAACACTTTTTTTATACTCTTTTAACGTCAAATGAAGCGATCATTCTAAATGAAATTAATATTTTAATTATAGGGATCAGGATGAAGCTAAGTAAAACTACAAGAAATCTATTAACTGTGCATAAAGTCCAAATTAAAAAATAATGACTGGGTCGGTTCCGATGGCTTGAATATGGTTGACATGAAAAATAAAATCTTGTACTTGTTTTATTTTTTTCATAGATGGTAGAAATAATAAAACGCCATTTAGTAAGAACATCTGATCCATATTATGTTAAAAAGATGCAATAGCATGGAGGGGGTGCACGCATTTTCAGATATATATATATATATATATATATATATATATATATATATATATATATATTATTTTTTTTTTATTTCAGATTTTAATATGTGCACTGTAATGTGGGGGCATATGTCTCCTCGCTTTTCATCAAGGCTTATCGTCATTTACTCCCAAGCATTGTTCTTTTCTTTTCCCAATTTACCAACTATTTACTATTATACATAAAATTTAAATATAATTATTGTTGTTTTTCTTTTAGAAGAAAAGAAATATATTTGTTTAAAAAAATATCTTTTTTTTTTGAGTAAATAACTAGCACCTATGAAAGGTTTATGCATCCTTTATTTTTCAATTCCGTTATTATTCATTCAGATTAAATTTCGTCAAAGTATAAAAGATTCTAGGTTGACTTTTTCAAGGAAGGACAGGAACATAACTAATCAGTTACATTCTATGGATGATACAAAATATAATAACTAAAACAAAGTCAGAAAAACCAAATTTCCCTGATACCTGTTAATTAAAATATTATTCGAGTAAATTTACTTGTTTTGAAACGCTTTCATTAGTTTCATTTGATTTTCACCCACTTTATAACGCCAGATTACAATCGATGACCATGCAATGATTTGATAAGTTTGTCCCATTATCCTGAACAGGATCATCAGGATAAAAAAATTTCATCTCGGAGTGGGACCCTGGGAAATGGCCACCATATAAAAGGAAGGCAGCAGGCGCGCAAATTACCCATTCTCGGCACGGGGAGGTAGCAAAGAAAAATAAATTATAGTTTGACAAAATTAAAAAACACGCTCTAATAGTAAACGGAACTAAAAAGAAAAAAAATATTTTAGAAAACTAAAAAACACGCTTTAATAGTAAATTGAACTAAAAAGAAAAAAATACTTTTGTAAAAAAGCGTAGGGTGCCTTTATGCCATATATTCATACTGACTTAACTTTCAGAAATTATACCGATAAAATATTTATAACTGATATCAGACCCACGCTGTTTTCACAATGACATTAATTTTCTTGTTAATCACTTTATTCTCGTCCAAACTTTTTTTTAAACTATAATTTACTAGAATTCCTCCACAAATGAAGACATTGATATTTTATGAAGTTTGAAAACAAAAATCTGTAACATAATTTCAGCAAAAAAAATTGTTAGCAAATCACATCCTCATAAATCAAGTTTCCGTTGTAGTTCTTATTTCTAACTTTGTGGAAGGACATCAATCTATCAAAACAGATACAGGAACACAGTGAAAAGTTAATTATAATTTTGATTGTTTATTCAAGCACCTTATTTTCTTTTTTTAGCTTTATCTATTCGGTAAACCTCTTTACAAATAAAGAGCATTCTACTGACAAGGTACAACTCAATGATCGTAGTTGTAAATTTTTTCGTGTTGATCACACCCAACAAAAGGATTAGGTATTTATTTTAATTTGTCCAAAATATCAAAATGGGTACCTTGATATACGTGGTTTCCTGACAATATATCTAATACAGTAGACTATATTACTGATTATAGACTCTTTTACTAATATTCCCAGTCATTTACGTTTTTTATTTATTAAGTTTCATTACCCGTTTTGGATCTTGTCTTACTTGTCGTAAAAGTTTGTAATAGACGCATCATTAATTTATTGGAATGACTCGGCAGGACGGGGCCTTCTACCCTTAAGGACCTCACTGCCACTTTTATGCATACTATATACTATTATTAGACCTATTTACAACAACTTCCAACTAATATTTTGACTACCTAGTTTTGTCCGGGACCTGGGACATAATATGAAAATATGACTTTTCTCATTCAATAAAATTTGTTTCAGTTTTCTAATCCTGTCACTTTTATTCATAGAGTTATTATTTCTAGACACATTGGTAATTAAATTAATTGAATTTTTCCTACTTTACTAATTTTAATTTGAGTTTTCTACCCTTTCCAAAACCTGCTGCTATATTAATTTATAATATATATTATTTCCAGACACGGGGTAACAGCACTACGATCCGACGGAGTCTACTTAGGGTAAAATATACTTTTTTTCTTATTTATTAAAATTTATTTAAGTTATCTACTCTTTAGAGATTCGCTGCACTTTTTATTTATACTTGATATTAATTATAGATATGTTGGTAAAAGCATTCTATAAATAGTTTAGCTTGCATTGTTGTCCATAGTGTCTCTACAAGGTATAGAATTTAATAATTTATTTATTTTTTCCTCATTTGTTAAAATTTCTTTGTCTTCTACACCTTCAGGGGTTAGATTTCATCATACTAGATACTATTTCTAGACATTTTCAGCAATTAATATTTTAGACAAGTCATAAATGTCTTTATCACAAGGATAATTATTTAATGTGCAGTCACTGGACAACGCATCCAAAGCAAAAATTGGAACATTTGTGTGAAAACACTACTATAAGTCAAAATTCCGAGTTAGAAGTCGGAATTCCGAGTGAGAAGTCGGAATTCCGAGTTACAAGTCAGAATTCCGAGATAGAAGTCGGAATTCCGAGATAGAAGTCGGAATTTGTTACAAAAATAAAAATTAAAAAATTGTGGCCCTTCTACGCTTTCGTAAAAACGAAACCGACTTAAAAAAAAATGCATGCACTAAAAAATGAAAAATTATATTTTATTCCAGCATGAAAATTTTGCTCCGTGAAGTTGGCGCCAAACTAATAAAGACAGTAAGACCTTATTTTGTGATTAAGTAATTGAGAATAAGTTTGACGCCGACTTCACGAGGTAAACTTTTCAAGATGGATTAAAATATAATTGTTCACCTGAAGTTTGATTTTTTTATAAAAATATTTTTCTCGGTTGTCTTTAAAGATATAGGTATAATATACAGGGTGTCCCTTTTAAAATTATATAAGTTATGTATATTTTTCAAATTCCTAATGACTGTTTTGAATTTGGATTATCTTTAAAAATCCTACAGGTAAAGCTCTAAATAGATGTCAAAATATAAATGGAAGCCCTGTACATGTTTTAGAATTTTCCTAGGAATAACGAAAAGAAAACATAACATAAAAACCGCGATAATATTATCTTTGGGATAATATAATGTGTTATTTGTGAGTTCACTTTGGTATCTTAAACCACAAATAAACACGGATATATTACATTATACAATTATACCATAAAAATTATACAGGATGTGAAGACCAAAATTAGTCCTCGCTTATATAGAAATGTTAAAATATGACAAATTTAATATTTAGTCATTTTTTCGCGAACAAAATTGAGTACCTCACATTTATTTGAGTGCAGAACTGCCAGACTAAAAAATATTTATGTCACTAAAAAAATCATTTATTGACTTAAATATTGAAATTAAAATATGATTTTAATTCATTTGAGAAATAACTTACACTTTTTTTTACTTATTATTTTTTGTCAAAGTCAGTCAGGACTGAATACACTTCAGCAGATTTACGTAGGCTAGCCGGACGTGCTATTTTCTAACCGACTGTCCATTATTTAAAAGCTGCAGCGCCAGGCTGGTATGGTTCATGTCCGTTTATTTTTTACTTCCCTCGTAAAAGATCTTCACGTTTCAGAGTCCCTAGATGACGAAAAACATATTTTCTCAATTGCGGCGGTCTGTATGTCTGTCTGTCTGTCTGTTCGCGGCGTAGCTAAAAAACTACTTACCCGAACGACTTCAAATTTTGGTCAAAAATTAAGAGTCATATGGGGATGACGTGGTAACATTTTGGTAAAAATCCAATATGGCGAAACAAAATGGCGGCTTAGTGAAATGTTAAAAAAATCATTATTAAAAAACTACTCATCCAATTTATCTCAGATTTTGCAAAAACACCAGGTATTATGTTGGAATCAACTGGTAATATTTTGGTACGAATCCAAGATGGCGGCACAAAATGGCGGCTTAATAAAATATTTAAAAATTCAACCTGAAAAAACTGCTTAATGGTTTGATTTCAAATTGTGTGCCTTAACTAAATGTGATATAGAGATCAACTAGTAAAATAGTGGTACTAATTGAAGAGAAAATATTTGTAATCGTGAAAAAGTCACTTTTACACATTTTTACGTTTTAGCCTCACTAGATGCCAAAAAATATGTTTTATCAACTCCGTCGGTCCGTCTGTCTGTCAGTTCGCGACATAGCTTAAACACTACTTACCCGATTGACTTCAAATTTTAACTAAAAATTGAGGGTCATATGGGGATGAACTGGTAATATTTTGGTAAAAATCCAATATAGCTGAACAATGTTAAAAAAAAATGGTTAGAGTGGTGTATTATTTGGGGTTAAGATTCAGTAAAAAGAACAATTTTTTTTTTAATTGCCGACGTTTCGGTACTTAATTTGTGCATCCTCAGGACACATATATTGATCCTATATCCTGCATGAAACCCATATTATCAGTCTTTACCTACTCCGTTGGTCGGCATATATTTTCTAGATATTAAGTTTCTAAACAGTTTTCGTTAACAAACCTCTTGTTATGTTACAGTGTTGTATTGTTTGGGGTTGGGGTCCAGTATAACAACAAAAGTCTATTTCTAAATAGTCGACGTTTCGCAACTTTATTGTTGCATCCTCAGGACACATATATAGATCCTATATCCTGCATGAACCCCATATGATCAGTCTTTACCTACTCCGTTGGTCCGCAGATATTTCTCAGATACTAAGTTTCTAAATCAGGTGCGTGCGGTGAAATTTCAAGAAAGGGAAGCAATTTTTAGAAACTTACCTATTTGTAATGTAATTCGATTCTTCGATCATTTTTTGCAAATTCGTCAGTGACATCATCATAAAAACGTCGATGTTCCGACATATTTGGGAGAAGTTTATTTTCAATGGACAACAGCTATGTATGCGAAAGTCTCTCCTGCCCAGTTGAATTTATCACAAAATTTTTTATACGTTTAAGTGTTGAAAAATTGCGTTCTACTGATGAACTTGTGGCAGGTATTGTCAATACTAATTCACACAATTTCGACACTTCGGTGTAGGCATCTTCTAGCTCCTTGTCTATTAAAAATTGCATTAGTTCCTTAGCGTTATTTTTTGCGCTAAGGCAGTTGCAGTTTCGTAAATCACTTTTAGTTCAGATCGCAGTAACACTCGTTCGAAGAACTGGCCATAATGAAGAAGAAGAGATTTAAACGCATCTTCTGGAACAGTGTTTACTTTAAATGCATCAAAATTGCAGAGCTCGAGGAATTTAAAATCATTTATACCGTTAAATCTATAGTTTATTGGTTGCTAAATTTGATCGATTATTTCATAAAAGAGGCGTCTGTATAATGCTTGAACATCTCCGACCTTGTCTGTTAGAAGACGCTTGGCTTGTGGCTTTACATTTAACCTCATCGTTTTCTCCCAAAATAGGTCAAAGTCATCTCTTTTTTGGCTTAACATAGAATTAAAATCATCCACTTTTTTTAGGCAAAAAGCAATATCATTTTTTTAGTTTGTAATATATTAAAAACATTCTCCGAGAATGGAAATATTTCTGAAAATATGTTCAACAAATAATTAAAATTAAAATCTCGTTTCAAACAGTCCAAAAACCCCCTCGAACTATTTATTGCTTCTGAGTCCCACGTTTCATTATTTTCTATTATATTCCCAAATAGTTCAATCAGTGATTCACGATTTTCAGATACTGTTGACACAAGTCTTCCATTATAGTTCCACCTAGTAGGAGCTACTTTGGGCAATCGTTTGTGGACAATGGAGTCCAGAGCTTGTGTAAGTTTTGTTGACATGCAAAAAAAAGCAGCATATTGAGAGTTCTTCCTGACCATTTAAGAGATCAGCTAACTCGTTCAGTAGTGAATTTGTGTGTGCCAACTGTAATTAATTTATTTCGTCATAATAGTTTATTTCATAGTTTATAGAATTTAACAAATTACCACAATGTGTGAAGAACTGTGAAACAATAGAACAATTTAAAAAAATCGGTAAGCAAGAGCAGTTTTTTTTCCGAAAATTTCCGTTGGATTGACTCCACTATTAGACGTACAGGGTGGTCCACTTAAGATGCTCCTATACTTTATCTCAATAAATAAGACACTGAGAAAAAAAAGTCAAATACAAAAAGTATTTGACCCTAATTTAATTTCTTTTAATAATATTTTTATGTATACAGGGTGTTTTATTGTGCCAGGACAGTAACCAACTTTTTTCTTTTTAGTGAAATGGTATGAATATTTTTAGAAATTCTAATTCTACGCTAGATTTTGAGTATTTTTTGTCGTTACATAGCATACGAAATTTTGAGTAGTTTTTGAGAAAAATTAACTTTTGTAATTTTTTTCGGAAAAACATATTTTTGGAAAAATGTGATTTTTTCACACCTGAAAACTAAAATTGTGAATTTTGGTTATGGATCCATGGGAGTGGTTAATATTTAATACTCTGATCTATCAAGAGCGAAAATCCATTATACAGGGTGGTCACAAAAGACCATCAAAAAAATGTTTTTGTAACTAAAAAAACTTAATTTTATTGTATTTAGGATTTAATTCTGCATCATTCCATATATATAGTTTACATTCCAAAAATTAGTAGTTTACAAGTTATGATCAATTTTCTATAATAATTCGGGTATTTTTGTTAAAAATCTAACTAAACCTAAATAATATCCTATTCTAATTTTTTTTTAAACATTATAATTAAATTTAACATTAAATCAACAAGTAATGTAAGAAAGAAAGTAACTAATTACTTATTACAAAACATTTTCGACATAACCCCCGTCTTTGGCAATGCAAGTAGTATACATGGTTTCAATTCTCGCAATAGCATTTCTAACCGCGTCTGTTGCATTAAGTCTTTCTACCTCTTGCCTAATTCTCCTTTTTAAATCTTGAACAGTATTACACCTATTTTTATACACCTCGTTTTTTAGGTTGCCCCATAAAAAAAAATCCAGGGGTGTTAAGTCGGGGCTCCTCGCTGGCCAATCTATGGTCCCGTACCGACCAATCCAAAACGGAAACCGTTGATTCAAACAATTTCTAACAGGCACTACAGTGTGATATGGAGCACTATCTTGTTGATAAACAAGCCCTTCTTTAATATCGTTCCGCATATTGTCAATTAACGGATATATTTCGTTCTCCAACAAATTTAAATACCATTCAGAACAAGGTCATAAAATACTGGACCTATTATTCGATCACGGATAATACCACACCACACATAAACACTTCTCCGACCCTGTTTTTCATTTCTTTTACACGATGTTCATTTGAGTTACACCAGTAGTGAGTATTTTTTCGGTTGAACATGCCGGCCATATTGAAAATTGCCTCATCGGTAAATAAAATATTTTTAAAAATGTCAGTTTCAAAATGGTGGTCCATCATGAGAGAACAATAAAAAAGCCTTGTTTGAAAGTCCTGTTGGGATAATTCCTGAACTGGTAAAAATTTGAACGGATGGTAGTTATTATCAGTTAAAGTCCTTTGAACACTAGTCTTACTAATTCCCGGTAGATCTCGGGATACATCTCTTTGCGAATTTTCGTTGTTTTCTTCAAAATACAAGAGAATTTCTAATTGCTTTTCTTCTGTTAGGACAATTTTTGGGCGCCGTTTTTGTTTATTGATTACCACTCCACGTTCAAGATCACGAACAATTCGTGAACAAATATGTTTCGTGGGTACCCGTCTTGCAGGATACAACAATCGATATTCTCGCAGGGCTAATGCTGGACTGTTATTATTTCTTATGTAACATTCATGAAGAAAAACGCTCTTGGACACTGTATAAAGCCATTTTTCCTTTAAAAAGAGTTAGAGGCAACTAAATGTCAAATAAAAACTGTGTATTTATTGGTGTCCAATTTTACTAGTTTTGTTTTTCCATGGATATCTTGTAAAATTAAGACGCATTTAGAAATGCTATTATTGCGAAAATTAAAACCGTAACCGTAATATTATACCACTTGTATTGCCAAAGACGGGGGTTACGTCGAAAATATTTTGTAATAAGTAATTAGTTACTTTCTGTCTTGCATTACTTGTTGATTTAATGTTAAATTTAATTATAATGTTAAAAAAAAAACTTGAATAGGATATTATTTAGGTTTAGTTAGATTTTTAACAAAAATACCCGAATTAGTATAGAAAATTGGTCATAATTTCTAAACTATTAATTTTTGGAATATAAACTATATATGTATAATGATGCAGAATTAAATCCTAAACACAATAAAAGTGCTAAATACAGGGTGTTCCATTTAAAAAAATTAAGTTTTTTTAGTTACAAAAACATTTTTTTTGATGGTCATTTGTGGTCACCCTATATAATGGATTTTCGCTCTTGATAGGTCAGAGTATTAAATATTAACCACTCCCATGGATCCATAACAAATATTCACAATTTTAATCTTCAAGTGTGAAAAAATCACATTTATCCAAAAACCTGTTTTTCAGAAAAAAATAGAAAAGTTAATTTTTCTCAAAAACTACTCAAAATTTCGTATGCTATGTAATCATATCATTTCATTAAAAAGAAAAATGTTGGTTACGGTCCTGACACAATGAAACACCCTGTATGCATAAAAATATTATAAAAAAAATTAAATTAGGGTCAAATACTTTTTGTATTTAACTTTTTTTTCTCAGTGTCTTATTTATTGAGATAAAGTATAGGAGCATCTTAAGTGGACCACCCTGTACGTAAATATGTGTTTACATTAATAAATTGAGTATTGAGCATTACATAAATAAAAAAAATACCATTATTGTTTTAGAGGATCCTCTCTGTAGACACAAGACGCGTAAACAAAACTGATAAAAGAAAGTAGAGGGGCGTCAGTGTATAATGAGAAAATAAGTGTCATCCTGATTTTAATTTCAATACCGGGAAGGCCCGATTTAGTGATAGTTGTGTTAATAATCTAAAAGGTAGGTCATTAAGCAGTCGACGGTCGCTTTAGTTGGTTAATAATGTCACAATCTAACAATTAATAGTGTATTTCCCCCAAGGTCGAGCAAGCAAACTGAGGTAATATTTTGATTTATATTTAGGTCACATCCTTTTAATAACGAAAACTTTTGTCATTTTTCATTTTAATGTGTTTATCGGATTTCATATGAAACATATAAATATCTCACTAGAGTGTTATGATAATTTTTTCGATATTTTATGTACCCGCACAAGGTGACAGATTTGTGTAATAAAATTGGATATATAGGATCATTTCGTCAGTATAGTCATCTTGAAAAAGTTAATTTTATTTTTTGAGAAAATTTAAACTTAAATAGAATCGGATGGTAAGAAAACCCAAACTTCGTTAGATATAGAGGGTGACCAATCGAAAACGAAACGACGCTAATTTTGGGTATTTAAGCTGAAATTAAAAAAAAAACGCTCTGACACGACCATTTTGTTTTTGAGAGTGACACTTCTTAGGCGTATACGCAACACCTATTTACAACCCGTTGGGCAGGGTGAGATTCACCCTCTAAATCTTAAATGGAAAAGGGGGTCGAGTGATACCTTACTTGAAATGTTATTAGGTTATAGGAAAAGTTATTTTAGTTCAAAAAACAATTTGATACATTTTGTAGCAGTTAAAACAAAAAAAAAGCTAAATAAAAAAATTTGGAGACAAATATTGATTCTCTTTACAAAGATACTTAGTTTATGCCATGATACTTCAATGTCAAAAAGCTGAGAAGAATAATACAATTAATTATAATTAAATTATTTCAAAAAGGAGATATAATGTAAGGTGCGTCCAAAATAAAGATTTAAAATACATAACAGAACTGCTATATTATCGAATTTTCTAATTATAATACACTACAAGTGACGCAAAATAAAAAATTCAGCTCATAATATTGTGCTAAGAATCGCGACCTAAAGACTTAGAACAGATATTTTACCAACTATTCTTAAATATTTACTATTTCGGCTATTATAAAAGCGTAGGTAGTGTCAACATTTAGTTAGAATTTAATGTGCGAAGATGCCTTAGACAATACTAAAGTAAAAACAAATGAAAACGGGGCAAATGTTGCCATGGCGAAATGTCAAACTCTTGTATTTGTTTAGTAACGGTGTTTAAATTGATTCAAAATGAATTTTTCTAGAGAAGAACTGATTAACATGATTTATGTTTTGAGCGCAAGTGATCAAAATTGTTTTTTAGCAAGTAGAGTTTATGCGCAACGGTTTAGCAATGCCGAACGTCATCCTCATGAGGTATTATTTGTCAGACTCAAAGAACGATTTGAAAGAACTGGATGTGTCCATTACGAACAAAAATTGGAAAGGCAGAAAAGAGCCGCAAATGAAGAAACTGAATATCTTGTTATGCAAACTTTAATTGAAAATCTTCATATTTCATATAGGCAGTTAGAAAAGGAGAGAGGTGTTGCTAAATCTACGGCAAATAGAATAATTAGAAAACATAAATTTCACCCATACCATATTCAACTGGTACAAGAGCTGGATCAAGACGATTTCAATCGAAGACTTGAATTTTGTACTTGGGCATTAGCAAAAAATAGAGAACATGATTTTTTCAATAACATTTTATTTCCTGACGAAGTGGAAATTATGTCAACCGACATAATTTCCACTATTATAGTTCTGAAAACCCCAGATTCATTATCCCCTTGGATCACCAGCATAGATGGTCTCTTAATGTATGGGCTGGTATAATCGTTAACCGTATCATTGGACCTTATTTTTTCGAAAATAGAGTTAAAGGAGACACTTTGAATCTAGTGAGGCGGATGTAGTTCCAACTAGATTGCGCTCCGGTACATTTTAGCAGGAAGGTGAGGCAATTTTTAGATGCGAATTATGAAAATAAATGGATTGGTAGGGGAGGTCCAGTATCATGGCCGGCAAGGACTCCGGACCTCACAAAACTAGATTTTTTTCTTGTGGCGTTTCGTTAAAGAGCAAGAAACGCCACCCACTACCATAGAGAATATGAAAATGAGAATTAGAAATGCATGTACAAATATCAATGCCGCGATGCTGAATAGAGTTAACAATTCCTTTGTGAATCGACTACAAGTGTGTGTTGAAAGAAATGGTGGTCATATTGAACATTTAATCAAGTGATTGTAGGACTTCTTTTTCTGTTGTGTCTCTTTAATTAAAATATTTATTTGCCTTTTTACATAAAGAAAAACAGTAGACTGAATTTTTAATTTTGCATTTTTTACTGTGTATTAATGTACAGGGTGATTCACCGAGATTTGCCACCCCCCTTAATTCCTTTATTTTTAATAACAGAGAAAAAGTTGAAATACAAAGGTGTCCCTCGGTTATCAACTTTGTTATTTTAAATGGAACACCCTGGATATTATTACATTTTTGGATTCCTCGGAAAATTCTATAAATTCGATAATAAAGCAAATTCTAAGGCGATTTCCATTGAAAACCAAATAATAAATACAAAAATGTCAAAATCTCGGAAACTATGACAAATAGGTATAGGACATATTTATAACGAAAGATAGGGTTTTGGGTCACGAGTAGTCTAAAATATTAAAATACTATACATTCCATTTAAAAAATGAAGATATAATGTTTTTAATTTTTTTAATTTCTCCTACTTATCTAGGACCTCATGTACAACGCCGACAAATTTTGTTTGCGTTGAAAGTCAACTCATACTTTTGTTAATGTTCCTGCCAAAAATCATAATCTTATATCAAAAAGTCAACGGCCCACGTCGTTTGAAAAAAGGCACTGCAATTCTTAATTTTTTACAAAATGGCGGATATTAGAAAAACTATCAGACTTAGACATAGGACATGTTATTCAAAAATGTGTAGAATCATGAGCAGAATCTAAATATTCAAAAATATACAGGGTGTCCCATAAGAAAAAACACAACTTTGCTTGGCTACAGATTTTTGAGACACCCTGTATAAATGAAAATAATTTTAGGTTATGTAGCCCGTATTGTTCTACAACTTTTGAATTTGAACTTTTTTTATATCGCTATCCGTTATCAAGATATCAGCCGAGAACGCACTATTGGGACACCTATATATATATATATATATATATATATATATATATATATATATATATATATATATACGTACTTGATTTACTGTACTTAAAATGAAAATGTATTTGACTGATTTGTAGATACTATTTACAAAATTGAAATGGTAATGATATTTTACACATTAATCAAGTAAATATTAAAACTGTTGACCATTAATTTCCATGCAGTGATACAGGTTCTGTTCGAAGCGATTTTTGACATGCTTCTGTAGACTCTCTGGTGTTATGAGACGATGTTCGTTAGTTATTCGTTCCCGTAGATCTTGCAAGCTTGTTGACTGAATGGCATACATTTTCGATTTTAAGTGTCTCCATAAAAAAAATCCCGTGCGTTTAAACCCACCTTCACGGATACTTGATGATTCGTGCCACTTCCGGTTTGACGGGAAGCGACTCCAATTTCTTTTTTTGTATAGAACACTTGATTTTTACGTTTTGGGAATCTAGACTTTTTCTATATAGATTCGAACTAGAAATCAACTCAATCCGCTTTTTCCATCCGAAATTTTGACAGCTTTTTTTACTTTTCGATCAAGTGTGCCGTGAACTGCCTTAAATTACTGTTACAAAATAAAATCGAAATTTTTTATCGTTAATTTGTGTTATAGGGTGGCAAAGTTGACAGAATCACAAAATTACTGGGCATTTTCATACCACAGCTAAATGTACCTTTTTAATTAGAATCTGACGAATACTATAAACACATTAAGTCAAATTAGTACTTACACTTACTACTTACAAAGTACTTAACACGGAACAAAAATCAAAATATATTTTTCTAAAATCTAGCCACCATTCAGATTCTGATATTTTCTCAAGCGAAAAGCGTTTTCCTCTACAACATGTTGAAGCTATTAACGTTAAACTAGCAAATGCTTCTCGAATACGGTTTTGTAATATTTCTAAAGTGTCCGGGTGTGTGTTATAAACAAATTTTTTGATTGTATTAAAAAAGTCGAATGGTGTCAGGTCCGGGGAACGGGGAGGCTACCGAACTGGTTTATTATTTGCCATAAAAAGTTGTCTAAACCTTTGCTGCAAATGATTAATCACTATCTGCGCATTATAAGGTGGAAGTTCGTCCTGCTGAAGGGAGAAGATATCGCTCGCCTGTTAAATGTCCTTGAAAAAAGATCGGTCCAATAATACGCGTGCCTAATTTCTCAGACCAAACTTTCACACCAAACTTCTCCTGGAAATTTCCTTCTTTCATATGGTTGATTTTTACTATTACTCTAGATAAATGGCTAAAATTAGTGTTATCAGTTGTTTCGTCCAGAACAATAGCAATGAACCGCGCCTCGCCAATCTCCTGCTTAATTCTCTTTAGAATAATGGTTGCAACAGCGGATATTAAATCATTCTGGATTCGATTCGGCGTTCCGCGAAAAACGCTAGACTGCTCTGAATGATTTTTTAAGCAATCATCATATTTAGACATTAAACTAAGTAAATCTTGACAATTTCCTCTATTTGAAGAAACCCTTCTTTCGTCATGACCTCTAAATCCCAATTCGTGCTGTCCGAGAAAACAAACAACATCGATAAGTCTTCTTAATATTTGCCTATTTTTATCGACTAGTTCATTGTGTTGGACATGACTAATTTCCAACTGTTTATTAAGGGCGTGTTCAATTCTGGTTTTGCCGAAGACTTTATCTTTTATGACGGCCTGTAAATGCGCTTTGGACATAATGTGTCTGTTTACAGCTTTATGGAAATTGTTTAAATCGGAAAAACCAGTTTTATTCCAGAGACCTTTTTCATTTTCAAAAAGTAAACATGGCTATCAAAATAATTTACTTATATTTTCACACCCTGTTAGCCATTTAAATTGTTCGTATTGTTTTTCCGGATAAAAATGTCTAATACAGTTTTTCATATTTGTGGTTAAATTTTTCATAGGCGGTTTTGCCCTTCCTTTGGAAATTACCACACACCCTACATTCACACACACTCTCCTTACTAAATTCTCCAACATTTTCAACGTTGTTACCGACAGCTGAAGTTGGAGGTATTTGCATCTCCACGTCCGTATTATTGCCTTCCATATCGCACCATGCACGACGCGACGTACTTATCACACAACAGACGGATAGCCGTTCAAACAAAGAACTTATTCCAACGATAGCTTCCGACCCCACTTAAAGCACGCGACTAAAATACAAAAATTGCAAACAGCCGGTGGAAACTTCAATAACCTCTGGCTCGATTCACAGGAAATCAAGATTATAGAACTTGGCTGCAGAGAAGCTAGCGGCCCGCATAGATTCTATTTGATTTTCTATTGTGGCTGGATCGGAGTCAAGACCGCATTTATTATGGGCTTGATAATTAAGATAATATTTTAGCATTTTTAATAATAAAATTTAATAAAATTAAATTTTAGAAGATGTTTTGTAATTTTTTTTGGGGAAGCACTGCTTCATTTGCTTCCATTGACTGCACGCCCCTGTTCAATCGGGGTTACGGCCACATCGGGACGTTCCGGTGTTGGGTGATATAAGCTACGACGAACGTTATAACATGGGGATGTATGCGAACATACTACGTACCGCGTGAATTAATAGCTGAAGTCTAGCATGTGATATGATGGAATCGGCGGGCCAAGCCACCGTCTATAATCAATATACTAGAATATCTGAGGAGGGTGGCCCACGGACTGCTGTTAATGGCGTTGTTTGTATGTTAGTCGAGCAACGATAATAGGGATACCGACCTATTTTGCTATGTGCCCAGGAAATAATAAACTACATTAGTCTACATTTTGGTTTTGTGCGTTTTTAGGATGTTTGCAAAATTATTTTTGAAAAATATTTACCTACTTTCTTAAAAAGAGAATTTTCCCTGCATCTGGTACGGCCCGGCCGATCCTACCGCTCCTGAAGAGCCGTCACTGTGCTATAGATAAACAAATTATCTTTTTTACCTACAGCCGTAGAAGTTTTAGATCTTTTTTCTTTTTATATCTAAAATAGAAATTATTGCAATCCCGCTTTCTCAGCTGTTTTTGTTTGTTTATTTTCAAGCTCTTGCCTACACTCTATACACAAACAATGGGATCGAATAAAAATAAGGTAGTGTAGTAGTCGAAGTCGACGGAGTAGAGTCAGAAGAATCATTTTTCCTGAAATTTACTATATCCGTTATATTATGTTTACGTTTGTGCATATCTTGTTCATTGAATCTTAGAATAGCTATAAACCAACACGTATTTCAAAATCGATTACCATGCATCTCGTTTCTCCTTTCAGTGAAAAAGGAACGCCTAGCAGAGACGCACAGGCATAGTCACCGACAGATCGACACCGACACCGACAGTCACTCCGCTCTTGAACATGCCAATATCAGCTGATCAGAGGGCAGCGTTCGACGCTCAGGCTATTAATAATTTCAGGGAATATTTACAAATTCCAAGTGTTCAACCCAATGTAAACTACGGTAAGTTGAATAATTATTAAATATATAATATATACCCACCTGCATGTTTACAAATAATTTAGGTTCTATGACTAGTATGTGAAAAATGTAACCTTGTCTAATGTATTTAATAAAAGACAATTAGGATAGAATTACCTGCTCCCAATCATTCGTTTTTAATTATTGTTTTTATTTGGTAGTTATAATGAAAAGTCCATGTATAATATAATGTAGTTTTAAGATATAAATCATGAAGAACCCTCAACTTTATACCTATGTATATAGGTACCATAGATTTATTGTACATGGGTTCATTATCTTTCAATATTAAGCAGGGTCATTGTCATGATAACAGATAAACTATTATCTTCAGTGGAAAATAGGCATTTCTTAAAAAGGATACGAATTGTAAAGCACATTGCATTGGTTGGTTTGGTAATAAAATAACCCTGCCAGATTTGAAACTGTTGCAATAACAACTGAAATGGAGCTATGTCATTAATTAATCTTGTTTTTCTACATTTATTGTACCTACATTGTCTTCCATTTAATTAACCAAATTCTATTTACCTCAACTCAATGTTCAACTTTGACATTTTGAATGTATGACTGTAGATTGTAAGTTTTTGTCATTTTTCTTGTAGCTGTCTTTTGAAGTGTTCATATTTTGCAAAATGAGGTATTAAATAGATTCTTATATAATATATAAGATTTTTATTGCAAATACAAATTGTTTATTCATGTTTTGTGTTGTGTACTGTGGGGAGGATGGCTAATGTACATACTGCCAGGGGACATTGCTTGTCCTAAGCCTTCAGCCAGTTTATTCTTATATAATAGGTAAATATGTCACTTAAGCTGGCAATGGTTGGCCAGGCCTGTGTTAGGTTGTAGACAATACATTCAATGAGACAACGGCACATTCACAAAGTAAATGTGTTACTGTCTGATCTTGTCCGTACCCTCTACAAAGAGTAGTGTCACATAGCTTCATATTTTGAACATGGTTTCTTAGCTAACAGTATCCAGTCAGAATTTGTAGTATACAAACACTTACATTTCAAAGTTTTCTCGTTTTCCACATTTATTTTGCATTCCTCTGAATAAGACTCTAACTATTTATTGATATCTCCCCTTATTCCCAATGCATACACGTTTTATTGTAAAAAGAAACCCTTTAAGGAGTCAAATGCTCGAGTTTAGTCAAAAAAGATGGCAATGACATAGCTTGATGTGTCCAAGCCTTCATAAATAAAATTTAATAGCTCAAAAGCAGCTGTAGAAGTGGAACAATCTTTTCTAAAACTGTGTTGTTTGTTTACTTATTAGTTTTTCTGCATTTAAGTAGTTTTCTACCTTGTACAAAACTATTTTTTCAAACACTTTAGAAACCCAGACAGTTTTTGATTTTTTCCCTGTCATACTTTTTATAAAGTAGAATCACTTCCCCTACCTTTAACTAAAGAGGGAATATCCCTTTTTTCATAGGATAAATTAAAGTTATAGCATAGTAGGTATATAATAGAATCCCATATTATTTCTAATGCCATGACTGGGATACCATTATTAGTATAGCAGGCTGTTTTGTTTTTTAGTGGATTAAAGCTGAATGGAGATTGTGCACAGTTAGTGGTGTTAAAAAAATTGGCCTGACATGAAATTCACTGGTTGTAGAATTAGATAATCCATATTTTGTTTACCCATGCTGATATTCTAAAGAGCAAATATCCCTTATTTGTGGGATAAATTAAAGATATAGAATAGTAGGTATTTAATGTAATCTCATTTTATTTCTAATGCCATGACTGGGATATCATTTTTATTATAGTAAGCTATTTTGTTTTTTGTAACATTTTTAAAGCTGAATGGAGATCGTGCACAGGGGTAGGTAGTCAGGCAATATGTGTCTTTTAACTGCAAAAGAAAGCTGTTTGAATCTTGAATAAATTTGGGTTCAGGGAATTATGCAAGCCTCACTTTCCTGTATTACAAATTATGACACTCCCTTCCATCTAAATTTATTATACATTAATAGAAATACATCAAAATAAACCCGCCTATGTTCTGCAGTCTGAGGTACATTTTTCCCATACTAGAAACTCTGATAATAACAGAATTCCCAGGTACAGATTAACTAAATCTGCCAATATTTCACTAAATATAAAATTTTATAACGTACTACCGAAATATGTTAAGAAACTGGAAAATAATTGCTTCAGGCTCACACTCAAGCATGTGTTGTTGAAAGCATGCTTTTATAACATAGAAGTACATTTTAATTACCAATTTTGGAATGTTGCTGGGAAATGTAAATATCTCTTGTGTGTTTTTTGTACTTATTTTGTATGTTCTGTATTTTGATTTCATGTACTATATTTTAATACTAGTTTTATTTCAATTAACATTATTTTTGACATGCTACACTTACTGTACTTGTATTATGTAGTCAAATAAATAAACATAAACATAAGTTGAAGCTTTCCAGCAAGTCAAAGAGAACAGATTTTTCTGGTGATTCAACAAAATTATTTATTATTAAAATCACCACAATTTAAAATATATTGATTTTGTGAGATAACGTGACATAGTGTTGCATTCAATGCTGAGATAAAGGTATTAAAATTTTTATTAGGAGCTGCATTGCTGTTAGAGTGATAAAAGTTAAAAGAGCGATCTATGTATTATGTCATTTAAAGCCTAGACCTACACATTCAAACACAAATTCAATATAAAACTGATACATTTATAGGTTTATAAGTACTGTTTTTACTGTAAATAGCTCGTTATAGTCTTTTATAACAAAGGGCCATTGAATATAAACCTTAATTGGAAATGAACTAATGATAAATGTACATGTATACATGTACATGTATACATGTACACACATGTATACATACATGTGTGTGTTCAAGCAGTTTAAAATCTGACGTCGGAAAATTAGTTGAAATTAAGACTCCATTAATGTATAGACACAGTTTTGTGGCTCTACAAATTTTTATGAAAATAAGTAAATTAAACATACAGTCCTACCGAAGAAAGTATTTTATTTCTTACCCCATAACATGGTCCATCGATTCGGATGAAAATTTGGAAGAAATCAGTGGGGTAAGCCAAGAAATTTAGAAGAAACCGGCTTGTTAATACAATTCGAAACAGCCATTTTATTTGAAGGCAAGTGTCGATGCCGTGACGTATCAGCCTGAACGGTAACAAGAAGAGAATCGGAAGTCAACAGAAGTTGTCGTGTTCCACCAAGGGTTCCTTCCTATTTTCCAAGTAAGATCTTTCCTTTTATTTATACCTTTTAATTTTCAATTGCTTTCATTTTGTGTTATAAATATGGCTGAGTTGGCTAAGTTAAGAACGAAAAGAAGTAATATTAAACAAAAATTATCGCGATTTGGAGATTTTTATGATAAAATAAATAAAGATGCTCTTGATGATGAAATTATTATTCAATTACAATCACGGTTAGAAAAAATTAATCCTTTGTGGGAAGAATTCAATGAGTTACAACTAGAAATTGAGCTGGCCATCTGTGAAGATGGTTCCGAAGCTGCACCAGATAATAAAATTAGAGAAGAGTTTGAAACGACCTATTTTTTATTGATTGGCAAGGTACAAGCGTTGTGTAATAAATATAATAAAAATGAGAGTTTCAATTCCGGCTCAGTAACAGGTACACAAAGTCAAGTATCAGCACAAAGTGCACATATTAATCTGGGTGTTACGGCCAATCATTCATTAGTTAAATTACCGCCAATTAAATTACCTACTTTTAATGGTCAATATAGTAATTGGCTTGAATTTAAAGACGCCTTTATAGCTTTAGTTGATAGTGATCGTGGTCTAACTGATATTCAAAAATTTTATTATTTAAGGTCGTCATTAGAAAAGGAAGTACTCGATATAATTAAATCATTAGACGTTTCAGAAAGCAATTACCAAGAAGCCTGGCAATTTTTAATAGAAAGATTCGAAAACAAAAAAATAATTATTTATAATCATATAAGAGAAATTTTTGAGCACCCCAATGTATTACGTGAGTCTTACTCAGATCTCAGAAATCTCTATGATTCAATTTCTAAGCATTTAAGATGTTTAAAAAATTTAGGTGAAAATACTTCAAGTTGGGACCGTTTAATTATTTATATCATAAGTAACAAATTTGACCCAACTACCCGTCGCGATTGGGAAACATATAAATTCGAAGGGGACTTACCCACAATGGAAGATTTAAATAAATTTCTCAAATTAAAATGTGAGGTTTTAGAAAAATTAGAATTTTCTGCTATCAATAAACAAAGTGATACAAATTTAAAAAATGTAAAAAGTTGTAGGCGGCAGTCTAACAGTTTTCCAGTTACAAGTACTATTACAAAAAATAAATGTTACTATTGTAAACAAGATCACGGTATTTTTAAATGTGATTCTTTTTTAAAACTCAAAATCGAAGACCGTATATCTGCCATAAAACAATTAAAATTATGTCTGAATTGTTTTCGAGATTCTCATCCTTCATGGAAATGTCCGAAACAAAAATGTCATAAATGCAAAAAGGCTCATAATTCCCTATTGCATTTAGATACTTATTTTAATAGTTCTTCAAATAATCAAAATCCGCATATGTTGACCGATGGTGCAAATTATCAACCACCGGGTGACGCCCCGAAAACGACAAACGAACAGCAGATTCCTCATCCCCAAGTAAGTTTAAATTCGCAGCTGATGGCAGGCGGTGTTGCCTGTTCTTCAGGATTGGAGGGAGCATTAAATATATCTCAAGTTTTGTTATCAACTGCATTAATAAAGGTTAGTAATGGAAGTAATTCGTGTACAGCCCGTGCTTTACTCGATAGCGGGTCCCAAATGAGCTTCGTTTCAAAAGAGGTTTGCACCAAATTAGGGTTAAAAGCTTCAAAAATTGATTATAAAATAAAGGGTATTGGGCAAACTTTAACAAATGTAAGTTCACAGGTTAACGTAGCTATAAATTCGCTTGTCAATAATTTTAAAACCAATGTTAATTGCTTTGTACTTCCTCGAATAACGGACAAATTACCCACGATGTCTTTTAATAAAAATATAATTCCTATTCCGGAAAATTTGTGTTTGGCAGATCCTAATTTTAATATTTCTAGCGAAATTGACATTTTATTAGGATCCAATGTATTTTGGTCGATTATTAAATCAGGACAGGTCCGGCTTGGTAAAAATTCACCTTTTTTACAGGAATCAGAGTTCGGATACATAATTGCAGGTAATTTATATTTGAATTCGAACAATAGTAATATGTCAGTGAGTTGTCATTCGATTATCAGTTCCGGTGATCGTATTGATGAAAAAATAACAAAATTTTGGGAAATAGAAGAAGTGAACAATAAAGAAATTATTATGTCTGAAAAAGAAAAATATTGTGAAAAATATTTTGAGCAAACCACAGAAAGAGATATTAACGGTAGATTTGTGGTTAGAATTCCATTTAAGAATAATAAAAATAATTTAGGTAGTTCACGAGACATGGCGTTAAGTAGGTTTAATATACTCGAAAAGAAATTAAATAAAAATGCAAATTTAAAGAATGCTTATTCTGCTTTTATGAATGAATATTTAGTATTGGGGCATATGACAGAAATAAAAAATGAGCTTGATGATGGTTTTTTCTTACCACATCATGCAGTAATAAAAAACAGTAGTTTAACAACCAAATGTAGGGTGGTATTTGACGGTTCTGCGAAGTCCTCATCCGGACTATCATTGAATGATATTCAGTTTGTTGGTCCCACACTTCAAGAAGATGTGTTTTCTATTCTAATAAGATTTCGTTTCTATAAATATGTTTTAACTGGCGACATATCAAAAATGTACAGACAAGTAAAAGTAAATGACAAAGATACAAATTACCAAAAAATATTTTGGCAAATGCAACCAAATGAAAATGTGAAATTATACAAATTAAATACAGTTACTTATGGCTGCGCATCATCGCCTTATTTAGCTGTAAAGTGTTTGTTCCAGTTGGCAAAAGAAAATGAAAATAAGTTTCCACTCGCAAGTAAAATAATAAAAAGAGATTTTTATATAGACGATGTACTCACTGGAGCAAATTCGGCAGCAGAACTGTTAAAAATCCAAAATGATTTAGTATGTATATTAGGTAGTGCAGGGTTTGAATTAAGAAAATTTTTGTGTAATGATCAAAGTATTTTAAATAAATTCCAAATAAACAAAGATATAGATGTAAACATTTTAAATATTGGGGAAAATGAACAGAATAAAACGCTAGGAATTTTTTGGGACTCTAATAATGATTTTATTAAATTTAATGTTAATATAAACAATAATTTAAATTTTGAAAGAGTTTCAAAAAGAACAATTTTGTCTTTGTTATGTCAAATTTTCGATCCTTTAGGTTTAATAAGTCCAGTAATAATTATTGCAAAAATGTTAATTCAAGAGCTATGGAGCTCAAATTGTCATGGGATGATGAAATTCCTACAACATTTCTTGAAAATTGGATATCTTTTAATAGGGACTTGTCAAACATCACTAAACTAAATATTCCTAGACATGCTGTTTTTTCGCAGTATATTACTATAGAAATGCACTCCTTTTGTGACGCATCTATAAAGGCGTTCGGGGCTTGTATCTACATAAGATGTTTAATGGCGTCAGGAAATTATTCTACTAAATTATTGTGTGCAAAGTCTCGTGTCGCCCCAATAAAACAAATTAGCTTACCAAGACTAGAATTATGCGGAGCAGTGTTATTAGCGAATTTGACAAAAAAGGTAAAAAATTCATTAGGCATTGAATTTAATTACTATTACCACTGGACTGACTCTACAATAACTTTGTGCTGGATCAAAGGTGAGCCCAACAGGTGGAAACCTTTTGTGGCTAATCGGGTAAGTGAGATTAGGTCGCTTACAGACCATCGTAATTGGAATCATATCAAATCTGAGGACAATCCTGCAGATTTGATATCACGAGGTACTTCTGTAGAACAGTTAATAGAATCTGAATTTTGGTGGGAAGGTCCCAGTTGGTTTAAATTAGACAAATCTACTTGGAATTTTTTAGAAATTAAAACAGAATTATCCGAAATTCCAGAACAAAAAACTATCTCTTGTTCAAATATCATTTATAATAATGTAATTAGCGATATCTTAATAAAATTTTCTTCTTTAAATAAAATTTTGCGTGTCTTGTCATATGTTTTGCGTTTTATCTCAAACTTAAAATTAATGTTTCAAGGGTGTAGCAAAAAATTAAATGGAGCGTTAATACCAGAAGAACTAGACAAATCTTTAAATTTAATTATAAAAGAAGTACAACTTGAGTGTTTTCCTGTTGAGTATAACGCTTTAATTAATAAAAAGAATATTAAAAATAATAGCAAAATATTGTCACTGAATCCTTTTTTAGAAGGCGGAATTATAAGAGTTGGCGGAAGAATAAGGAATTCTAACCAAACTTTTGAGAAAAAACATCCCATTATTTTACCTCAAAACCATGCATTGACAAAATATATTTTAAAAAATGAACACGAGCGTTTAATGCATTGTGGTGTTCAAAATTTACTTTATTCTATCCGAGAGAAATACTGGCCAATTTCAGGACGTAACGCTTGCAAAAATGTAATAAGAAATTGCATAAAATGTTTTCGAATAAATCCAAAAAGTCAAACATACCTTATGGGTGATTTACCAGAGGTATGCTTGAAGCCATTTTCAGTTTTTAATAATATAGGTACCGATTTTGGCGGACCGTTTCTTTTGAAGGATAGACAGACGCGTAATCCCAAATTAATAAAGGCATATATTTGTTTGTTCATATGTATGAGTACGAAAGCTGTACATATCGAATTGGTGTCGGGCTTGACTACTGAGGCGTTTTTGGCGGCTTTTAATAGATTCACTAGTCGGAGAGGTAAACCCGCCAACGTATACTCCGACAATGGCTCAAACTTTGTCGGTGCAAATAACGAATTGCTTAAATTATACGAATTTTTAGAAAATAACTCTGAATACATTGCCAATCAATTAGTAAATGAACAAATAAAATGGCATTTTATCCCAGCATGCTCACCCACTTTCGGAGGTATATGGGAAGCAGGCATAAAAAGCGCAAAGAGCCATATTAAGCGTGTAGTCGGTGAAAAGTCTTTAACGTTCGAAGAGTTCGGCACTATTTTAACACAAATTGAAGGTATTTTAAATTCCCGTCCCCTTTGCCTTATCACTGAGGACCCTGAGGATATCTCAGCATTAACTCCGGGACATTTTTTAATTGGTAGACCAATTACCAATCTACCAGAAGTCAGTCTCATGGAAGTTCCCGAGAATCGCCTCAATAAGTGGCAACATTTGCAGTTTATGACACAGCATTATTGGTCCAGATGGCAGAAGGAGTATATATCCGAGTTGCAGACTCGAACAAAATGGAAACAAAATTCAAAAAATTTATTAAAAATTGGTACACTGGTTCTACTGAAAGAAGACAACACTCCTACGATGTATTGGCAGCTAGGCAGAGTCGTCAAAATGTATCCAGGCCAAGACGGAATCACTCGCGTGGTAGATGTGAAAGTGCGCGATGGTGTTTTAACTCGAGGAGTTAATAGAATTTGTGCGTTACCAGTTGAGTAGTTTAATATGATTATTTTTTCAGTTCTTGTTTGAAAGTACACAGTACTTCCAAGGGGGCCGGTATGTTCAAGCAGTTTAAAATCTGACAACGTCGGAAAATTAGTTGAAATTAAGACTCCATTAATGTATAGACACAGTTTTGTGGCTCTGCAAATTTTTATGAAAATAAGTAAATTAAACATACAGTCCTACCGAAGAAAGTATTTTATTTCTTACCCCATAACAGTGTGTGTAAAACACAATTCAACAAAACACAACAACAAAGTTCCTAAACCTCATCACTGTAATCTTTTTCTAAGATTATCTCCTTCAAGGACTAGTTCTTATCAAGAACATTGGTTTTTCAAGACAAATCCTATTTAATTTTATCATTTTATATTGTCATTGTTGAAACAAAACCATTTAAATACAGCAATTGTTTAAATTTATTTTTATATAACTTATCTTTCATAAAATGTCAGTTTTAACAAATATGAGTAATCCCTTTCTTCTTGCCCATTTAATAAGAGCTTGTCAAATATTTTTACAAAGAAAGCATTATTTCTGGCTTAATATGATTTTTTGTTCATGCTTTTGTATCATTTAGGTTAGTTATCAGAGATAAAAAATCAACCTAAACATTACCTAATTAGAAATAGAGTGATTTATGGATTAAAGTGTTTATTTAGGTTAGGTTTAGATTAAACATTCTAACCTAAATAAACACTTTAATTAAAATAATCTAAAAAAGGAACCGACGATTTCAGAGCTAGACAGGAACAATTTTTTACTTTTTGTACTATGTCTCCAAAGCTATGCAAAAATTGGCCAAAGTTGTGGAGTACTTTTCTTTATTTAATAGCAAAGAAAATAGCTGGAACTCGATACATTAAGTAGTTTTGGAAATATTGTGGTTCAAAATTGATTGGAAATATGCAAAAATCACTTAAAAATCATTATTTTTTTATATATTGCTTGTGGAATCATTCCTGGTGCCTCATGGAAAAAAAATTATAAAACCCCATTGACTAACCTAGACTTTACAATGAAAAAATGCAAGATAAAAAATCTTGAAGCAAAATCATTTATTTTTATATACTTACATCAACTTTTTATATACTTTAGCTTTAAGTTACTATAGGATTGCCATTTTCTTCACTCCAAAGTTGATAATAAACAGAAATTTCATATATTTCTAATTTTTGTGTGCAGGGAACAAGTATATATAATGATAGGAATTACAAAACATTTTTCCAATTTTTATTTTATTAATTAATTGATCAAGTTTTAATTTTTATTCATTTAGTTCTAATACTTATTCTTGAAATTAAACTCATCTCTCTCATCTCTGTTATAGGTAGTATTCTTGACATTTTCACATATTTGCCATCCCAGTATATCTTTCACAAGTGTAATACTTTCAACGTCTTATCATAAAGTATTAAATATATTCCTACTTTTTTTTATAAATACCTAGTGGGATTTAATGTGGATTTACGGCATTTTTGTGTATATTTTATGATTAAACATATTCTATAGGACAAATTAGTGAAAAGTTGACAAACATACAACATAGTTGGTCCGCAAAAAATGAAAATGTGTGAATTATGTGGAATCATTTTTGAGGGATGTAACTGTTTTGTTAAAGTAGAAATATTATCTAATATCATTTTATAAAAAATAGAAATGGGTGAACTACAAATATCTTCATTATCATTTTTTGTAGATTTGGAACTGTAAAGGAAGTTATTAAGCAAATTTATTATTTTGAAAGTATGTTTATACATTCTTTTTATTTTTCACACAAGATGCGTTAATAAGTACTATTTGAAAGAAATAATTTTATAGTATTACTATAATAATTATTATAAGCTGTCTTTCCTTTAGAACCATGTGTTCAGTTTCTTCGCGCACAGGCAGAAAGTTTAGGACTTCCCATCATAGTGACGTCCGTTGTCGATGGAAAACCTATAGTGATTATAACATGGATTGGATCAAACCCTACATTACCAAGCATCCTCCTTAACAGCCATATGGATGTTGTACCAGTTTTTGAGGTGAGTATAGGTATAGAGTAAGAAAACAGTAAATATACTACATGAAAGTCAACTTCCTTATCTTGAAGTTGCTCAGGTCGCTCTTAAAAACCCTAATAATATGACAAATAATATTTACTTGAGACTAAATGACATTTGAATATTTTTTATAAGTTGATGTACTAGAAATTTGATCTTAATTTTTATTTTGTACTCTGCAATTAAAAAAAAAACTTTGGGGTGCTATTTAAATTTAAATGGTATATTTATTTAAATGTAATTTGTATTGATAACAATATTTTAATTATAATTATAAAATATGTAACATTATTACCTATTGTTACAGGACCTCGGATAAATAACGTTTGACTGTCTAACGTGCTAAAACTAAAGTAATTGTCGAAGATTGAAGAATCTAATTACATGGACTTGGCTATCTTTGATGTATTTTATTGTTGTACCAGATTTATTATTTATTTACCTTGGTAGTTGTCAATAACTGTCAAGTCTAACGTGCTAAAACTAAAGTAATTGTCGAAGATTGAAGAATCTAATTACATGGACTTGGCTATCTTTGATGTATTTTATTGTTGTACCAGATTTATTATTTATTTACCTTGGTAGTTGTCAATAACTGTCAAGTTTACTAAAAATAAAAAATCCTAGTTTTCAGTCCCTGTTTTTATTAAAAATATATCAGGTTATGGTCCCAGGGGGACGTTGATAAACCCAGGAGTACATTGGTAAATACTAAATTAAGTAAGAAATGGCTACTCAATCTCTATATCGAGTAGAGAAGCTGAAGGGCACAAATAATTATGCACCCTGGAAGTAACCTATGAAGATGTTGCTTATTAAGGAGGAGTTATGGGAAGGAATTAAACCTAAGCAAGGAACAAACATTGATGCTGACATGGATCAGCAGGTAATTGCAGGAGTAGTGTTAAAATATACATCCAAGTATTTATGTAGTACAAAAATCACAAAAACAGCAAAAAGCAATGGAAGAGGAATTAGCATCACATTCAAAGAATAAAATACAAAAGAGACAAGAAGTTAGTAAAAAGTAAATGAGTTTTAAAGCTAAAACAAGGGATGAGATGGCAAAATTGAAAAATTAAAAGCTCACCTTGTTTCTAATGGATATACTAAAAAAGAAGGTGTTGATTACGTTAACAACATTTTTTCACTTGTTGTTAAACAAGGAAAACTGAAAACTTTATTAGTAGTGAGAGTTGAACTAAATGTAAAAATGTGTATGTATGTACAGGGTGTTCCAGCGAGGACTGAACAGGGACCTATTTTCGACCTTCCTTGTATTTTGGAAAAATTCAAAATAGCCAATCGATGTATTTTTTCTTGTAGAATCCAAAAATATCATCGAAAAAATATTTGAACCAGAAACAAAAGAGTTACGCTATGCATCAGGTGTTTTTTAAATGGAATGTATCGTTTTTAATACGATTTTTGGAAAGAGTGATTTTTTTTATGTCCGCTCTGATTAAAAGATTTGATTTTGCGATAGCTGTTTATATTACATTTTAATGTTTTACAAACTAAAATTTTAGCTTCACCTGTTTAAAATATACGATAGGTTGGTATAGGTGATCAAGGTAAAATGACGTTTGAATGCTTTGTCAATAAAAATTGACATTATTTTAGTTATTGTCGAAGTCTTCACCTAAAAAATATATATTTGACTCTGATCGAAATGAAATACTCTTTGGACGAGAGACTACAGATTGTTATGCTATTTTACAAGTGCCAAGAAAATGCAAGAGAAGAAGAAGAAGATTTATTGCAAATTTTCATAGAAATATATCCATCAATACAATTCTAAGGATAAAAAACCTATTTGAGGAAAATAAAACTTTACATGATAGAAAATGAAATTCAATAAAAAATAATTATTAAATAATAAAATAAAACTATTAATAACATAAGTTTTCAATGTGACCGCCGTTTTTCTCGAAACAACATCGATAACCCCTTTGTAGCCTTTCTAAACTTGCTGTTACAATATGATTTTCCTGGTTAAGGCGGTTTATTTCATCGACAATTTTTCCCATGATCTCTTGAATATTTTCGATTCGTTGTCTGTATACGACGTTCTTCAAATGGCCCCAAAGAAATGTATCCAAAACTGAGAGGTCGGGGCTATTGGGCGGCCAAGCATATGTTCCATTTCGCCCTATCCATTCGTTATGGCGCCGATTTAAAAATTGAACCACATCATGCACGGCATGAGGAGGCGCCCCATCATGTTGCCAAATTAAATTCTGATATTCTGCCAATGGTAAGTCTTCCAAAAAATTTTCAATTTCGTTTTCTAAAAACTCATAATATCTGTGCCCATTTAAAGTCCCGTTAAAAAATATTGGTCCCAAAATTTTATTGTTTTTTATCCCACACCAAACATGAATAGAATTCCTCCCTTGAAATTTAATAGTCTGGAACTTTTTTGGATTTTCAACGGCCCAGTGGTGACTATTATGTCTGTTGAATACTCCCGATGTTGTGAAAGTAGCTTCGTCGGTCCACACAATATTTTTGAATAAATCAGGGTCTTCGTTTTCTTGCCGAATTACCATTTGAGAAACAAATTGGAAGCGAAGTTCTTTTTGTGCCGGTGTTAGGTGCTGAAGTGGAAGGATACGAAAAGGCCTAAATTTATGAATTTTCAGAGTCCTGTGAACAGTGCCTCGGGTAACTCTTCTGCGCCTTACACCGCCACCGTACTGACCTTCCCAACAATAAAATTTTGGGACCAATATTTTTTAACGGGACTTTAAATGGGCACAGATATTATGAGTTTTTAGAAAACGAAATTGAAAATTTTTTGGAAGACTTACCATTGGCAGAATATCAGAATTTAATTTGGCAACATGATGGGGCGCCTCCTCATGCCGTGCATGATGTGGTTCAATTTTTAAATCGGCGCCATAACGAATGGATAGTTTGGATACATTTCTTTGGGGCCATTTGAAGAACGTCGTATACAGACAACGAATCGAAAATATTCAAGAGATCATGGGAAAAATTGTCGATGAAATAAACCGCCTTAACCAGGAAAATCATATTGTAACAGCAAGTTTAGAAAGGCTACAAAGGGGTTATCGATGTTGTTTCGAGAAAAACAGCGGTTACATTAAAAACTTATGTTATTAATAGTTTTATTTTATTATTTAATAATTATTTTTTATTGAATTTCTTTTTCTATCATGTAAAGTTTTATTTTCCTCAAATAGGTTTTTTATCCTTAGAATTGTATTGATGGATATATTTCTATGAAAATTTGCAATAAATCTTCTTCTTGCTTCTCTTGCATTTTCTTGGCACTTGTAAAATAGCATAACAATCTGTAGTCTCTCGTCCAAAGAGTATTTCATTTCGATCAGAGTCAAATATATATTTTTTAGGTGAAGACTTCGACAATAATTAAAATAATGTCAATTTTTATTGACAAAGCATTCAAACGTCATTTTACCTTGATCACCTATACCAACCTATCGTATATTTTAAACAGGTGAAGCTAAAATTTTAGTTTGTAAAACATTCAAATGTAATATAAACAGCTATCGCAAAATCAAATCTTTTAATCAGAACGGACATAAAAAAAATCACTCTTTCCAAAAATCGTATAAAAAACGATACATTCCATTTAAAAAACACCTGATGCATAGCGTAACTCTTTTGTTTCTGGTTCAAATATTTTTTCGATGACATTTTTGGATTCTACAAGAAAAAATACATCGATTGGCTATTTTGAATTTTCCCAAAATACAAGGAAGGTCGAAAATAGGTCCCTGTTCAGTCCTCGCTGGAACACCCTGTACATGGAACTGCCACAACTTACCGTAAGCTTAGAGAAAATAGTTTGTAAATTAAACAAAGCAATTTATGATTTAAAACAATCTAGCTGGGCCTGGAATTGTAGATTATATTTAGTGAACTAATAAAAAGTGAATTAACACAATCAAAAACAAACTTTTGCTTATATTTTCGAGTTTTAAATAACGAAATCTTATTGGTGACAGTATATGTGGGTGAAATTTTAATTTTGCAAATAACAAAACAAGTTTAAGCTTATTTGAAGAAAAATTTTAAAAGAAAGATATGGGATCTGTACATCGCTGCCTTGGGTTAAGAATTTTAAGAAATAACAAAAATTGAACTTGAAGATCAAGAAATCTTAAAACTTTTTCATATGAGTCAGTGTAATCTAGTTTCTTCACCAATCTCAGAAGATTAAAAGTTGACTAAAGAAATGTCCTCTAAATATAAAAAGGAATATGGTGAGCTGAAAAATATACCATAACATGAAGTCGTTGGCAAACTTATACAGTGTGTCCCAGATTCACTTCTCTATATAGGGATCTCGGCTCCTATTATACCTACAGCAAAGTTTAAATAGGGAAAGTTTTAGAGGAAACTTATTGCATTCAATATCTGGCTTCAGATTTACGATCGATCAATAAGTTTGGGAAATATCGGCGAAAAACCGAAAATGGCGGATTTCGTTTTTCGGCAGTATATCCAGAACGGTAAATTTGACAGCTGTCAAAATGTGACATTATTCAGACACATTTTTAAGACAAATAAGATGGCGTATACGACACGTCTTCATTGTTTTTTGTTAACCCGCAACCCGGCTCAACTTTCATTTTTCTTATGACCGCCATATTGGATTTTTCGATTTTTGGAAAGAGCCTAAAATTTCGAGTCTAGTGATATATTTCACAAGTGCATTAAAGATTTTAGTGTCATCAAAATATCACACTTCGTAAATTAGGTTTCAATGTTTTTAAAGGAGGCCATGATTTATTTGTCACAAGATTACATTAATAAGTAAGTAATGTATTAAACGCAATGAATTTTCAATACAACATAAACGTAAATAACGGCTTAAAAAATCTAAATGAGCTTTAACTACTTTGTAAGTGGGTAACATTAATTTACAAATCTGCAAAATGACGTCCATTTGCATCGAGAGATTTTTGACAATTGGTGACTGTTTTTTGTACAACCCTGGTGAGTGTATTTCCGTTAATATTTCTAAATGTGTCCAGAACTCTTTGTCTCAGGATTTCTATGGTCACGGGGGGATCAAATTCATAGATTTCATTCTTCGGGTGACCCCATAGGTAGAAATCCAAGGGGGACAGGTCAGGGGATCTAGGAGGCCAAGATATTGGACCATTTAAAGAAATTATTCTTTCATCAAACTGCTCTCTTAAGAAGTTCCTGACTTGAATGGTATTGTGAGCCGGACATCCGTCTTGATGAAACCAAGTTCTTCTTAATTCATCTTCCATTAGAATAGCTCATAAGGCTGGTACAACCTGGTTTCGCAAAAGCTCTAGGTACCTCTGCCCGCTTAGGTTGTAGCCAAACAAAAATGGTCCAATGAGTCGATTTCCTGAAATGATTAATAATTTATAAATAGGTTCCCAATAGTTAAGGGCAGCAGGGTCGTCCGGGTGGTACTAGAAAGTATAAATTATAAAGGGAAAATTATCTTTATTAAAAAGTACACCGTGCCTTAATAAAACATAAAATATCAAAAGAACAAACCCTTTGCACTTTAAAATTTAAATTATTCGGAAATACAGCTGAACGCCTTTCTATAAATCATAATGAAAGTCGAAAAATAATTCGACATTTGATTAATATGGTATTTTTTTCATAATGCAAGAACTAGGCTTTCGGGTAATAATAAATCGTTAAATTCAGACAATCAATATAATTTTAGAGAATTGGCTAAATCTGCAGAAAATTTAGATAAAGTGTTAATAAATTTATAGAACCCAATTCTATTTTTATAGGTTCTTCGAAACTACAATACAAAATGATTGAATAAAAATGTAATACAATATCAAAAAAGTAAGTTGCCTGACTAGAGTAGAACGTTTTACTTTTTTTTATTAGATTACACTCTATTATTTGACCATCATTTGGTGCCTAGTTAAAAAAGATTGGTTAAATTAACTTACCAATGATCCCACACTAAACGTTACTTCCAAATCTGATCTGTAGGCGTCTCTCTGCCACTTCGTGAGGATTTTGCACAGCCCAATGATTATGGTTGTGCCTATTAAAAACTCCACAATTCGTAAACCTGCTCTCATCGGACCACAAGACATGATTTACAAAATCAGGATTTTCATTACATCTCCTAGTATACCACTCACAGAACTGTAGTCGTCTTGGAAAACCAGTTTCCTCAAGTCCTTGTACTATTATGGGTTTGTATGGATGGTACTTATTCTTTTTTGAAACTCTCTGTACTGTGGATTTTGGCACATTAGTTTCCTGTTCTACAGTTCTTACCGATGCACTAGGGTTTTCGTTGATAGCTTGTAAAATGTTTCTGTCTCGATTTTCATTGTTATTATTGTATCCGCTTCGAAGGCACCGTGGTTAATTAAATTAACTACAATTTTCTTGAATTGGGTCTTATGAGGCTGCCGTCGTTCGGGGTACATCTCCAAATACCTTGCTGACGTAACGTCGGCCTTTCTGTATGATTGACAGTATAGAGCTAACATGTCAACCTTTTCTTCATTTGAATACGGATACCGGCCATTTTCTATTGGTTTTGACAATTTATGTGTCAGATTTATGATTTTATTGCGATAAAAGCGTACCTACTACTTATTAAAACACAGATTTGATACTTTCAACTATTTAACTTAACGTCAAAGTCAAAATCAAATTTTGTTCCAGATAAATCATGGCCTCCTTAGAAAAGCGTTGAGAGCTTACATTACTTTAAATCATGGCCTCTTTAGAAAAAACTGAAACCTAACTTTACGAAGTGTAATATTTCGATGATACTAAAATCTTTAATGCACTTGTGGGATATCACTGGACTGGAAATTTTAGGCTCTTTCCAAAAATCGAAAAATACAATATGGCGGCTATATGAGAAATGAAAGTTGAGGCGGGTGGCGGGTTAACAAAAAACAGTGATGACGTGCCGTATAAGCCATCTTATTTGTCTTAAAAATGTGTCTGAATGATATTACATTTTGGCAGCTGTCAAATTTACCGTTCTGGATATACTGGCCAAAAACGAAATCTGCCATTTTCGGTTTTTCCCCGATATTTCCAAAAACAATTGATCGATCATAAATCTGAAGCCGGATATCGAATGCATCTAACCTTTGCTGTAGGTACAATAGGATCCGAGATCCCTGTATAGAGAAGCGAATCTGGGACACACTGTATACTTAGCACAATGGACAAGACCAGATATAAGTTATGCCGAGTCAGCAGTCAGCAAATTCAATAATAATCCTGGAAAATGCTATTGGATAACAGTAAAAATGCTATTGCAATATTTGAGAGGAATATCAAAAAGAAAACTGATATTTAAAAAAAGCCAAACAAAAGAAGTATTTGGTTTCTCTAACTCTGACTGGTGAGGTGATAATGACAGAAAATCCCATGCTGGTTATGCTTTTAAGGTAGGGTGTGTCGCTTGCTAATATCCTGGTGTAGTAAGAAGCAATCTACTGTAGCACTATCCACCACAGAGGCAGAGTACATAGCCCTTAGCCAAGCAACTAAAGAAGCATTGTGGTTAAAACAATTATTTGAAGAGTTAAAAGTAAGAGATATCAAGACTCAACCAACTAAAATTATCTGCGACATAAGGGGGGCAACAGAGTTATCAGAAAACAATACTCAACATGGTAAACCCAATCATATTGATATTAGACGTAATTTCATTAGAGGAACAGTTGAAAATAAACAAATAATTGTTAATCCTATATCTACAGAAGATATGGTGGCCGATATTTTTACCAAGCCTTTCACATAAAAGAAATACGATTGGTATTGTAATAACCTTGGACTCCAATTATAAAATAAATTAGGAATTTTGAAAACGCCCATTCTAGGCAAATACATTAAGTTGGGGGAATGTTAAAGATTGAAGAATCTAATTATATAGACTTGGCTATCTTTGCTGTATTTTATTTTGTCAGATATATTATTTATTTTCCTTTGTAGTTGTCAATAATTGTTGATTAAAATAAAACAGTCTAATTTACAGGCCTTGTTTTTATTAAAAATATATCAGTAACTATTAGTATAAGATAAATTACATTTTTCATGATAGGAAAATATAATTTTAGGAAAATTGGACTTACAAACCATTCAGCGCTCATGTGGATGAGAAAGGTGATATTTATGCAAGAGGCACTCAAGATATGAAATGTGTAGGAATACAGTACCTTGAGGCTATCAGGAGGTTAAAGTCAGAAGGCATTACATTGAAGAGGACAATTCATATATCATTTGTACCAGGTAAATCTAAATTATATATATATAAATTACATTTAAATATTGAAGTAAATTAGCAAATTTTTTTATTTATTTATACATACAGAGGCTTATGCCCATTTCAGTTTACAATACAAGTTGTGTAGAATCTCGTAGGCAACAAGATGACAACAATAACTAATAAATAGAAGAATTTGAATAAATGAAAATTTATGTAACATAAGTTAAAGAAAAATTCGGTCATTCAAATGTACTTCAGCTAACCCCTAAATTGATCTATACCTACAAAGCTAGGTTCAACCTGTTGGAATGATTATTTGCAAGCTCACTACAGGAAGTGATAAAAGAATTTAAAATGTAGTTGGCTCTATGTATAGCTATGAGAAAAGGGAGTGTAAATTTGGTGGGCCTTCGCCATACATGCAGATTTACCCAATCCAAGAGGTTTTGACTGGATTCAAAGAAAGGAATCCTGTCTTCCAAATAGTTTAATACACAATAGCAACTTATCAAAGGAATTTATGATGTACTGTATTGAATTTTTAATTTGTCACTAGAAAAAGCAACACACAAATGTAAACTAAGTATTTTGCATATCCGAACATTTTGGTGTGGTGAAAGAAGTTCCAGGTTAGGTTATGCTCTCAGATGTTCTCTTGGAAGCTACAAATAAATGTCAGTTTTTTTTGCTTCTCTTGGCTGCTCTGGTTTGGTTTTGGGTGCTTTTATGTTGGCACTAGGCTTAGGATAATTATGCATTTAAAAATCTAAAAATATGCATGCAAATATGCTCCGAAACAAGGGAAAATATGCACTTAAGAATGCGTTTATTATCGGATCAAAAAACAGAAATAATACAAAAGTATAGCAATTAAAATATTATATTATTTACACTTCAAGGTATCCTTAAGACGCTATTTTTACCAGTAATTATTACATTAATACAACTATATAATAAAAGTATTTTTTTAAACAAAATTTTGATATATAGGTAACTAAACAAACTAACTAAAGAATAAA
Source organism: Kuschelorhynchus macadamiae (assembly GCA_030620095.1). Taxonomy (NCBI): domain Eukaryota; kingdom Metazoa; phylum Arthropoda; class Insecta; order Coleoptera; family Curculionidae; genus Kuschelorhynchus; species Kuschelorhynchus macadamiae. Next base: position 366,555 of record JAUTXW010001761.1, read on the forward strand.
CCTGTTTAAAATTTATTGTTTACTCTATTCAACAAGTTGCGGTTACCTTTTATAACTATATGATGCAACAAATTATCAAATTCAAATTTTCTTCTATTATCTGACAATAGTACTTTATACTCAGAAAATACTTATTCAACATCACAAGATACAATTGGAACATATTCAAACAAATTCAAATCACTGTTTATTAAAAATTGTTCATTATTTGGATTCAATGTCTCTTTGTTGTCCAAAACTGCACTAATATTTTCCAAATTTTTGTAACCAATATTTTTTTGTGAAACCATAGCTAATTTTTGAGAAATTACTTTATTTTTAGTGTTATTTATAGTTTCAATCACTTTTTCTATCATTTTGATGCTTTTTGACAAAGAAAGTCCTTTCATCTCCAATTTTTTTATAATATCAGACAAGCAAGAAAAATTGTTTTTAATGTAAATTAAATCTTCACGTACATCTATGATTCTATTGACTATGTTTTTTATTGCCTCAAAATGTTCTGCGTTATAAATGGCAGCATTTATCCAAGTTCCTCATCTAGTTACAATTGGTGATGGGGGCAGGGGGATGTTTCCTGTAGTTTCCCTAAATTTTTCTACCCGAGTCGGACCTTTTAGGAATACTTTCTTCACCAAGGAAATCAGATCGTTCACTCGTGGATAAAAAGCACGAACTTGTTCTGCAACTGGATGAAGTCCATGGGCAAGACATGTGGCATGTATCATTTTAGGGTACAATATTTGTAGAGCACTCATTGCTTTACACATGTATAGAACAGCATCTGTAATTGCCACTAACACTATATCATATTTAATACCCCCATAAAAGAGTGAGAGAGTCGTTGAAAGATCCAGCAACAGTTGAATGATTTACTTTGTCTAAGGTCTTCATGATAAGTAAATATGATTTATCCGTTTCTGCTTCTACCCCCCACACAATATCCGCACTAATAAACGCCTTGATCATTTGGGTCCCGGTCCTGAAAATGCTGTGGTGATTAAAACTTGTTACTGAGCACACTTTTTACTTTTTTTGGATCTGACGCTTTGTAGTTTCTATGTGTTCTGTTACTTGGAATTTCTTGTTCGCAGTAACAGGAACATCACAATATTTACAAAACAGCACAAAACCGTCAGTCATAAAATCAGAAAAATCTTTCACAAATTGATTTAATAAACTAAATTGAATTGAAAAATTATTTCTAACATTCTTAAAACGTGCGTATTTATGATTGTAAATCCGTGGTAAATCCATAGTTTTTAAAGCAGAGATGTTTTATTGGGTACCTATAACAATTTTAAGAAAGGATGGGTAAAACTCTTGGCCTGCCAGCAACTAGACATTTTTTATTATTTTATTATTATGGATTATATTTGAAATACATCAAATTTGTATTGGGAAATAAAAAAATATTCAGAAAAATTAGAATATATGCATTTTTCTTGTAATAACTGCAAAATATGCATTTAAATACAAAAATTGCCAAAATATGCATTTGCATATGCTTTCATGCAAATGCATATATATCCTAAGCCTAGTTGGTACTAATTGTATTCATCATTCCGACTAGTTGAACACACTGAGGAACATCTTTTATTCCTAGAAATGTATCTATGATTGGCCAAACTTATTGGTGTGGGGGGCATCATACTATGTATGTGGAAAAATAATTCTTTTTTGACCTATAAATTGTTCATCTATTTGTAGAAAAAAATTTTTTTTCGGTAATTAGGGAGTATCTCATTTTTAATGTATGTCATATTGTTATATAAATGTTTGTAATGTCATGTTTTTAAGTGGATGAGTCTGCATAGAATTTGTAATTCTATGGACTTTTGACAATACACGTTTATTCTTTCTTTCTTTCAATTGTAAAAATATGTAATACCCCACGTGTGGGGTATAATTTACTGTGTGGTGAGTTTTCTGGTAAACTTTGCTGTTTTATTGGTTAAATTGATTTAATTAAATTAAATTGATGTGCAAAATTATTTAAAACATAGTTGCTTCTGTGCTGAAGTAAGCGAATTGGGGTAACTTTTTCGATGAAAAAAATGTTACCATTACAATAAGGCATTACATATAGAAAACCAAGATTGCCTTGTTGAAATGTTAAAAACAAGGGTAAAATGGATCGGAGGCACATTTAAATAAAAAAATGTACAAAGATGAAGCTGACACATAAAAGTCGATAGGATTATTTACTTTATTTAGATTTTATTCATAATCTCTAAATTTGTGCTAGATTATAGTTCAATGTATAATATATATACACATTTTTGTCAATTGTAAAAGTGGCATTTCATTTTAATTGTGCATTTCTAACATATACATTTTTTTTTAGATGAAGAAATAGGCGGTGTGGATGGTATGAAGAAATTTGTGCATACTAAAGAATTTAAGAATTTAAATGTGGGTTTTGCTTTAGACGAAGGTATGGCTACTGAAAGTGATTCATTTGCTTTGTTTTATGGGGAAAGGAATATTTGGCGTAAGTATTTAATAGTTTTTTTTTTCATTTCATTATAGTGTAGGTACATAATGTTTTTTCACTTTAACAAGGAATAATGTCAGTATTCTTGTTTGATATAAAATGTATTCGTAGTTGTTGGTTGATATATTGTTTGTTAAATTATATTTCTACTATATCTTTTGGGTTTGGTTTTATAGAATAATTCTTGCCTAACCTAACCTAATCTAAGCATGACTGCCAAGATATTTTTATCAAAACATTATGAAACTATAAAGAAATTGCAGATTCATTTAAGTTTTTAAAAACTTAGTCACAGATTTACTTCTTTAAGATATTTTTTTTTTTAATTTTTTTTAATACTAATGGAGATTAGATATGTGCATCCCATAACAATGAGATGGAATTCTTCTGATTTGAATGCAATCATACATTGCCCACATTATTAATTGTTTGATCTATTGTATCATCTTAATTTGGTTGATTGCAAAGGGTGTCAACTATCTTACATAGAACAAGATGTATTTTCTACTTGTTTCGTGACCTCAGATTGATATTTTGTACAGGAGGGTTGGTTGGAATTAGTCAGTAATAAATCTCTAGAAGCTCAGTATTTTATTCTATATTTTATTCTAGTCTACGTTTCGACCTATATAAGGTCATCCTCAGGACTCTAAAAATATTTAACATGGTTTACATCATGCGTTACATATTTAACAATAGTTACATAATGGTTATAGATCTAGAGGAATATTATTAGACTAACATAATTAAAATGAAACATACTAAATAGCTTTAAACATTGAAACATTCAAATTTCTTTTACGAGACAATACGAAATTTACAAAGATTGAGATTAAAAATTTTTATTATAAGAGGTGCAATAATACATACATATACATAAAATTTGGAATTTTGATTTATTTATAGTTTTTTAAAATTTACAGCTCTCAGATATTGTTATTGCTATAGAGGGTTTTGACAAAATTGAATTATGTTAAAGTATGATGTACTTAAACTATCAACGTCTTGTTTTTTGTTGACACTATTAGGGTGTTCTATCAATTTCGTTCAGAATTCGTTTTTTGTAATTAGTTTGTTTTCCAATAATTTTTGTTTCATGAAAGTTAAAGGTGTGTCCTAAATTTTCCAAATGTTCTACTAGGGCAGTCTTGTTTGTATTTATTAAGCTTACTGGTTTTGCACTTCTTTTATGTTTGGATATTCTTGTTTTGAGGTATCTCCCTCTCTCTCTGTCCTACATAAACTTTATCACATTCAGAACATGGAATTCGATAAATAACATTACTTTCATAATCAAGCGGTGTTGTCGTTTTTAATTTTGAGTAGAATTTCTTTACTGTATTTTCGTTTTTAAAGGCTACGTTAAGGAAATCGTTGTTTATTATTTATTTATTATTTATTAATCGTTATTTATATTAGTTCTCTAGATAGTTTCTCAGATAAGTTTTTGATATAGGGGATTTTTAGATAGGTTGTTTCTTTTTTGTTTTGTTATTTGTTTGCAAGACTGACTGGTTTCACAAACCAACCTTCTCGGAAACATTTCTAAACTTCAACTCATAACATGCATTTAAACAAAAAACTAACATAATACATAATTTGAAGGACAGAGCACTAAAATTATCACATCCAGA